>PYAF01000356.1:3005634-3049041 GCA_007407185.1 Glycine tomentella
TTTTGTACAATTTATGGTACAAAATTATTTTCTCTTTTCTGATAGTTATAGAGTTACATAGACACTGGTTAAAAAAAAGAATTATATAGATACATTAATTAATTAATCTAATTTCACCAGTCACTTTTTTTACAATATATCCTACTAAAGTAGAGAATTTTATTTAAATATGAAAATTTTAAATTAAAAAATTATCCGAGTATTAACTATAGGTACTGTATGCATTTTTTTTTTAATTTTGTTTGAGAAAAATAATAAAGGTTAAGATTGCAAGTTTAATCGAATATTTAACAGACAATTTTGAAGGAAACAAAATCCTTAATATTTTATTTTTTTGTAAGTGTTTTCCTTCGCTGCATTTTAGTGATGAAGTTTTTGACATAATAACAGCTAGATTTTCGAGTTCAGATAATTCGTGGTGATTTAAGCTAAGGCTATGCAATAGTTTTGCTTTTCGAAAAAAGAAAAGAAAAGAGAGGCTATGCAGTAGTTCCTTCTCAATGCTTTAAATCGGTTTTTGTTTGTGTAATTGTGACTGCATCTAAAGTGGCATAATAGCAATTAAGCATGTTAGGAATGTTGTGACAATAGAGAAATTTCTTGTACCTGATTGATTTTATTACTTGGAGATGGAGAAGAGATTATAACTACCATGCAACATGATGAGTTGAATTGAATTAGTATAAAACTTTAGATGCATTGAATTACTAGATGATAAGAAGAAACGTAGTCTTTATTAATTATTAATACTATAATTAAAAATTGGAATTGGACCAAAACAAACTTCTGAATTCTGCTATCCCAGTCAGCGTGTTTTAAATAAATCATCATATGAACTTTTTATTACCATAGTCAAATGTCAATTGACACAAATTATTAATGGTAGTCTCACTAAGCTGATGAAAATCCACTAACTGATTATATTCAAAGTTCTAACCAACAATTCAAACGAACTACCATTTAGGAAACTGATTGCTGATTAGATTAATTGACATCCATATATGTGATGCCAATTCAATTTGGTCATTTTTTTTTTAAATATAATAATAGGTCAAGCATGTCTTTGCAATAATAATAAATACAAACCTATAATAATAGTATCAAGAACAATTTATCTCTTTGTCTTTCCATAATGTTTTTAGTACTTATGAAATAATAAATACACCTCTAATAAATAAAAGTTATGAAGTCCTATAGATATTCAAAATGTTTAAATTTGTGGGAGAAAAAACAAAGTTAATTTTTTTATAATTTAAAATGAAATTACTTACCACATCTTTTCCTACAGTTTCATTTAATTTGTCCAAAATTAATAGGAGCTAACTTAATTTTAATTTATGCAAAAATTTGATTCATTTTATTTTCTTATTTGTTATCTTATAAATGCTTATTGAAAATTAATAAAATGATTATCATAATAATTAAATATTTTAAATAAAAATATTCAAATAATAAAATAAAATTACACAATTTATTAATAAATAATTTATTTTTGCATTTCTTATAATTCATTTTATTTGTTCAATTTTATATATTGAGATAATTAAAATGAAATTAATGACTGACGATATGATTTATTTTAAATTATACACAAAAAAATTAAATTTTTAAGGAAAGGTCAGTGGATGCTCCATAGATTTCTCCCATCCCCACATAAATAAGATTATATTTGATTTTTTCATATTCATTTCTTTTAATTTTTCTCTAAACTCATTTCGCCTTTAATAGTTGTCAGAATGAAATAATCAAACTCGTTCCAACCTAGTTATCAACATATCATTCTTAATTATTGACTCTTCATCTTCAACAACCAAAATCTCAAAGGATTGAAAGGAAGAGGGAAAAAAAAAGCATTCAAAGAAAGAAAGGAATCTAAATTTGACAATTGCTCAAAGCTGTAATATTCCCGGCCACTTTTGCTAATTGGTAGATAAAGTTTGGAGAAACATAGATCTTAGAGTCTTGAAATTAAAAAGTCAATGTCTTTCCTAACTGAAAACTACTTCATGAAAATTATTGGAAGGAAAATTCAAAAAACTTTTGGTACAACAACACTTCCTTTAAATTCTTAATGGTGTGATGTTAGCTTATTAATCAGTACATATTATTCAAAATTAAGAAAATGTTAACGAGCGTCGTTAAAGTAATAATGCGTTAAATACATTGTATTTAAGAAAATTAAAATAATATTTATTTTAAATTTCAAAATTTATTTTTAAAAAGTTAAAAATATTGAATAAAATGTATTAAATACTTCTTGATAAATGGCATCCGTTAATTAACAAGAACTTAATTTGTTTTAAACAAGCATCTAATGGTACCATTTACTTCTAATGAAGGTAAAAAAGTTATTATTAAAACATCTTTTATTTTGGTTTTTGTGGTTTATTCATTTGAATTAGCTTCTAATGATCTGATACAATATTTCGTGACTGAAAATTTCTCTACAACTTCTTTATCAGGCGTTATCGGGAACTCACCTCCCCACATCAGAATTGGAGGAACATATTCATAGAGACTAACATTTAAATCAAAATTTGACAAAGAATCTATATGAGTATACGAATAGTGTATACATGATTGAGATTGTCATAGAATATTTATAGACATCATGATGCCTTCGTATTTGGTGGCTCTTTCATCGTGAGGCTCTATCGCATCTCTTTGAAGATCTGCTATGCAATGTGGTAAGTATTTTTCGTATTGAAATCATGATTTTAAACTGTGGTTTGCAATCATAATTATGTAAAGTTTTTTTTTTTTTTTTTTTAACTCACCACAATTCTAATTGTGATTGCATCAACTGCATTTGTTCATAATTTCTTGTAATGTCAAAGTTTGAGATTAAATCACATGCCGCAACAATAATTAAGAACCATATATGTGTGGAATCATAAGGCTTGCAAGACCGATAACGATAATTGTGTCATTAATAATGAATGATAGTTAGGCGACGATTATTCAAAGTAGGTCACATACTTTGGTTGATACAGGAGAGACAAATTGATTCAATAGGTGAAAAATTAAGTTGAGGGCACAACCTTAATATACATCTAGAACTATCAAACCTTAAAGTGGTAGGGTAACTTCATTTACAAAGGAAGTTTATGTGTATTTATTTTATTAAGATGAACCAGTCGGCTAGTAAAATATCAATTTGAACACTCGACCTTGTTGGTTGTTATACTTATGAAACAATAACAATTCCTTTTAAGGTAACCTTCATCTACAAAGGGAGTTTGTAATGTTAAAATAATTTTGATTAATAAAATACCAACTAATATTTAAATTATATAAAATTTCATAATATAAACATGATTTTTTGGATAAAAGTTTGCCATCCAATGTTCATAAAATATTATCAAGCCAAATAAGTTTGACAACATCTACGCGTAGAGTTAGTAGATCTCTAAGTCATCAAAATATACTATTAATAATTGAAAATTAAATTATATTTGTATAAATGATATGTTGATAATTATTTTCATTTTGTTCCAGAACAGTTGCATATTGTTGCTCTTTAATATTTACCTACGAAATAGAAAGAAAAGACATAAAGAATTAGAGAAAAAAATAATATATATATATATATATATATTAGTTATATAACTTTCATTTTTGTATAAATAATTAACTAAAAGCATAAGTCTATTAAACAATAAGATGTTAAATAATAATAAAAAATGATGTCATCATCATAAAAAGTTATAAAATAATATAATGTACATGTACGTGTTGGATTATTTAAATCTAAATAGGACAAAAAATAGCATAAACCAATACAAATATTGATATTGATAAAAATGAAAAATGAACAAAAATTTGGAAGGAAGGTCATGTGGTCAACATTAGACAGAAGCATCTTACGTATGGTGTGAGTGTGAACACCAACAGCCCGACACACATTGTTACGAAGAGCAGAGCAATTTTAGTTTTATACTTTATAAAGTAATAAAGGTACCCTCGAAGTCGATGTTCTTATCCATTGAGTTGTCTAATGGGAATGCCTACTACCAACTTGAGACTAGAGACTGCAGCAGCAGGAGCACACCTTAAAACCCAAAAGAGATTCCAATTGGAAAGAGATATTTGAACACTCGAAGGAGTTTCTACATCTGAATAGTTAATATATTAATGATGTGAGTTGATAAAAATACTAATAAAGTAATAAATAAATAAAGTATCAATAAAAATGTTTATACTTTTAAGGTGTTCCAAAACCCCCTAAAGTCTTAACAATAATGATACAGTGTAGGCCAATTTTAATGATGGAGGAACCATTTCCACCATTTTCCTTTTCTTTTTTTCTCTTTCCATAAAAGGCTGTGGTGGTGCAGCCCGTGGGCCGTGAGCCACTTTCTGCCTCAAGGTCTTTTCATAATCATGTTCGGCTTGAATCCACATTAGTGCAGTATTTCATAAAGCTTAAGATATTTTACCATTGATCAAATTAAGTTCATTTTGCCCTAAAGAAAATAAAGATTTGTTCCCCCTTCGTGGAATTTAATTCATTCTTTTGCGTCTGCTTGTATTAGTCTTAAATTATGACTTGAAATACTAGAAGGTGTGACTTTCTAAATTGTGTATATATAGTTAAGACTTTTACTTCTTTTTTTACCTTTTAAAATATATATTTTAAAGTTATATTGCACGTATATTTTTCTCTTACTATTTTTTAAGTTATATTTCAAATATTAATTCATTATTTTATGTATTCTTAACTGTACTCCTCTTACTTGTATATGTATACATGATCTTCTTACGTTCTTATCCCTTTTAAATCTATAATATTTTATCTCTATTTTTAAATTAAATTTCAATTGCTTTTTTTTTAAAAAAAATGTCTATAATTATACAGTTTTATATCACAAATTAAACTATTTATTATAAATTTAAACTATAAATTTTAGATTTAAAATATTTTTCATTATAAATCTTAATTACAATATAATTTTTGCATTTAAAAATATCAATTATATGCATCATGAACAATTTATGATTTATCTCGTGGCTACCGAAATTGAATAAAGCATTAAAATGTTTCTCTTTTTTGACAATATCCAACGTCATCATCTATCTTTTAAACGCAACTTCCCTTGACAGGTAGACAAACCACACATGAAAAGAATATGAGGGTACCCCACTTCTTTTTCTCAAATGGGTAGTACAATACTACAATGACATTGATTAAGATTGAAGCTTTGGCTTGGCCTAACCCACAACTTTTGTTATAACCCAACCAAACTAGTGTTTATCCCCTAACAACCACAGTTTTCTCACTACTATTTACCTTTTCATATCACTAAATTAACCGGTTTTTATTTTATTTTATACATATTTCTTTTGATTTTAAATATAAATTTTTATTTAATGTTATTATCTCTAAATTATCTTTATGTTAGTTTAACGATTATGTTTTGTTCTTAATATTAAATTTTAATAAAAGTAAGTTAAAAACTTATTTTTTAAATAAATTTATACAATTAAATATAATTTATTTATTTTTTAATTAGTGTGAATTTTTTTTTTTTTTTTTGTATACGAGAACGTAGGAAATAGGAATATTTTACCAATTCACGCATGCAATCCCATAATTTATAATTCAATTTTGAAATTGTCAACCCCTTGCTACCAAAACATCCCTCCCATAATCCCAATATAAATACACCCCAGAAAACTCGGTGAGGCAAAAAAAAGAAGAAGAACACACGTACCTTAATTTCGCAAACTCAACCAAAGACAGAAAAAAATCCAAAGGGTAAAAGGAACAGAAGAGAAAGCTTGAAGCTATGGGGAACACCATGGGAAGGAGTAAAAAGGCCAAGGTGATGAAGGTGGATGGAGAAACGTTCAAGCTGAAGACTCCAGCGAGAGCAAACGACGTCGTAAAGGACTACCCTGGTCACGTTTTGCTGGACTCCGAAGCGGTGAAACATTTCGGGCTTCGGGCCAAACCCTTGGAGCCTTACCAGGAATTGAAGCCCAAAAAGATTTACTTTCTCGTTGAGTTACCGAAGATTCAGCCCGAAGAGGAAAAAACGGCGCTACCGAGGAGGGTGCGATCCAGTGGGATACGCGGCATGAACGCCTCGGATAGGCTCGAGCTTCTCATGCTCTCCAAACGCTCCGTTTCGGACCTCCCGCTCGCGAGGCAGGCCCCGAAGCTGGGCTCTGATGGGCCCATGAGGGTCAAGATGAGGCTCCCCAAGGCCCATTTGGACAAGTTGATGGAGGAGAGCACCGACGGGTCCGAGGTGGCGGAGAAAATCATGAGTTTGTATGTGGGAACCAATGCCAGCGAGGGTGGTGGCGTTGCGGCGGTGGCGGATGAAGGTGGCGCAAAGACGGTGCACAATCACAAACCACGTGGGGTACGTATTTCTTTTGCTATTATCTTGGTTTATTTTTTATTTTATTTTAAGAAATTTTTTTTTTCATCCCGTGCCTCGAACTCGAGACTTTCGCTAAGAAAATTGAATTGAATCCAATTTCATTCACATTAACTATTTGTTAGTTGTCAAATTTTGTTTTAATCCCTTACTTTATTAATGAACTCAGTCTTATAATTTTTTAAAATATGTAATTTTTGTCTTTTTAATAACTAATTCTGATACCTTCAGAATTGGTGGAAAGGAACCAAAATCATACGTTTTATCAGTAGGATTCAAAATCAGATACCAATCTGATCTAGTTAATTCGTTGAGCTGAATGCGTGAATGATGGTAAAATTTCTTATATCTATTTTCAATTTTATGGATAAAAAAACAAAAGAGAATTGATTTCATGTATCAATTTAAAAGTAGACTAAAACCAAGTTTAACGTTAAGTACAGCTACAAAAACATATTGTTTTCTTTTTTAAAATTATTACTATTATTTAAGATATTATAAATATAAAACATATTATTCTTGAATCTTTGAAAATGGGTTGAAGTTTCGTATCTGTTTGGCGGTTTGCGTTCACGGGCGCTAATTAAGGCGTCGGTTCATGCTGATGTCGACGTACGCGAAATGGCATGTGGTTGCTTAGACAGAGTCGTTTTCCTGTACCGGATTTCATGGGATCATAGTTTCTATTTTAAGCGTTTATACTTCACAAGTTGAACTTTTCATCATCTTTATAGTTGTTTTTTCTTCAAAAATCTTCTCTCAAAGTTTTTAAAAGTTGTTTTTTTTTTTTAAATAATCTCTGATCACGTACCTACTTATTATATATATGTTCTTTTTATAATGTCAGAGGAAATAGAATCAAACTATTTTAATACAAGCCATAATTTGTTTTAATAAGTTGACTTATAAGTTCAAATAAGCACCGTAACTCAAATTCGTATTCAATGCTTGTTTAGTTCTACTAATGTGTTTGGTAATATATATAAGTCTAATATGTTTTGCACTGAACGTGAATTCTTGAAGTCATTATGTTGATTTTTATGTGATTTTGTATTGAATGTGGATCCTCATCGTCTTACCAAACATTCAATGTATCCGGAAAGATTTGCATCAAGTTAGAAATCACAAATAGTAGTTTCTGCATTTGATTTTGTTTTTTTCGTTTGATGTGAAAATATGGGGAAAATGAGTGTTGAAAACGCGTGTCCAAACACTCCATAAGTCTAATATGTTTTGGCTTTTTAATTAATTGCGGCTGCTTTTTTACATGAGGACAACAATTTTCTACTTTCTGATATCTAACGTGTGGAGAGTATTTCAGTGTACATTAACGTTTTACTATTTGCTTGAATGTGATGGACTTGCTTCTATAAATTAATCTCAGTTGATGTACATTTATTTATTTGAAAGTGATTTTAATGTAGTTTTGATAGTATTTAATAAAAATTATTTTTTTGATTTATACTTCTATTTTTCTAATATGACTAAAATAACAATAAATAACAATATAATATTAAATGGAAAATATTTTTTTTAATACATTTATCTATTTATTGTAAAAATAGCAAAATGTTGGTTTTACAATAAAGAACTAGAAATAAGACTTCAAATTTAACTTGGTCTGAAACAAAACAATACCAAACATACTAGCGGCACAATTGAAGCAAACATGATTTTGGAAGTTTATGTAAAATCAAACACGCCACTAAAAAATAATTCACATTTTTGTTAGTATTACATGCACTCAATTATAGTACTCGTCGTTTACTGATTGTGGCCATATAAATCCACAAAACAATAATAATCGGAGACGTAGACTTGGTGAGAGTTGGTGTATTAACATAATGAGTAAAAAATAAATAAAGAAAGAAAGAAAGAAACATTTCAAATGCATGTAGTTTCCTAGCAATTCATTTTATTTTTCTAAGTAATATGCGATTCTTCAGGGGATTGTGTTAATGTGTTATTTCTTGAATTTCATGGTTTTGCAGAAACGAGTGAGTTTTAGCCCAATGGAAAATGAAGAAATTCGTGTAGTAGGAGCTGCTCAATAGTTATTATAGTCAATAAGGGTACTTTCTTCCTTGTAATTATTTAAGTAGAAGCAAAATCGTGACCAAGGCAAGAACTCAGAAGCAAGAAGCAAGCCAGAGCAATAACACCCTCATAGTTTCGTTTTGGTGCTTCTGAAGCATGTTAATTTTGTTCTGTAATGTGTAGCCTACTCCACTATGAGAGCTTAGATATGTATATACATGCATTTATTTGTAGTGATATGGTTAGAAGATTATTACTTCGAATTTGATCCTCTTTGCCTTGGTTGTTTAACATTTTTTTTCTCACCGCAAAATCTTGGTATCACTTCATCACGTCTCCTATTGCCCTTTAACAAAAAATAATTTCCTATCTATGTTCCCTCTTAATCATGTAAAACATCCACAATCTAAAATCAGATGTAACTTAATTGGTTGAGCAATGTGTTTAAGTTATGATAAGTTCCTTATATGAGTTTGATTTCTTTTGATAAAAAAAACTAAATGATCTAAATGAATATTTACTTAATTTCTCTCTCTCTCTCTCTCCAATTCATTAAGTGTGTTTTATTCTTTTTATTGTTGAAAAAAAAATTCTTACATCAATTATTAAACATTCAAATAGTAAATGTTTCATTTATTTATTTTAATAGTAAAATTTACTTATATTTACTTAATATTTTTTACAAGTAAAAGTGAAAATTTTAATTTAAACTTCTTTCTACTAATACATGACCACTTTTTTATATATTATATTAATTTTAATTATTATTTTAATCCTCTAATTTATTTTTAGGTTTAATTTGATTTTATTTTTCTTTCATCGACTACTAACATTTAAAAAATAGGATTAAATTTGGTTTTAAATAATACCAAATTGATACCATTATAAAAATAATAATAAAGAGACTTAATTGAAGTTTTTAAAAATAAAAAGACCACATTCAACTTAATAAATAAAATAAAGAATTAAATTGAATCTTTAAAAAAAAAATGAAATGAGTATATTAAGACAAGAAAAAAAAAATTGAAAGAAACATTGAAAGGAATTTGGGATTGCCAATAGCCCAACCTTACTTGGACAGAGCTTAGTGTGATATGATTCAAGGGGCTGGGAGAGGGCGAATTGGGTCAGGCTTTACGTGGGCGTGTAGTGGACCGAGTAGAAGAAAAATGCTAGGCCCACTAAAACCCTTAGTCCCTTACATAGTAGTTTACCTATACAACTTATGAGTGAGAATAATTTTCAACATTTTACATTTTTTAAAATTATTATTATTACTACTATTAAAATTTAAATAAATTTTATTTATTGATAAATTATACAATAATATTATTTTAAATTTAAATAAATTGTATTTATTATTATAACCATGTTATTATCTCTAAATTCAAAATAAATTTCAGTAAAAAAATCAAAATAAATTACATTCGTTTTAATTTATCACAAATTTTATTGTTTTTAAAATATTATTATAATTATACTATCATCTTTAAATTTAATTTTAAATCAAATTAGATGTTATTTTTATATTTTTGAAATGATTTGATTTGTTGAAAAAATATGATAAAGTTATTTTAATGTATATAATTATAAATATAAAAATATCCTCCTCATTCATCTGTAGAAATTAAAATGATGGGACTTAACAATTGTAACTACTCCACAACACCAAAGAATCACATTTTTTTTCAAATAAAAATGATTGGTAGGCATTCTTCAGAGAGAAAATATAAATATAATAAATAATATGATATTATAGAGAGAAAAATAGGTATATCAATAAACTATTATATGATATAATATTATTTTAGTTTAATTAATAATTTTAGTTCGAATGTTAAATATACAATTTTATTGAATAATAGAAGAGTTTTATTATCATAATAATCCTATGAGTCAATTAGGTTAATCTCCCATAAAAAAGTGTTTAGAGTAGAGAGTTCAAAATATAGCATTGAGAGTTACTTGTACCATCCAGTTAAAACAATGGAGAGACTCATGGGGGCGGGGATCATTCAATCTGTGGGACTTTCTAAGTTTTTTAAATGAAAAAAAAAACACTCGAAATAAAAATAAAGAGAAAAGGGGAATTGACCAATTTTACTTTTTTTCTTTTTTTTTTTTCTTCATGCAAAAGTATCATGTAAATTCATTTTTTAACCAATTTATTAACATGCCTGTCAAAATCTAATTTATTAACAAATAGTACTACAAAGTATTTATTTACTTTTAAATATTTTAAAAGCGTACAGTGAATGAAATGTCCAGAACGACAGACACATTCTACAACCACCAAATCAAACTACAAGCATGTGGTCACTGCTAAAAGAAAATCAAAGCTACAAAGGTACACATAACAGATTCTAAATGTTTAATCGTCAAAAACGGGAAAAAGCTCTTTAATCCTAATACATTAAGCAACAATTACACGATAGAAAGACTTGCACAAGTCAACCGTGTAGAGAGTGAGAAAATGAAAGCTTTTTCACTGTTCACACAATACAATCCCTGCTTCAATTAAGTGCGTATTTGAGAGTTGGGCAATTAATTTGATCAATTCATTTCGAATTACGTGGTAACAAACTCAATCAATAATGAAAACTGTCAGCTAGATACTATTATTTCTACCATTTCCTTCTGTAAATTATAAAAAACCCGAGAACAAAATTAAAAAGAAATTTAAAGAAGAATAAGACCAAGGAGAAATCAATCCCATTATACGTTTCATAGAAAAGTTTCTAAATTCTGTCTAACCCTGCAAAGCCCATACTTCCACACCAAAAAAAGTTGCTGCGTTTATTTCCTACGTTACAATATAGTAGCAAACTCTAGATACCGTGCAAAATCTGAGCAATTAGTTAGCAAGTTCTAATTGAAGCCACACAAATACAATTTCTAACCATACTCATCTCCAAAACACAAATCAAGAAGGGTTAACTTTTCTCTTCAGAATCATTCTCAAACTTCCCAGAAAAGTTAAGAGGACGACACTTTTCTCCCATCAAGATGTTCTTCCTCCAAAGGGCTTCTTCATCTTCGTCACTGTAATCTCCCTCCACTTCTCCCTCCTGCACTTTCCTCCAAGACATCATCTTCACCATGGAGAGTGCCCTGTTACTAATATTGCTGTTCAGCTTCGAAATCAGCTTGTGCTCCTTCGAATTCGATGATCTTGTTGTTTTCTCTGCTTCTTTGTGGAGCTTCTTCAGTTTGTCAGAACCACAGAGAAAAGTGATGATGGAAAATACACACAAGACTGAGAGTATAGCTAAGAAAAGTGTGG
The DNA here is from genome assembly GCA_007407185.1 of Glycine tomentella. Lineage (NCBI taxonomy): Eukaryota > Viridiplantae > Streptophyta > Magnoliopsida > Fabales > Fabaceae > Glycine > Glycine tomentella. Next base: position 3,017,344 of record PYAF01000356.1, read on the forward strand.
AGATGGGCATGGAGGAGAATAGAAGATTATTGAGAAGAGGCCTAGCCATGTGTGAGAAATGAAATGAAGTTGGTCACTTAGAAAAGAAGGGTTGGATGGTGTTGCAATAAAAAGAGAGACAGTGCAAAACGTTGGTGTGTACTATTTGGTTTAAGAGTATGTCACACGCTCTAAATGCCAACTCTTATTTGCCTATGATTAAGATTTTCACAGGTTCATGTGGTGGAATGGAAAACTTCCACTCCCTCCATTACCAAGCTGTAAAATAGCGTGTAACTCTCAACTATTGCAACAGCAATTATAACTGCAACGTCAAAATATTTTGATTCACCCTAATTGCATAGTGATCATAATGACAATCGCATTAATTATATTTTTTCATAATATAAATGTTTTATAACTCATTGCAACCGTAATTTAAAATCATACCTGCACCATCCATCATAACATATATATTTATACAGTATTCTTATTTTTTTTTCTAGAGAACATAGAAATTTGAAAAGCAAATATATCTTTACCTTTTTGACATTATAAAAAACTTACTTTGGAATAGCCGTGTACTAATAAAATATAACAATTTCGCTTATTACAAAATACAAACGAACTGGTATTTTGGCTTGTTATGTTTGTTTGTTTTTTCATTTTGAGTCACTATGTTTTTTATTCAAAATTATAAAGGGTGATATTTTATAACTAAAAATAAAATATATTTCTTAAAAAAAATCAAATATCATCTTATGTCTACATCTTTTGATGCGAGGTATTTGTTAAGGAATTTTTCTTACTTAGCCCCCCACCCCCCATGTGGGTGTACCCATCTTAGCCATTTTTTATCTAAACAAAGTGATTTCTCTGTCTTTTTCTTTTTTGAACAAGTCAAATCATATACATACCTCACATAAGTTCCACGACTTTTTTTTTTAAAAAATAAATTCTATAAATATGTTTGTCTTATTAAATAGTATCTAATTCCAAACGCTAATTTACAATAAATTATTACTACGTTATTTATTATATTATTCTTATACTAAATTTTATAATAAAAATAAAAATACTCATTCAAATATACTTTTATTCTATAATAATAATAAAAAAGTGTAAAAGATAATAGATAATTATTTTTTCGCCTATAAAAAATAGATAATTATTAATTATTAATGACCAAATACCAAAATTCCTCAATGATGTAGGAGAGTATGTAAGTGGCAGGGGCAGGGAAATGGGAATTGCTTGTCTAAAGGGTTTACTTGACTTAGACTGGTAGACTTCGGTCATCGTTTTTGTCAGTATTGTTAAACATCTTCTAGTCGATTTTTTTTACGTTTATAAACATTTTTATTTTTTATTTTCCCAACTATCCTCCTTTTCCAATTATATACAAAAGTAACCTCCTTTACTATTTACGTTGTCTATTAAAAATTAGATCAAAATTATGAATTGAATAAAATATAAAATTAAAATTATATTTGAACTTATTAATTTTTACACTAATTATCTAAATTAATTAATATAAAATAATTACTTAATATGATTATTATTTAAATTAATCAATTATACTAATATATTTATTATTTTAAATTACTATAAAATTAAAAGAAAAATATAAACCAAAAAGAAAAAAAAATCATAAATCCATGTTGAGAAATCGGGTCCTCAAGGACCGAATTTCCAACTGATTTTGAAACTAAGAAAATTAAATTACAGCTAAGAATTCGGATCCTCACAAATCGAATTCAAACATGAACAGTAAAAGGATCATTTTGTATATGATTGTGAAAGGGGGATAGTTAGGAAAATAAAAAAAAGAAAAGAAAAAGGTATATTAACGTAAAAAAATCTCTTCTGGTCATACACTTTTTTTTTTCGCTTTTTAGGGGCTTTTGGGTTTTTTTCTCTCCTTATTAACTATTTGTTTTTACAAAATTCATACTAGTAACTGCAAACGTAGTTCATTTTAATACTTTATTTCTTTAATCTATGTTCTAATTGCCTGATGCTGCTTTAATTGAGAAGGAAGAAAAGCGGAGAAGCTTCTGAGCAAAAGATAATTTGTCAAGTTGTACCACAAAAATGTGGTTGAGAGGAAATAATTTTATAATAGGTGGTCAATTAAATTTTTTAATAAAAATTAATTATTGATAAAATTGATAAATATATCATATCAATAACATATTTTTAAAAAAAAAAAAACCACAGGACCCCTACCCAATACCATGTACGAAAGTTAAAAATAGTGATAGATGGTAGAAGGGTTTTCATTATTTCATCTCTGGCTAATTAATTAATCAATCAATCAATTAATTATGATTGTTAGTTACCAGCACCTTTGGAACAATTATCTTGGCTAGTATTTATATTGTGCTTGAACCACCATGCTTGATTAATTGCAAAGGTTCAGAGTTGGCCAATTTATGCACGAGGTGACCATTTCCCTTTTATGGACTTGAAGAGGTAGAGATGGTGCTGGTGGGTACTAAATTTTGCAATTCTGTGTTTGCAGGAGCTGTTATGTACTAGATGATGTTGGTTTGAGTCATTTTGTTTATAAAATAAAACTTAGATCCTCCTATATGGTAAAAGGGAAAAATAAAATAAAATTTAGATGTAGTATTTTAGGTATTGTTTGTACGAATAATAATTTTAAATATCTTATAACTTCCTCAAACTAATGCTCTTATATTAAATGTGTTTTATATTTTTAAGATATCAGATACTTTATTTTAATTTAATATTTCTTTATAAGATAATAAGAAGATTTATAGGAGAATTAATTAGAGGATATAATATTACTTTTTTGTATTAAATAAAAATATAGATTAAAGAATTTAAATTCTAATTTCAATTGAAAAACACAAAAATATTATGTTTTTTAAAAACAAAATCACGTCCACCAAAATTCCATTTAAAAAAGAGGCTCTTACCTATTTAATTGATAGGAGTCAAGGGACCACTGAAGGAGTTTTACTAAATGGTCTTGTAGCCAAATCCATTGGGTTACTGCATACTTTTTTTAAGAAAAAAAAAGTAATTTGTTATAAATAAGTAGAACAGCTAAGATTTTTAATTAATGGCTCCAATAATTATTTTGTGTTTGAGGGAAAAAAGATGAATAGTGGCTGTTCCAGTCAAGGTGTCAATTTATGGCCATGAACTCCTCAAATTACCATTCATTTGTCACATTCATGGAGTGACCAGTGGGGATCCATCGCTTTATTTTATTGATTCAGTCATCACTTTATTTGCTCCATGTATATCTTTAATGGCATAAAGCTAAGCAAAAATAAAATAAAATAAAAAATCTTGCTAACATGTGACCTTAAACACTGGTTAAGAAATCAATTAATAGAAAGTTTTTATTTAGAGAGTGTATTGAAAATCTTAAGAGAGTCTACTGCTACACTTTCCAATAAAAAAAAATTATACTTTTGATTCTTTAATTTAACCCATTCTCTTAAGACACTAAAAATATTGGTTATTAACATTTTTCTAAAAAATATTTGTTTGTTGTACTGATAACTGAATTAAATATTCCAGTTAATTCGCAATTTAATTTCTGAAAGTGATAAATTATTTACTTTTTGTTTGATCTGTACATGTACTATGTCTTTATACAATTTATCTTTTGAAAGTTGAGTTCAAATTTCTTTTAAAATGAACTCTATCACTACTTAATATACATATCATAAATTTAGATTATCAAGCTATATACCATCCCACTCACATTACTAAAGATCAAAAGCGACAAAAAGGCAGGACTAAAAATAAATTTTGTGGTATATATAAAAACTAATTAAAAATATATTTATCATATTTGGAATTCATGTCTTTTAATGTAATCGTGTTTGAATTAATTAATTAGTTTACAAATATATTAATACATTTATGATTAATATAAGTTTTATATTTTTTTTTGGAGTCATTTGATAAAATAATGTTTTATAAATACATAATTAGATTTCATTTAATCAATAAAACATTTTCTTTGACCCAAGTTTATTTACTAAATAAACTCACTAAGGTTTTAAATAAAATATTTACTTAAAAAAATGTATTTTGTCTACTGGATGATTCATATAGAAAATATCTTATATCAATAATGATTGACATAAATGATAATGTATTGTGTTTCTTAATCAAGTGATCATTTTCAATAAAAATTAGTCATTATTTTCGACGATCATATTTCATACTAATATTATGGTTAACAAAAAAAATTATTGAAAAGGTCTTATTTTCTCTTAAACAAGATATTTTAGTTTCATAAATGAAAAAATGTTAAAGAGATTAATGTCATTAAGTGGTTTCATCCTATTCAACTCTCTTTTTAGTTCATTTTTTAAAAAAATTTATTTTTAATTAAAGTATAGTCTAACCCTTTTAAAATGGAAGATAATTTTTTTATACAAATGGATTGATTATTATTTCACCATGACATTGGTATAGAATATCCACCAGATTATTGATGACTAATCTCCATCAAAGAACCCAACTAGCCACCTTTGGTGGAACTCCCCTTCCAATCACGTTTTTCCATCTACAATGTTCGAATCCAAGATCTTATTTAAGAGAATCGAATTCAAGATCACTTAAACCAACCACTTAAAAAGATAAGTCTTTTTTATTTTGATATCTTTCAATCTTGGCACGATTCAATGACATTGGCTTAATGGTATGCCCGGACTTCTTCACAACAGTTTCCACCAGACTTTAAGTCAAAAAGGCGATCTTCGCCATGAAAGTCTTTAATGGATTGATTCATTTAAAATCATCATCACGATTATATTCAACATTTTCTTAATTTTTTCTAATATATTATATCATAAACACAAAATCTATTTTCTGAAGTAATTAAGAACAATTAAACAGGATCATATTATATTATTTTATAATTAATTATTATAAATATGTTTTATTTTTTAAAACATATTCTCTCACTTTTAAGAAAAACAAATTAGTCAATATATAATTTCGTCCTATAAAGTGACACGCAAGTAAAGCCCAATTAATAAAAGTCCGCCAGTCAAGTCGATTTGTGGCTTTTCCTCTTTCGGGTCTAGCAAAGCCCAATACATACTTTTCTGTTGACTGGAGTGGGCCATGCAATCTGCTAACACTAACCAAGCCAACCTTTCTGTAAGATTTTCACTATGTTACGAGACTAATCCCTCCCAACAAATGTTGTATTCACACAGAGGATTTAAAAGTTAACTCTTGTCATATGTTTAAAGACTGTAAGCTATTAATTATTTGTGTCACATCTTATAGTTTACTGATATTTAAAGTTTAATTCAAATTTAAGTTGAGATTAACTAAATGTAATTGATACTGTTTGGAAAAGTAAAAAAAAAATGTAGATAATAATAAAATGAGATAATTAATGAAGAAATCACACGACTTAATAAAAAATAAATATATCTTCTAAAATTATTTTTGTTCAAGAATAGTGTCTTTGATTTATAATATAAAAATGAACATCATTAGTTTTAATTTTGATTTTTATATAATTTATAATTCAATATTTCTATACATACTAAATGTTAATATATTTATTAACTTACATTTAATTGCATACAATTTAAGAAATTTATAACTCAAAATATATTTTTGACGATTTAGCTAGAGGTGCCAATAGAATTAATGTCCTATTGATGGAAAAGAAAAAAAAACATTAATATTGTAGCAAATAATATTACCAATTTTAATTTTCTATAACAGCCTCCATTGTTTAATTAGATTTCAATTTAATCATAATTGTTTAGAGAAAATATACATTCATGAACATCATTTCATATGTAGACCACACACCCCTAATTAGATTACCACCTAAATCCCAAGCTATACAAAGCCAAGCACAACAATAAAACCAAATTTTGGAAGCCTCGTGTCATACTCTAGCAATCCATGCCACTACTTGAGGAGGGAATTGGTTAAGCTATTTTAGGACTTATCTTAAAGTGATCTACTTTTTTCAAACATAAGGCATATGTTTTTTCAATTTATCTGATATTTCCTTAAGTGCAATATTTTATTATGGAAATAGGTCTAAGACAGGGATATTAGTTGTCTATTTCCTATTTAATGCAGCAATGGATGGTATTAGTTTTCATATATCTGAAATCTTAAATGCCTACAAATTAATTTAATCAAGAAAAAAATGAAACATTGGAAACTTACAATATTTTACAACCAAACACAAACTTTTATACAATCAAGAAAAAAACATTACACGTAACTACTCCTTTTCTATTTTCATATTTCCCATGGCACCTTTGCTGTCTATGATTTTTAATTATTTTTAGTAAGGCTATTTTTATATTAATTTTTACAGCAAAAAGAGATAAAAAAAAGAAAGAAAAAAATCATATAAAAGTAACATTATTCAAAAACTTCTCCTTTCCTGTTCATGTTCCTTTTTAAATTTGTCTCTAGATGCATCTGATGTAAATGTAGAGTTTACTTAAAGGGTTCACATACAACTACGAGGTGCCCAAGAATTTTTAAGAGAAAAAAGGCAATGGTTCTGGCGTTAGGTTGGAAGTGCACTTTCTTAATCCCCTTCCACAACATCTGATTCCTTTCTTAATTTCTTATGCCATTACAATCTTTTACTATAACGCGTCAAATGTTGGCTTTTAAAGAAGGTACAACTTAAATGTTACACGATTGAATAGAAAATCAATGTAGTCTTTAAATAAATTATTCAAAATTTGCTAAAGGCTAGTGTAATTCTACCTCCGCAGAATAGTTACAAGGTTCATACTAAAAAAAAAAAAAAAAAAAACAGAATAGTGAGATACTTTTATGTTAGGTGCAAGCTACATAAAATGAAGATGCCAATAATTTGTTCATGTATGGGGAGGAATAATGCCAGCTTTACACTTTATGCAAAGTGAAGTAGCCATTCTCTTCTATTGGTTTACTGGTGCAAAGCCAACTAATTAAGAATTTTGTGTAACAATTAAGCTTTGTAATCTAATTGTGTTTACTTTTTCTGCTACATTAAGTAGAACTGATTATTGACTGGTACAAACAATAACTAATTACGAATATAATTATATATTGCCTCATTATTTTCCTTTAATAGATTGTCCAATGCGCAAGAAACTGAACACTTAGACGTGTGAACACCTTGCAATAGTCATGGAAGTTAAATAACATAAGTTGATGGGGGCAGAGAGAATGAGGAAGAGGGAACTTTGTCTTGTAATTAATGTCTCGTCACCATATACTTCATGCAAAAGGTAAGAATATGCTTACAAGAAATTATATTTATCCAATTTCTTTCCCTTTTTTAAGATCACCCATGATCACACAATCATAGGACCATTGTAGCAAATCCCACAGAATTAACCCTTCTCTAGAACATCAGGTTTCTCACTAAACTCACCAGTCACCACAAACAAACTCGAACAAAATTCACATTCTTATTGCTCGCACAGGTATAAGTTACAGCCACTTACAAGTAACTATTAAAAACAATCACAAACATCCGCCAAGTGAACTAATTACATCAAGTTTCCACGTACTTTAAAAAAAAAATGCCAATGTTAACCAAATAGGTGGCCTTTGCTTTGGCATAATATACGTGCAATAAACGTAAACAAGCCTAGAGCATCACACCCTACTTCACATACAAGCTCTTATTTATATACCTTGCCTCAGAAGGAATCAAATTCCAAGTACCTACAACTCACACAATGGTGTCTCCAACAAAGAGTTGGACTCCTCAAAAACTCACAATAGTGCTGCTTCTTTTCTGCATTACAATTTCATCACCGGTTGATGCCAACACATTTTCTAGCAAATTAGACCAATCACTGGTTTCACAGCCAACAAACACTGAAATCAAATGTGGATCATGTCCTTGTGGAAACCCCTGTGATGAGCAACTTCTATCGCCTCCTCCTCTGCCTCCACCTTCGCCGCCACCACTATTCCTTCCAGACATTTCCTCTCCAACCCCACCAGAGAGTTGTGATGATTCATCGCCACTACCGCCACCTCCATCACGGCCACCACCACCACCTCCATCACGGCCACCACCACCACCGCCATCACGGCCACCTCCAACACCGCCGCCGCCAAGGTTCATATATGTAACCGGAGTGCCGGGGGGTGGATATGCATACTATTACTCTGCTGCTCAAAACAGAGTTGTGGGGTTGCTGGTTTTGGCTGGTTTGGGAGCACTGTCAATCACGATGTTGTTTGGGTGATAACTTCATGAATTAAGTGTTTAACCTGCATTCCACCAAAAAGCAGTTTCATTGTTTGATTTCTCTTGTTCAAACTTTGTCTATTTATTCATCTTCAATTATTTTAATTTTAGGTACATCATCTTCATTTTATTTTAATTTCCTTTGCTTTTTGTCTTTCCTGGTAAACTTGGTGGTGAACTGACTCCAATGTGCAATGCTGAACAATTCAATATTAACATTTGATGTAAAAAATTTAGTTCTTATTATGTGATGCTCATTGCTTTTCAGTCTTATAGTTTAGTTCAGATAAGGCCATCACATGATGGTAAATAGTCGTTGTATAAGTTTAGTTTCCAATCACATTTTGAGAATAAATTGAATCTTTGCATATGTAAGAATAAATTTGCCTACAATAACCTTCATTTATATCTTCATATAAAGTTTATATCTTCATATAAAGCAAACTTGATCAATAGTGTCATTCAAATAGCAAAGCAATATGCTAGCTGCTATGTAAAAATAATTTAATTTTTACACATTTAAAAATAAAATTTTAATTTTTCACCTTCGAGTAACCTAATTGTGAACGACTAATAAATTCTAAGTACAAAAGTGTGTGGGTATATAACCCACCAAAATTATATGAAATTTAGCGTGAGAACTGAGAAGATAGATTCCCATCGACTCGGACTCCCCCAACAATGTTATGTAGCCCTATTCACTGCTCTTCAAGAAAGCCAGCCATGTGGTTTATTCTGATGGTGGCTTGTATGGGGATCTAAGAAAATCATAGGCAAGTGCTCCAGCTATGGATCCAACAATTGGACCAAATACGTATACCCATAACCCTTTGTAAACATGTTTGATAAGTGCGGAACCAATACTTCTTGCAGGGTTCATGGAAGCTCCTGATCCAGGCCTGCATGCAATTGCAAAACCAATTTCAATTTTAATAAGAAACTTACATATCAGACTCTCGAACTATTCTTAGTAGGACAAAACTTATGTGCAGTTACTTAAGTATTCTTAGCATTGTTGTTCCATCATAATTAAAGTTTCACCTCAATAATTTATAATGCAATATTGGCAAAGGCTATGGTGGACAAGCTTCGTAAGTGACTCATAGTGAACAAATTTTATTAACCGTTGGATTCATCTGACTTTTACGGTTGCACTCTACACTCTCCACACTGGATCTTTTTTCCCATCCCTTTCTCTCTCAATCCTCCACCGGCACCGTTTACTCTCTCCTTCTCCCACTTCACTATTCTCATCAGCACCGCTGTCAACGGCCTTGTTTCCACGAACACCATTATCCTCACCTACGCCATCTTTTACGGCAAGGATGTCTCCACCATCGACTTCCCCGGCGAGATCAAAATCCTCTCCAACGGCTATTGGATCTCGTCAGTGTATTTTATGAAAGAGATGGCGATCAACAACGAGGGATTGTTGGGGAAAGGAAGAAACAATGGTGGTAAGGAAAGAAAAAAAAATGCCAGCCGTGAGAAATTGCCTACGACGACGGCAAACGGTGATCGGAAGGTTGTTGGGAGGGAGGAGGAGTACATCTAGTGTGGGTAGTGTAAATTGCAATCATATTAATCGGATAAATCTAACCGTTGATCAAATTGGTTCATCATGAACCACTTAAAAAGCTTGTCTACCACCGTAGTTACCTGCAATATTTGACTTGGGCCTGTTTGGGTAAGCTTCTCTAGAAGTACTTCTAGAAGAAAAAAATAAGAGTAAAAAGATGAGATGAACTTCTTCATAAGTAAAAATAAGTTCTCCATTAGCTAATTTGTAGAAGCTCACCAATGTAGCTTCTCTAAAAGATGAGATGACATCTACAAATTAGCTAATGGAATACTTATTTTAACTTATGAAAAAGCTCATTTCATTTTTTTTCTTCTTACTTTTCTCTTCTAGAAGTACTTCTAAAGAAGTTAACATCCAAACAGGCCCTATATTAATCCTTTTAATCTAAGAAGGTTATTGATATGACTGTTAAAATAGTTATTGTAAAATATAATAAATTTTATATACACAGTAATTTGTGATATTACATGACCTTAACAAATTTTAAATGTTGTCTAGCTTATTTTTTCTATTTTTTTTTATAAGCACCTTTATATTATGGAAATAAAACTCCAATTCTTATTAGAGACAACAAGAAGAACAAGACACTTAAAAACTGTTAAGTTTTATCTTTATTAGTCATGCCTAAAATCAATATTAAAAACCTGTCAACCAATAACTAATTACCCGGCAATGAAGACATTCAACATTATAGTCATCCCAACTGCAACTCCTACAAAGTCACCCACCAGCGAATTTATCAAGCCAAGCATAGAATGCTTAATATTAGAATCTTGGACTCACAATAAATCATTAAAGAAAGTGAAAACCATTTGTTAAAGCCTTATATATATGAATAAGTGCAAACCGCTCTGTCATCTGTAGAAACAGCAGATATAACAAACATCAAGAGAAAAGTGATGACGACTTCAGCAACTAAAGACTGGCCATTGGATCCAACTGGTACCGTTCCAAAATAAGCTTTAGGCGTTACATCCAACATTAGGGCTAATGTGCCACTAGCAAGGATCGACCCCAGCAACTGAGCAAAAATGTAGAGTGGCACCTACATGCACAAAACTCATCATAGCAACAAACTAAGACCCAATCTCAAAGCCAAAGGACCATCAAATTTAATCATTATAAATTATTGCTTGCATATGATTCTAAAAATTAAAGCATATCAAGATTAATCCATGTTTTTTTTTTATTTGAAATTTACAGCTCCATCTAGAAATTTAAACCGTGCAGACTCACATCTATAAACACCCCGGTTTGCTTTCCTGGTTTTCATCTATGACTCTTGGTTTTTTTATAAGCAGTTGAGTTTTTACTTGTTCTTTCTTTAGTAATTTGTAACAAGATAGGTGAAGACTAATAGGAACAGGGAAGTAGTACAAGATGTGCGATGGAGTATTTAAATGGTTTAATTCTTTGTTCCCCAAGTTTTTAAGCGTTTATCAATTGGTATTAGAGTTAGTTGTCAATATCTTCGTAGGTGCTACATAAGGAGAGACTGTCCAGAAAAGATGACATAGAGTGTAGTGTTAAATGTCGTAGAGTGTAGTCACCCGAACATCGAGTAATATGAGATGTTCCTTAATAGTGAGCACTTAAGGGAGCATTCGCGCTTTATTTATTTGGTTTCTCATATGTATATCTTTTTGGAGACAATTTTATTCAAAACATAGATGTGTATGTTATTGGCATCAAAGAACTTATAGATTTTGTTGATAAGTAATTTCTGCAAAAGAACCTGCTTATATAATTGTATATGTTATTTAATGAGGTCTCTTCTCCAAATATCTTTTATCTCATCCATAAAACTTATACTCTTAAAAGATTCAAATACTTGTTAATAATTACTCCTCAATTTAAGGCATATTGCAAATTTAGGTACAATTATTTAAATAATTTTTATGTTCAGATAAGAGAAATGTTAGGGTTATATATATTCTTTAACACAGTTTCTCAGTGCTTGAAATTTGTTAGACACTATTAAGGATAACTCGATGTAGGCTTTAAATGTTGACCTTTACTATAAAGAGGAGGAACTCTTATTTTAGTTAAAAGAACATAACTAAAAGCACACAAAGAATTGTGTCTAAGTATGGTCTTTCCCAAAATCCAAAACGATTAACAAAAGAAAGTTACCTGTTTATATGAGAAGCGGCGAAAGATGGCCAAGTAATGGGGACTGCAGGATTGAAGTGAGCTCCAGAGATATGACGAAGAGAGTAAATCATGACCATTACAATCAGCCCCCATGTGACACAAACCCCTGGAAATGTGACTGAGCCATAGATCTTATTCACTGCCTCAGAGCCACAACCGGCAAATACCACAAAATATGTGCCAATAACTTCTGCGATCACCTAGTCACAATCCAAAGAGAGAAAGAAAACATTCCACCCTCATTTTATTTCACTCCTATAAAAGTAGTGTTCACTTGTGTGTGTGCAATTGTTAATTAATTAGTACGTCCATTGAAGTTAGAAATCTTATGCACGTATTTCAATGCAAATACAATAATAAAAGTAAAACTAAAACATAAATAATAAATAATCTTGATCCTTTGGTAAAATTACTTCTGCCTCAAAAATATTTTTTCACTTGAAAACCAAACATGCAAGTGATCAAGTGGTCACTGACCTTCTGTGCGAGGGCTACAACATGGTTTGAACAACAGTTATGTGATACGTTACAGGTTTAGCGGCCATTGCTGTTAATGTGTCAGAGTGGCATGCAGTTTATGAGATAAACACTATCTCACTTGGAGATGTTGAAGTGCTGCTTGTCACCAAAAGAATGATTGAGCCAAGTTATATATACAAAGGGGATTCTGTGATTTTTGACAAATTATTATCAACTTAATTTTTTAATTTTCATTGTTTTAACTTTTGAATAACCAACAAAATTCGTGCAAATTCGTAATTCTATAACTGAAAATAGATTTATCGATAGATTCTAGTTTAAAGATAATAACCACTAGGGAATTTGTTTCGGATACACAATGAAAACGATACATCTCAATCGATATTAGCCAAAACTTTAGTTCTTATTTGTTATAGGATTAGAATTTTTTTTTCAGTTTTTAATGCAAGTAAATATTTTAATAAAAATTAATATTACAATTAAAATTTTTTATGTTGAAAACAAACCGTCCTTGACATTAAAAAAAAAAAAAAGTCCTACTTGAGATAAACTAGGATAAATATCAATTTTGGAATTTGAAACGCAGTGCTGCTAACACGAAATATTACAATTAAATTTTCAAATTGAACTAAGTTTATCACTTTCCAAACCTTTGCTATCATATCACTCAGCTTATCAAGGCAAACTCGGTGTGAATTTTAAGTGGATCTTCTATATTTTTTCTCCTTAGATGTCTAAAAGTATACCTCATGAAGATTAAACATTGTGTTTGGAAACGTTAGATCCTAGTAAACATGGATCCCCAACAACTAAGAGCATGTTTGGTGTCGCGTCGAACACTTTGGACGTGGATCCACAGAATCTACAATTGCCTTGCTTATGTGACTTCTCCCAATTTTTTACGCAAATTTGAGAGCGAAGTAGATCAAAGACGTGTAAACAAACATGCACTGATGTTCATGAACTAGTAAATGATTTTGCGTTGTCTTTGATGTAATTTTACAGTAAATGTGGATCTCAATTGAAAAACCAAACATACATGCACTAAATTGTCCCTAGCTATTGCTGGAGTGCACGAGTGTCAAATAATGGTTACGCTTATTATTCTTCGTTTCTCTTCAAAATGCCACCCCTCATTCAAGATGAGCATTCAGTTATTGCCTTATTGGATGTGGAAAAGAGAGAGAGGAAAAAAGAAACAGCAATTGGGAACTATTTTAAGTGATGGTTAATTGGTTTCGACAAAAGCAGAGCAAAAGTGCAACAAAATCTTGAACTCTATCAAAGAAACTCGTGGAATAAGGTATTGGACTTGGACTTATTGAAGCTAGACAGCAATGAGTTAGTGTTGCAGAAGATTCTGTTAAAATAATGATAAAAATTTCTAGAAGTTTCTACAATGTTTTAGTGTAATAAGTATGTAACACGATAACTCTAGATTACATGTACTAGAATAATCTAATGTTTCTAGAGGTAACAGTTCTTGATTGAATTAAATATTAAATATTTGTAAATTGTTTCCCTATAGGTAGGCAGTGCAGGAACTCTATAAATATGTAAAGAGTACCATATTATATTATGCTAGTAAAAGCAGTACAATTGTTTTACTATTTTTAAAAAACTCCTTTGCTACTCTCGTGTATCTATATACCATTAAGAATTTGCTACATAATTTGCTTCTTAGAGTATAAGTGTGAGTTAAAGTCCACATCGAATAGAAATAGACAAGTTGAATACCATATAAATGAGGAGAAGACCCATAAACCTGAGCTTTGAGATTTTGGGTTAAAGTGTGATATCTAGTTCACTTATATAGTTACTCAGGTGTAGATATATTATTCTACTCATGTCACTATTTTCACCGGAAAGAATTATGATTTTTGGAGTATTAAAATCAAAACATGTTTTTGCTCTCAACATTTATGGGATATTATAGAAGATGGATTCACTATTCCCATCTACATTTCAACTCTAACTGCAACACAGAAGAAGGAGAATAAGCAGGAAGATTCAAGGGCACTAATATATTTTACAACGCAATTTTTTCAAGAATAATAAATGTCACAAGTGCTAAAGATGCATGGAATACATTGCAAGAGGAGTTTGAGGGTAGAAGAGACTTTGAGTTAATAAAGATGAAGGAGTTTGAGACTATTAAAGATTATTATTCTAGAATAAAAGAACTAGTTAGTTAAATGAGAGCATGTGGAAAAATATTATTGACAAGAAAATTGTTGAGAATATTCATATTTTTATTCCTCATAAATATGATGTAATTGGAACTCCAATAGAACAAATCAAAGATTTGTCTACTTTATAGTGACACAAATTATGGACTCTTTTGAAGTGTATGAGAAAGATTGAAAAGACATGATGAAGACTATGTTGAAAATGCCTTTCAATCAAAGCTCAAATTGCAATCTAAAAAAAAATAAATTTGGAGAAGTTCTAGAAACAAAGAGAATTCTAGAAATTTCTCTAAGATCAATCAAGAAAAATATCCTCCATGTGACATCTGTTAAAAGACAAGTCACTTAGAAAAGGATTGTTGACATAGTGGAAAATCATAATGTCACTATTGTAAGAAATTTGGACACGTGGAAAATAATTGCCGCAATAAAATAAGCATCAAGTAAATTTTGTTGAAGAGCATGACAATGGACAACATCTTTTCTATGCTACCTAAGATTCTAGTGATAAGAGTGGTGGAAATTGGTACTTGGATAGCGGTTGCAACAATCACGTGGCTAATGATAGGACCACTTTCAAAGAAATTGACAACAGCTTCAAAGTCAAAGTTCGACTGGAAAATAGCACCATGGTGGAGTCAACAAGAAAATGCACTTTCATGGTGGAGACAAAGAAAGGTACGAGATTCATCAAAGATATCTTACTTGTTCCTAACCTTAAAGAGAATCTCTTGAGCATTGGCCAAATGATGGAGAAAAGCTATTCTCTTTACTTCGAAGGAGATATGTGCACAGTCTATGATAAAAATAACAAAAGGTGGGAGATAGCCCAAGTTAAAATGGAGAAAAGAAATATAAGTTTCCTAATAACCTTCAAATATGCTACTAACATTACCATGAAAGCCCAAGTTGATGATTTATGATTGTGGCATCGAAGGTTTGGTCACTTCATCACTCAAGCTTTGAAACTACTATATCCGAAGAATATGATGAAAGGTCTACCATATTTGAATGAAAATAATAAAGCTTGTGAAGGATGTCTTCTTGGGAAGCAACACAGATTATCATTTTCAACTGACAAAGCATGGAAAGCTAAAGACTTGTTGGAGTTAATACAATCACTCAACAACAACAAGCACTTCATCTATTTCATTGATGACTTTTCTAGAATGACATGGGTTTACTTTCTTAAAGAAAAATCAGAAGTATTTTGGAATACTCAAGAAGTTCAAAGCCTTTGTCGAGAAACAAAGTGGAAAGCATATATAAATACTCAGAAATGATTGAGGCAAAGAACAATCATGGAGATGGCCAGATCAATGTTGAAGGAGAAGGGATTGCCTAACATTTTTTGCAGAAGCAATTTACACTGTTGTCTACATACTTAATAGATGTCCAACTAAGGCAACTCAAGACAAGACTCTCATTGAAGCATAAAGTAGACGAAAGTCATCAGCTAAACACCTAAAGGCTTTGTTTGGGAGAGGGATTTTAGAGGGGAAGCGAGGGAAGGGAAAGGTTTAGGTAGTGACATCACTTTGTTTGGGAGTTTTAATTTTTGAGGAGAAGGATTTGAGGATTTTTAAAACTCCTCTAAAATCCTCAAAAGTCTAAAAATTGTTGTTCCCCCTAATTTGGGGTTTTTAGAAGGAAAAATAATTAAAATTACTATCCTATCCCAACTACAAATTCAAAAATATATTAAAATATATTTTTAATATATTTTTACATTTAAATTATATAATTTTCACATTTAACATTTTATTAACTCTCAATTTCCCTTTCTTAATATATTTTTAACTCCCAAACAAGGAGGAATGAACTTCCCTCATTTTCCTTCCTTTCCTTCCCCTCCTTTCTCCTTAAATCTCTTTCCTTCCCTTCCCCTCCTAACTTCCAAACAAAGCCTAAGAGTATTGGGGTCTATATGCTACATGCATGTTCCAGCCCAAAAGAGACATAAGCTAGAAGATAAGACTATACAAGAAATCTTTTTTGGGGGTA
The DNA here is from genome assembly GCA_007407185.1 of Glycine tomentella. Classification (NCBI taxonomy): domain Eukaryota; kingdom Viridiplantae; phylum Streptophyta; class Magnoliopsida; order Fabales; family Fabaceae; genus Glycine; species Glycine tomentella. Next base: position 3,033,974 of record PYAF01000356.1, read on the forward strand.
TAGTACGCAATCAAAAGGCTACAAAATTTACAATATACAAACAAAGAAACTCTTCATTAGTCGAGATATTGAGATTGATGAAAATGCTTATCTACAGATGCAATAATTTGAAGATGATGAAAAAAATTGAAAGAAGACGTGATGAAGACATTTGAGATGACCGACCTTGGCTTGCTGAATTACTTCCTCGGTATACAGGTAAGACAACAAAAATATGGAATATTTATCTTTCAGAAGAAATACACTGAAGCTCTACTGAAGAAATTTAAGATGAACGGATGCAAATCTGTCACTACTCTGCTCGTGACAAATGAGAAGTTGCAAAAAGATGATAGAGCACCGAAAACTGACGCATCATGCTACAGGAATTTGATTAAAACTCTACTATATCTCACAGCCACACGGCCAGACATCATGTATGCTACAAGTCTTTTATCAAGATTCATGCAAATTCACTATGGAGCAGCAAAAAGAATTCTAAGATATCTACAAGGAGTAAAGGAGTTTGGTATATGGTACAAAACCATGACCAACTTAAGGTTGATTGGCTACACTGACAATGATTGGGCATGATCAATAGACGACATGAAGAGTACATCAAGATATGCCTTCTCACTAGGATTGAGATTTTTCTCTTCGGCATCTAAGAAACAAGCAACAATAGCACTATCAACATCAAAAGCACAGTACGTAATAGCTGCGGAAACTACAAGTCAAGCAATATGGCTTCGGAGAATAATTGAAGAAAATAAGTTAACAACAAGAAGAGTTAATTGTAATCTATTGTGACAACAAGTCTGCAATAACTATGGTGAAGTATCCGGTTCATCATCAAAGAACTAAACATATAACAATTAAGCATCACTTCAAGTAAATAAGAAAATTCAGCTGCAATACTGCATGACTGAAAACTAAGTTACAAACATATTTACCGAGGAACTACCAAAAGTTAAGTTTGAACAATTACGAATTATGCTTGGAGTTTTAGAAATTTGCATGTTAAGAATGAATGTTAAAATAATGATACAAATTTCTAAAACTTTCTATAATGTTTTAGTTTAGTAAGTATGTAACATGATAATTCTAGATTACATGTACTAGAATAATCTAATGTTTCTAGTAGTAATAGTTCTAGATTGAACTAAATATTAAATATTTGTAAATTGTCCCACCATAGGTGGTGCAGAAACTCTAAAAATATTTAAAGAGTACCATATTGTATTATGCTAGTGAAAGCAATACAATTGTATTAGTATTGTTCAAAAACTCCTCTGCTACTCCCCTGTATCTATATTCCACTAACAATTTGCTACACGGTCATTATACTGTTTCTCTTCAAAAATCATTTACTACCTTTTCTAATTAAACCCGCGTCTAACATCTTTCTATTCCTTTAAAATACTAACAGATTCTATGAAAGAAAAACTCAATCTCTCTAAAAAGCACTATAACGAAATATGTAGCGTTCGGTCTACGTGGTTTCTCTTCGATAATTAGTCCATCTCCAGTGCTAAGGCTCTTGAATGGATTCTTCACTTACTTTTATGATCCTATAATATCATATTAAATTAAAGAATTCTAACAAAATTTCACTTCAATGCTGAAGTTTTTAGTAGAATTCATAATTTACTTTTGTGAGATAGAAAAACATTTTTCTATTATGACAGCAACCGATTCTTGTATGTGAATTCAAACCCATTTGTTCCAACGGTTAAGAATTCATGCATATGAACTTTAAGACCATATAAAAATTGAGTTATGCAACCTCATTAGAGATGCTACCTTCCAGAACAAATAACTTTATGTAGCTAAAGGAACAAATAATATATCCCATGGAAAAAAATTGTTGTTGGCATATGGAAACTTCATTGGGAGGTTCCATGATGTTCTTGATGGGGGCATGCTTATGAGTTATGAGTAAAATAAGTTTTGGATGTTTGGCATTCAAGGTCAACCCAACCATTTTTTGTTTCTTGGAAGCATGTAGAAGACTAAGTAGCCGTAAGAGCGGAAAAGGCTAGTAAAGTTGGTGTGAAATTAGAATATACAAATTCTGAGTTGGAAAAATATTACATGAACATTCATTATATTAGACATGGTAGCGGGATCTGAACCCATGAGTACCCATCCGAATCTGTCATGATTTTAACGGGGAAAAACCGAGATTTTCAGGTTTGGGTTCGGATTCAGGTTTTTGCCGATAGGTAAAAACGGGGACGGGGCAGGTATGAGATTACTGATATCCGCCCCCACCCCGTAATAAATAATATTAAAAAATAAAAAAATAAAAAATATATTATTTTCTAATTTTTTTAATTGAATTGATTGATTTTGTTTTGTAATTTTTAAATTATGATCTCATATTTTAAATGTGAGTTTGTTATTATTATTGTTTTGTTACGTAATTAATTTCTTCGTCTGATTTTTCAATAAAAAAAAGTTATATATATATATATATTTTTTTTTTTTTTAATTTTAATCAAATAGCGGGGGCGGGGCCGGAAAAATCCAACCCCCAATGGGGATGGGGTTGGGGATGGATTTTAAAATCCGACGGGAATCAGGGACGAGGGCGGGGACGGGGACGGGAAATGCAGCAATACCCGCTCCCGCTCCGCCCAGTTGCCATGCCTACATTATATTATTTAACATCTAAAGAGAGAAAAAAGAAAAAAAATGTATGATAGAATTTATGATAAAAGGAAGAAAGAAATGGAGAGAAATAATAAATATTAAAAAAATATTTAAAATAATGAGGTATTTATTAATTATTCTTCCAAATGTTATCATCACAATTTGTGACCTTGTATCACACTATCATATGCCATGCACGTTTTTTTCTCAAAAAAAACAATTCTTTTTAATTTGTTTTTATGTTTTTTATGGGCTTGGCTTAAGTTCAAGTCCAAGTTGCAACAAGAACAATTATTTTTAGTTTTATTCTGAAAAGAAATTGTCAGCAATTTCTCATCAGTAAGTTGTGACCGCAGAGGAAATAAAGCTAGCACATTATTACAGAAGTTCATTAAGTAGATTGGTACTAAAAAATTGTGATTTTTTAATAAATTCAACCAATAAAAAAATGTGTTAAAAGAACGTATTTTGTGAGTATATTTTTTGTATTAGACATATGACTAAGGACATTTCTAATAAGAGATTTTATTTTGGATTCTTAATCACATCTTTTGTGTATTCCACATTATAACATTTCTTTTAAGATCTTATAATTTTTTTACTTAATAGTAAATTTTATTTTGAGATCTTAAATCATTTTTTAGATATCATAAAAGACTCACATTCTAATATTTATTTATAATTTATTTTAAAATAATTAAAAAATTAATTATATATTTTTAATTTTAATTTTTTTTCTTTTTTTTCTTTCTCTTTCCTTTCCCATTCACCCCTTTATCTCTTTTGTTCTCATTAAGAACATGCAGAGACAGATATGTTATGATGCTTATCAACCCAAATCTATCTTTTTTTTTAAAAAAATTTATTGGTTATGTTCATCTCCTCCTCCCTTTCCTTTTATTTTTTTTTCCTTCATGATAGTTGCTACTTACGGGTCTATGCAAGATAGAGAGACATTTTTTTTTTTTTTAAGAAAAATAATACGAATTTTATCGATTCATGTAAAATAATCAGATTTTCACGTGAAAATCTGACTATCAACTTCTATAATAAATCTTTTAAAAAAAAAAATCAGATTTTAAAACTAAAATCTCCTAAAAATCACTATTGGAGATAGACTAAACAACCACAATAATATGTTAATCGTTTATATGTGCACTTGTTTGCGTGTGTAATGACTCAATTGTTATCCATCATCGTCAAAAAATTTAAGCCTTCCCTAAACTTATTGTAAATGAATCGATTGAATAGTCAAACACCCAAACCTCACTCCATCAACTTCAATATTAAATTTGCCTCAAAAAAGGGACTGCATTATTTGTCAACAAAATAGAAAATTCTTGCACAGATAATTATAAAAGTAGCATTGAAGAGTCCTCTGATGTCCACAATTCCAAACTTAATAAAGATAAAAGTCCTATCAGGATCTACCATGTAGAAGTTCTTTCTTACTACGCAATTGCACAGAGGAGGAAGAAGATTTGATAAGATCCTTAACTACTTCTGTAAGTTATTTTATACAACAGTTCCTTTACAAATCAACTAGAAAAATCATGCTCTTATCATCACACAACAATATTTTTATTGACAATTACCAGTCACTCGATACCTTCACGATGGCCTGGACTGGCATTTTTTTACTGTTATTTTCCTTTTCAGTTTTCTTTTCTCTATGTTACACAAAATTTATGTTGCTAGTTCCAACTGGAAAGAAAAAGTGTAGAGAGAAAAAGGGTGAAAAGATACAAATTAAGAAGAGACCCAACTAATATTTTGAAGAAACTTCAGAAGCACAACTTGCAATAGGCATTTCACTAGGGGTACACACAAGAGCCCTTTGCTGTAAATGTCTCAAACTCTGCTCCATGCTGACTTGGACCATCTCAGCTAGCATCTTCTTTGCTTTACCAGATTGATCATCCCCATCAATCTGTGATATGATGTCACACACTATGTTCTCTAGAGTGTCAGGTTCAGCTTCAGGTCTTGAATATGGAGACTCTCTTAGTAACTGCAAAAGCGTACGCGCCTTTGGCTGAGACTTGGGGGTTCCTTGAACTGTGAGCTCTAGAAGTCCCGGAATAACACCTTCTCTAAGAATTGGTTCCCTATATTTACATCTATCACTTTGGCACATTGTCAGCAGGGCTCCAACAGCATGTTCCCTACTTTGGGGAGTACCATTTTCAAGAACTTCCACAACTGCAAGAACTCCACCTTCTTCAGATGTTAAGGAAGTTCTCCCCTCCTCATAACCCACCAAGGATTCTATCAAAGCAGAACATTTTTCAGCTATTTTTGAGGATTTTCTACAGGTTTTGAGAAGGCTAACTATAAAAGGCATTGCATTTGTTTCGAGAATGATGCTGAGGTTTTCAGGTTGTGTTGTTGACAAATTGGACAGAGCCATCACAGCATCCACTTTAGCTTGAGGGCTTCCATCTCTTAGAATATTCACAAGAAGAGGAATGGTGCCACAAGCACTAATGATTGGTTTGTTGGTTGGAGAGGCAGATAGAGTGAGCAAAGATGCAGTTGCATACTCCTGCAGATTTGGATTTTGTGACTTGAGGAAACTAATTATTGGCTCTAATGCACCAGCTTCCACTATGCTAATTTTATTCCTGCTTGATAACAAGAATGAATTACGTTCAAGCCATAGAAATTACATAGCAGAAAGTTAAACATCATTGAATATGAACCATTTGATAAAGGAAGACTAAGTGACTGGTACTTGTTATAAAGAGAACAGGATACAAAATATATCAGACACGCCAATATTTAGTGCATGTTTAACTGCCAGAAAGACCGAGAAAAACAATCATTATCCTGAATTAATTCTTTTTCATTAGATTACATTTTCTAATAAAAGACACTATCAGATCATCTTCAATCCTAAGCTGGATATACTCAAACAGGCCCCAGATGCAAGATTAATGCCAAGCTACAAAGGGGAAACAATTCCAAGACCAAATATTTAAACCAGATTAACATTAGATCCCCTGATTTACACACTAATGATGAGGCTAGAGTATGTTATAATGTGTGTGTGTGTGTGTGTGTACAATGAGGATAATGAAGTTTAAAGCTAAGACTGGACCATTAGGCCGAATTAGTGGGTTTGTGATAAATTTATTTCTTCCTAAAGTCGAATATAACAGAAATTTTCTATGATTATAGCTCATTTATGGACCCGACAATCTATCAGTTATTAGATAAAATATAACCCTCAAAATATGCTACCCACCCCAGGGACCCAAAAAAGAGAGAGAAGGGAAATTTGAATGTAGAAGACATATTCAAGTGTGGTCTTCTCTTCTCAAAAGCATTCAATACAAAAGGTAATTAGGAATCAAAACACAACCTAAACTAGAAATTTTTTTGTTATGCTTTTTCACTACATGGAAAATCGAGAAGTGAAAATTTTAAATTGAAAATCACTTCAAAGTTAATGATAGAACAAAAATGTTAGGGAAGAAAAAGAAATAAAGGTGGAGCTTAAATGATTTTTACACCCGCCATAAAATGTTGGCCACTCGTACATCTTGAAAGTGAGACATGAAAGTGATTTCACTAGGCAATAATACGTAAAATCAAAACATTTTATTTTATCTTTTTATATCCATTTTTTCATCTTTATTTTCCATTCCACCTACAACCACAAGCATAGCCTTAATGCAAAGAGTACGAAAGTTGAAAAAAAGCCATTCGGTGATTGAATACCGCATTGAATGAAGGGACATAAACCATCTTCAACAATAAACATTAAAACAAGATGACACAGTTTACTTATATATAATCAAGCGTAAAAGGAAAGTTAAATAGGAAAACAATAGCCAGAATTCTTCCATTTATAGGTTTTAAGTGTTTAGGTTGATAGTTGGCTTGTTTTTCTATTTTTAGTTTATATGTTTCTATCTATAATTATAAAAAAAAAAATATTTGTTTTTACTTTATCATTTAATAATTTTATAGAAAATTGTTTTAAAACTATGAAATAATAAAACACATCTAAATCATGGCTCATTTTTTTGAAGTTTGTTTACTATTTCCCGTTGACAAATTTATACTGATTTTAAACCAGGCAACTTCTTGCAGGCTCCACCTTTTATCTAGCTAATAGTATTTCGCCAACAAATGATATCAGGTTAACTTCATTTAAAGAAGACAAGCCTAAAGCGCTAAAACGGTGCCACCATATGTACCAAACAAAAACCACCCTCCAATTGGATAAGATTCTACTGTTAAAGCATCCAATTATTTCTTGTTAACCTGTTTATGCACGCATTGTATCTATAAGAAACCATGATGTAAATCGATATCCAATCAGTACATGTGACACAGTATATAAAAGTGAAAAACATTAAAATTGAAAAATATGATAAGCAAATAGTCAATCTTAGCCAAGAACTTTCTCTTTTCTTCTTCGGAATTTTTCATCAATTCAACCAACCAACTTTTGCATTCCACTTCTAAACCATGAGAAATTGTTTTTCTTATTCTTTCTTTCTGACCTAAATGGGAATACCAACCGTGAAAAATTCATTCAACCCCATCTTTCTTCCCTAAATCCTAAAAAAATATATGGTATATCTTATTATGATTTAAAAAATTCCGCCTAAAATTTCTTGTTTTCTTATTAATGGGATGTAAATAGAAAAATGAAAGACTAAAAGTGTGTTTAATCAATCAATTATTTAATAACATTTTATTATCAAGGTTTATATCATAAATTTAATTTCAGAACTTATTGAATAAACTAAATATAGTTTGTTTTAATAAGTTAAACCAAAAAAAAATTAAGAAAAACTTATGAAATGAACTATTTTTTCAAACTTTCACAATCTCTTCTAAATATCTAGGAATAAAATAGTCCTCATTGTTGTACCATGTATTTGTTTGTTCTCCAAATTGAAATTATTTATCGCATACCTCTTATTCTATTCCCAAGTTGACGATTCCGTGAATCCCATATGTTTCACACCATCCACACAGATTGAGTAATTGCAAGAAAAATAATATAATAAAGAAACCAAAATTATTCGCACAAACTCAGAGGAGGATTCCTCGGAGGAATATCTCAGGACTCTGATACCGTAAATAGTATACAGAGTCACAAATTATTATAACAAACACTCTTCACCAAATTAAATAAAATAGTACCGCAATAATTACTATTACGGTATAACCATTTAATATTTATATATTCTGAGACAAAATAAATATATTTTTCTTTTTGGTTCCAAAATTACAATTTGAGAAAAGGTGTTGATTCCAGTAATTAAGATTAAGATTGAAGAATAGAAGAGGTACGTACTTTTCGTCTTGTACGGCGAGGTTAAGCAGAGCAAGAAGAGCAGGTTCGTGGAACTCGGGCGAGTCGACTCGGAGCATGGACACGAGTGGCGCCACGGCTTGCCGGAGCTGGCGGCGGCACCGCTGCGAGGTCTTGGTGAGGCGCCGGATGTCCCTCGCCGCTTGGACCCTCAAAACGGGGTCGTTCAGCTGCAGCAGCTCCAACGCCCGCCGTACGGCCACCGCCGTTGCCTCCGCCTCCAGTGAAAAACCGTCCATAAGTTAATTAATCACACAAACAGAGAGAGAGAGAGAGAGAGAGAGAGAGAGAGAGAGAGAGAGAAAATGGTTTAAGCAAGCAACAGTAGTTATAACTCATAACACAGTGTTTATATATAGAGAAAGAGAAAGGGTAGTTGTTGGTTGAGACAGTTTCTTTCTTTCGTTTCAATTGCCGAACTTTATACTAACATTTTCTGATTCAAAATTCCCTGCCAAACCAGTCAAACACTCTTAGTTAGCGTTCAAGTAAGATTTGACAATAAAAGCTTATAAACAGTTTAGAGCGATAGTAAGTTACATAAGTTGATTTGGATTTACTTTTTGCTTCTATATAACAAGAATTTATGAGTGCTAGTAATATGTACGTTAATATATTCTTTTATTACTGGTTAGAAATAATAAAATTATGAATTAAAATTTATTGCATAAAAAGTGAAACTCACGTGTTTTAATATGTAAGCTTTTAATATGTTTTTAATCTTTCAATTTCTCTTTCTTCCAAATTAAAAATTATATTTTTTAGTATCTTAAATTTACTAAATGCTTCCTTTAATCCCTCTTGCAGTAAAAAAATATATATATTACAAATTGTGCATTTAAATGATAAAAAACAACCAAGAAGGATTAAAAATATATTTCACAAATTTGATGAATTAAAAAATGCAAATTTTAATTTAGAAGACTAAAATGACAAAACTACGAGGGACTAAAAACATAATTTAATAAATTTTAGTGAATAACCAAAAGTAGGTATAATTATCATTTTGGCCCTTATTGTTGAAATAACTTTCTCTTCTAACATGTATAGATTAAAACATGTCATTGCAATCTATGCTACATTTTTGTTTAACCTTTTGATTCTCGTTTGTTGATTCAGATACAAAAGTGAAACTTGAGGTGCAAAACTATCAAAAATGAAGTTTTTTTTTTATTTCACTTCTAAACCCTTCTCCCAATAAATGAGGTCGACGTCCACCATTGCTATTGCGGAGTCATGCTCAAGGACTTTCATCAACGAGTCGAGAGCTGTGAGGGCGAGAAGGCAACGCTGCTGGCAGAGATGAAGCAGGTCGAGGAGGAAGGGAAGCTAACCCGTAAACCTAAGGCAGCTTTACCCTTTCAAATTCCCTATTTTAAATGAATGCACAATTTTCAAAGACGATTTTCGTAAAACCATCTTTAAATACTTGTTTTTGAAAATGATTTTATGAAAACCATTTTAAACACTTTTTAAAGACGATTTTATGAAAATTGTTTTTGAAATTGTTCACGTACTTACAAAACAAAATTGCCACTGCTTCTATTTCTAAGATGGTTTTACTACAATTCTTTGAATGTGCGTAGTAAAAAAGGAAATTTTTAGTAGTGTTTGTTGGCATTGCGACATACCCTGTGGTGATCATGCTTGAAACACTTCCCCCACCGAAATAACATCATCATCACCTTCTGTTAGACCTGTCAAAACGGGCTCAACTCGTGGGCCAACCCGTTTTGGCTCGCTCAAATCGGTGGATTGGGTTGCTAAAAAACTGGCTCACCAAGATCTCGGGTTAATTCAGCCCGGCCCACTTAACCCGCAACCCATCCGGGTTGAACCTGGGTGAGCCGGGTTGGCTCGCGGGTTGCACCAAAAAAACAAAAAAAAAATAATAATGGAAAAAATGAAGATGATAAAGATGAAATTGATTTGTCAAACCATGATTCTAATACTTTTCCTAGATAATTTAAGTATGATGTAGTTTGTAATATTTAAATTTATTTAAATTGATTTAATTTGCATTTTTCTACACTTATTTTATGATTTTTTAATTTTTTTTTTAAATTTAAAATGAGCCAACTCGCGAGCCAGCTCACGGGCCAACCCGGATAACCCACCAACCCGGGGTGGGTTGAGCCGGGTTGACAAAAAACTAACCCACCACTAAAGTGAGCCAACTCGGCCCGACTCACCTTTTGCCCAACCCGTGGTGGGCCAACCCGGATGGGCCGGGTTGACCCATTTTGACAGCTCTACCTTCTGTAACGATTGCAATACCTTCCACCATGAACAACACACTAGTGATGCAATGAGGAGGTTTTGTTCGTCAAAGAAGGTCACAATCTTAATTATTTGAAAAACATTATATCATGTATCACTATAAGGGATATTGTTGCAAATGTTAAAAAGAAAAATAGGAGAGCTTTGTGCTATATCTCAAAAAATCTTATGATGGGTGTTGGTGTAATTTACTAAAAAAAATGACTGAATAAAGAAAAATTAAAAATTTCTCTACATAGCTTATACAATAAATTTAATGTATAATTAATAAAAATACATAACTGTATCGAATATAAAAATAGTATATAAAAATATTGGTTAGATGGATAAATTGTTTTTACATATATATTTTAGGGCGTACTAAATTATTTGTATACAAATTCAAATAAATTTAACAAAATAAAAAAATTGAAAGTGATTATGGTCCCATTAAGTCACTCTCTCCTTTTGCTTTATTAGCCGCTGTATTATACATGACAATTATATTCACTTTTCAAAATGATAGTATAAAATACTCTTGTATTTTGAATATATTTTAATTAAATTAAATTAAATTCATTCTTCAAAATGATGTATGTATAAAAAAGTTTAAGCAAAAATTACTTTTGTTCAATAACGTGCAAAACACTTTAAGCTTTTACCAAAAATATATTCTTAAATTTGTGCTTTAACACCTGTCGTTCTTCTTTAGTTTAAAAAAAGGAAGCTTATCGTTTCAGATCGTCTGGTATATTACCAGTAAGAATTAAATTTAATAGATTTTGTAAGTTATTTTATCTTATTAGTTAGTACCATTAATAATTATTAGTGAATGAAATAAAGAACATTCTTTTCTCCTAAACTTGTATTTATTTGAGTTTTAAAAGAAAGTTAGGCATGTTAGGTCAGGTATTACATCTCACTCTGATGACTCAACACTATTACACTAATAGCAACAAATAATAATGATTCGGATAATGAATCGTCGCCATGCTAATGAAGGGTGCCACTGTTCAAGCGAGTTATTACTGGTATATATAGTTATATATACATAAGAATGTATAGTCGTTTTCAACTTAATATTGGTGAAAGTATAATTGAGCTCGAAAATAAAGTTTTAAGGCTTAAATTTTGAGAATAGAAAAAATTAGTTAAAATGGAAGACTTTGAAAAAGTAATAAGTTCGTTATCATATTGATTAGTTAGTAATATGTTTGATTTGTCGTTAAAATTACTGTAAGATCTAACATAGATTCATCGAATAAAAATAAAATCAAAGTGTTGATGGTTTGACAAAAGTATTTTCCCCTTAAAAGTAAATTTTTTATCAGATTTTCAAAAATGCATAATATGGTGAATACTTCTTAATAATAATGTGTTGGAAAAAAATTAAATAAGAAGGTGTAGTCGTTAGTTTCGGTAGAAACTATAGTTGTTGTTGTTTCTTTATTGTATTTTGTCATTGCATGTTTGGCACCGTGGTGGTAATGCATATAGTATACCTGAGCTCATTTGTTAGACCTTTTGAGTCAAACTTTCAGTTTTGGAATTTTTTTTTAATGGCCAATATACCCACCACATGTGTTGTACTTGAATGACGTATTTTTAGGCCGTTAAGGTCATAAAATGTGGGTGAAATTAAGAAATGTTTCTATTGATGTGAGTGTTGGATTAGAATTGCTAGGTAGACGATTTAATTGGCAGTTAGGTACAGTTGACTATAGCTTTAGCTATAATTACATCTAAGTGATAGTCATTGCAATAACTTTCTCTTTGATTCATTTAGATGCTGTTAATTTTACTCCACAATTACGTACTATTTGGGGTTAGTGGGTTAGTTGTAGCTGTAAAACTAAATGATAAAGATTAATTTTTATGGTTCGGTTAATGTAGGTTTCTTTTTACTCACTCCGTTCTTAATTATAAATTTTTTCAACAAATTTATGTTTCTTGAAAAAAAAATACATTAAATTTACCAGTTATTTATATTATCATTTTAAAATAATTATTTTTATTTATTTATTTAACTATTTCTTATTAATATTTGGAGTGAAAATAATTAATAAAGATACATAAGGGAAAAATAATTAATACACCTAAAAATTAAAAAATAATTTTATAAAAATAGAAAAATAAATTTTTAAAAAAAGTCTTATAATTAGATACAGAAGAAATATAAGGGTAATTGATCTCTACTAAATTTCAATTATCATGTGCTCATTTATTTATAAGTTAATTAACACAAACTGAATTAGGCTTGTTGAAATAAGTTAGTGTAGTTGGGATTCTACTGGCACAAATTAAAAATACAGATCCGTATTCATCACTTTGTGTTTTATGGCTTTATTCTCATTAAAAGTGAACGGTAATTTTTAATATGAAAAAAAATAAACTCTAATGAAATAGATAACATTTTCCCCTACCTACTACGTAGTATTAGTGTATTACAACTTTATATTATTCCAGTTCATGCCCGTGTAAGTGCATTATCTCAATGTATAACTTCCAATATGCTATGCCAAAAAAAGCTCTTTGCTTTGAACTCTATTTTTATATCTCCTTTATTTTTTTTTCCTTTGTAAAAAAAAAAAAAAAAGAAAGTTAAGGTTGCTTTTATACTCACAGTAATTATCACAAAATTAATCAAAACATACAATGTTTTGTGACCATTTCTTTTTGTAAGAGCATGAGAAATGAAAATTGTAGAAATGAGATCTCTGCAGAATCAATCAACAACTTTCGAATGGGGTTGTTGCAAATCTGACACTGTCAAGACTCTTCCCCATAAGCCCCACTGTCATATATGCATCGTCTTAAATTATTTAACCAATAACTACCTTCTAATTAACTCAATTTTGAATTGAAGCATCTATGAATTAATTAATGGTGTGATGTTCAATAGGGAAATCACCAATTATCATCTAAAAAAATGTGCTTAAAAGTTACGGATGAGCTACCTGGTTGGAGGAGAATATATAAAATTAAAACTGTTTGTTGGAATTTTGTTTTAGATGTGGAACCGTTTGTTGGCACATTACTGTGTACTTTTGCCACATGACATATAATTTGTTCGTAAAGTACAAGTATTTTTTTAAGCTTTCGTAGAGTACACGTTTTGTAGGCATAATTTAAACAAGATAAATAGTCGCAGTATTAACGGTAGCTATTATACGGGGAAGAAAAAGGCAGAGATGGCTTCAGACTCGACCTGAAGTTAGCTTATAAAATTAACTCATGTAATAATATATAAATAAATTCCTTCCTTGAACTTCAAGTGATTTTTCTACAAGAGTCTTCCACTTTTTCTTTCGAGCATATTCTCTTTTTCTAATACGTGCCCTTAGCTAGCTCTTGGGTTATGTCTTAAGTAGCTTTGATATTTCTAAACATCCGCGTGCGTGTGTGATAGAGTGCCATGATGACTAATTAAAAAGATAGACAAAAACGTCTAAGAAAGCGAAATTATTAAGTTCTTTAAAATAGATCGTGGAAACAAGTTATTTCAAATGAAATTTTTAATATAGTTATTCAATTTAATCATTTTATATACTTTAAAAGTTATTTTTAAATAGATTGAGTTTATAATTTTCTCTAAATTTGTAAATTATTTTATATTAAATGAATAAAATTTAGCGAGTAATTAATTTTTTAAAATATAAGTAAATTTTGATTATAACATTACTTATTATGTATATTCAATTTATCTGAAATCTAGTGTATATATAATTTTTGGGAGAGAGGAGATGTTTCAAATGAAAAACTTTTTAAAATGAATAATGAAAACGATTAATAGTGGTCAATGAATTCAAATTAATAATGTGATGAACAAATAAGATTAAATAATCATTATTATCATTATCATCATTATTATTATCATAATTATCATTATTATTATCAACATGATTATTATTATTACTAATATCAAGATTATCACTATGATTACTACGATTGTTGTAGGCATCACTGTCATGTTATTTTGTGTTACTACTTATCTGAATTTATAAATTTGACATGCAACAAAAGTAATTTTTTGAGGTTATTATGATATTAATGTGAAGTATTAAATAATAAATATTTTTTGTAAAAAAATTTAACGGATTACTTTTTATAAATTTTCTCATCTTAGTTACATATTTTTTATTCAGAAAATTCCAACTGAAACCTTACTAAAAAAAATCAAACGAATATTCACTCATACCAAGTATATGTTGGTCAAAAGCTGTTTTAAATGAGTAAATTGATTAAAATTCACGATTTTCAATAAAAAATTTAAACTTATGTTAAATTCGTGAATCTGAAAAAAGATATCCAATTAACCATACATAAAAACACTTGTCTGGCCCTTTTTGGATTAATTAAAGGAAAAATAAACCGACGTGTTAAATCATGAAATATGGACAATTAATGTTAGTAAAGTTTTTCGTAAATGCTAATCGCAACTGTCAACCTCAATTTCATCTTCAAGTGAAAATAATAATAATAATAATAATAATAATAATAATAATAATAATAATAATAATAATAATAATAATAATAATAATAATAATAAATTATGAGATGAAATATGTGTGCGTTAATAATAGAAGTTAACTAAAATACATCGATACATACTCTCAAACATAAATTATCATAGAATTTAACGGATATAAAAAAACATAAATTATCATACATACATAATTTGTTAAATAAATATAAAGTAATTTTTTAAGAGTTTGATAATGTAAAAAAATATGTACTGATAACATATAAAAATGAAACTCTTAATATTAAGTTGAACTTTTAATTTACAAAATCTATTTTTATATATTAATTGAAATAGAATATTCAAACCTTATCTGAA
>PYAF01000356.1:3049141-3061177 GCA_007407185.1 Glycine tomentella
ACATAATTTGTTAAATAAATATAAAGTAATTTTTTAAGAGTTTGATAATGTAAAAAAATATGTACTGATAACATATAAAAATGAAACTCTTAATATTAAGTTGAACTTTTAATTTACAAAATCTATTTTTATATATTAATTGAAATAGAATATTCAAACCTTATCTGAATAAAATTCTTTTATAAGTACTTATAAAAGGGGGGAAAAAGAAGAAAATAAAACAAATTCATAATTTTTAAGTGTTTGAAAATGTAAAAAATCATATTGATAATATAAAAAATGAAACAATTAATATTAGGTTTAATTTTTAGTTTAAAAATTTTAAAAATCTATTTTTATATATTGATTGAAATAAAATATTTAAAATTTATTTGAATAAACTTCTTTTATAAGTACTTATAAAATAAAAAATAAGAAAATAAAAGAAACTATGTTTCTTCTATAAATTAAAATCAACTTATCACCTCTTTTTTAAAAATGTTAGATGACACAGTTTTTATAAAAATTAAAATACATAAGTTTGTTTTAACTTATAAAAAGAGTTCTATGTACTTTATCATCCTATTTGTTTTTATATTTTTTTTGCTGTATCTACCAAAAAGGTTTATCCAAACATACATTTTTATATAATTAAAAGAAAATGATCAGGCTAAAGACGAAGAAAATGACAAAGGTTTATCCAAGCATATATTTCTGTATATATATTTTTTTTCATTTTTTTTATTTTTGTTGCATCAATACCAATTTTTCATTCGTATAAAAAATGTGAAATAGGCTGGGGGCCAGTTTGGAGCCTCAAACTTCAAGCCCCACATGGCCATTTATACCCGGAATTGACTGACACCTCCTTTCATACAAAGAAGCATTATTATTTTTGTACTGCCAAACGTTTTCCAAATCAAACAAATTTCAACACATAAATCCAAAATAAAAAACCCAGGACGGACCCTTGCTTGGGACTGCAGGCTCCACGTAATTTGTGATTTTTATATTTAAATTGAAATTGGTTTAGTTACTTTCCCCCCCTATAATTATAACATTTTCAACACATATCTACGACTAAATGCAAGGAAAATATAGGTTATAGGACATTTCATAATAAAAATAAGGCCCAAGAAAAAAATTGACCCTTCGGAGTCCTAATTAATCTCTTACCTACTCAAGTGAAGAACAGAAATTCCTAAACAGGTTCATTGGAATTCCTTTGTTTTTTGGTGTATATATATATATATATATATATATATATATACATTAATTAAACAGATAAATTAATTAAACAGGTTCATCATCAGCCTAAGGGGAAGTCACACAGTGTGGTAACATTTTATCTTATGTCTGTGTTTATTCTTTTTTTTTTTTTGTTACATGTGTATGTTTATTCATTCTAATAAAATTTATTGAAAACTAGCAAGAATTTCGTATATTTTGCAAATATTATTTAAATAATGGTTTGAAAAATATATAACTATGTTTATATTGATTAAAAAAAGTAGTTATTAAAGTGAGTACACGAGGAAAAAAATGCAAAACACAAACGTTACCTATTTTAAAAAAAATTATAAAAGAGTAGATATGTGACAAAATTAAATATTTATTCATATAGTTGATAGTTGAACTAATTTTGAAAAGTAGTCATAATCTACGACATTTCCCGTTTGTATGTATGCAGGTTCTAGGATTATTCAAAAGTACTAAATTTTCTAAATAAAAGGCCAAAAGATGTGGAATCTTTGTTCAAGCAACGTTACACAAGGCAATTAATTACTCTTTGCCAAGTGGCAGCGTTCTACTTTGCACGTTGATACGTGCTCTATGTTACTCGTCAGGAATGATATCAACATCTATATATGTATATTGCAAACACTTATTTGATTGATTCTTTGTACTTTTCTTTATTTCTTTTGTATTTTTATTTTTATTTCTTTCTCTCTCGAGATATTAAATTACACGGAGGGTCCATATTCATATTGGCGATTGTGTGATTGTATATATCGATAAATAAATATTGGATAATACCCTTCAATTGTTTCACGTTCGTGTGACCACATTTTTTTAAAGCGGTCCCCTTAATCATGCATAAAACAAAATAGGAAGAGGGTCATTTTTCCTTACGTTTGAAGTTTGAACCCATAATTATGTATCTAAGTCGGTTTATATGATTATGTTGTAGCCTAAGGAGTAATTTTATATTATAAGATATGCATGCGTGATATAAACATATGCATCACTATAGCAATCAAAACCCAGCTAAATTAATTGGCTTGAGCAATGATTATTTTAAGTATGAATTTATGGATTGACAAGTCATACTTCATGTGGTTCTTTTTTTTTTTGGCAACACATAATTCATTTGGTTCAGCTCATCCCGAAAGTCGCAGTAACACGTGAGACATATTTATTTTTGTATATATTTAATTCATAGAAAAGTACTGGGGACTTAAAGGAAGCTATTAATATTTTATTTTTTCATTCTGTATTATAAATTTGAGTCTTTATTTTTTAATAAAAATATTTTTAGGAGTCATTTTTTTATTATATTGTGTGTCTTGTCTTATATTTTGTACATAATTATATTTTTATTCCTTTTAAATACTATTATTTAAATTTAATTTCAATTTCAATTTAATTTAAGTTCCAAATGTGAATGCTTAAGGTTAAGTATTTTTTTAAGATCCTAAGGTTAAGTTGATTTAGATATTTCGTAACTTTTTGATGAATATTAACGGCAAGTTCTTTATTCCAGTAGTTTTTTAATTTATTTAAACTATAGAGAAAAATTGATATTTCGTGCGTAATTATTCTTTCATGTTTTTTTAAAAAAAATATAAAAATATAATACAAGTTAGTAAAGATAATTATAGGAATAAAATAACAATTTATAAATATAGTTAGACGAATAAAATGAATATAAAAATGTGTATACTAAAATATCCTATTTCATTTACATATAGTTATAGATTAGGATGAGCCATACAGCTAAATATAGAATTTGTAATATTTTGTCATGCAACGAAAATCTCCACCTGGTGCAACTGTTACAGAACCTGAAATTATGATTAAAAAAAGAGCAATCAGACTTTTTTTAAAAATTTCTTGTTCAGGTGTTTTAAGTGTGAATTCCACGGATTTTTTTTATCAGTCTATTTCCATGATGCAGAGTGCAGACCCAGGCTTTGGTACTTTGCTCGACTAGTTTATTGTTAAAATATGGATATTGGTCTCCGGGTTAGGACACTTTTTTTTAACCTAATTTGAAATTTTGATTGGACATTTAGTTAAAATTTGAATCAATTAAATTAAAATTCAATAACGTGAGATAAGATTGAGTTAAGTTGGATAATTGAATTTTTTTTCTGAAATCTTGGATAATTAATTTGTTGATGTAATATATCAATTTAAACATTTGTTGGCAGAAATCACTCAGTTAAATGAATTTTAATATCTCGCGAAATTAATCACTATTTTTCAATAAAAGATACCTCATTCAAAAAAATAAATAATCTAAACATTATATACAAAATCATAAAGTTAAAGAAGTATAAAGTACAATTGAAGTATATTTTATGATATTTATTTCAAGATAAATAATAACAATATTATCATGTTAAATAAATATTATCCATTAAATATAAGAGTTTTATTAATATATAATTATTTAAAAATTATACTTTTAAAAGATATAATTAAGACAACAGACTGAATTGAGAAAAACTGAGATATATATATATATATATATATATATATATATACAGTTAAAATATGTATTAATTGGGTCATTCCAAAACTAAAATTTATATATTAACTCTGGGCAAAGTCAAGTAAATGGAATGCGACGAGTAATAAACACTCCTGGGGGCGGGGGGAAATGAGGCATATTGCAGTATTTTTGATTTGTTTTCTAAAACAATATAAGAAAAAACAAAGGGGTCTAGGCCCAAAAGAAAGTAAGTAGTTTACTTAAGCTTTATTTGAATTGAAGGCTTAGTTTAATCTCTTCTAAAATCTTTTTATTTATATTATATTATACATTATAGATGTGAAATATTTATCAAATTTGTAAATAACTATTTTTTACAAAAAGAAATTCATCATCCATCTTTAATGAAATCTCCTCTTTTAAGTCTCAACTATTTATTTTTTATTCATCCAGAATAATTGACTATAAAACCTTACTTAAAATATATTTAAATTCAATTCCATTTGAACTAACACAATATTGGTTTTTTCTATAAAAAAAACTAATATTGGTTTTGAAATCTATTTAGTTTTAAAAAATTATTTCATAATAAAGTCTATTAAATAAAATTATAAATATATCTAAATAGACTAATAGCGTGCATTTATAAGTAAGTCAATAAGTTTAAGTTTCAGTTTTTAAATAAATTAACAAGCAGTATAAAAAAAATTAACAAGTAAATAATTTCAAAATATTATCATTAAAGTTCAACCTATTAATTACTATTATATTTGTATTTATTTAAACAAACTGACTTCTTAAACTTAAAAGATTTTTTTCATTAAACGATATGTATAACTCCTGTAACTAAATTAAACGGTTCAAACCCTAACTATTTTAACTAAATATATAGTTTTTTTTTCATTTCAAAATTTATTGACTCTTAACATGATTTATTTAACAAATAATTCGATCTAATTTAAACATGCAGATATATAGGTTTGGCCATAGACCGATCACCTGAAGTTATTTCCATATCTAATTTGCCGCTATGATAACACGTTGCCTACCTGTCCTAATTCCTATAATATGGGTTTTGTTAATCTTTTTTTTTAACAAATTATTAAATCTCGACTGAAATATTATTTCCATTGCAGGAACGCAATTATATGCGGGTAGCATATTATGAATTCAAAGATCCAGAATTAGTAAAGAAAAGAGATAGCTACTGGTTGGACAATTAATGTAGCATATAACTTCGTTATTTCTGACTTATTTTATGAGTCTTCGTTAATTCTGACTAACTAAAAACAAAGCATCAATCTTCTCTTTTTTCCCTAACTTCTCTACTGAATAAATTTTTTTAATTGTGACAAAATTAATATCATTGTATTGTACCCCAAAAATAATTTAAATGAAGCCAATCATTGAAAATGCAAATTGCTCTATATATAAGAATGTCCTAGTGGATATGGGAAACGATTATGTCCAAGTAAGGGAAATAAATTATATATGATGATAGGAATAATAAATTAACCAATTAATTATTCGTTCATTCTAAATTTCACAACGACTTTTTTAACTCCTAGAGCATTATTCATTGGAATGTATAGTATAGTGTCACCGATTTTTGTGGGCTTGGGCATGTGATTACCCTTGCCCATGTGATCCTTAATAAAAGTTACACGTGCTTAATGCATGGTCCCCCACTTCGTTCCAAACAAAATAAAAGAAGCTATAGTAGGAAAAATAAAATTATTGAAATGCAACTTAGACTGGGTGAATCTCTACATGTACAAGATATATAATTATTTGTTTTGACAAGGTAAAGCATAAAACAACTGTACGGAGACTGATGTGCATGCATAGCTAGCTCATCAAGATAACACATTCGTTATCAATTAGGTTCTCAAAGGCACGAGAGGGGTTGAAGAAATCATAGAATCAAAAAGTATATCAAACGTGTTTAAGGCTAAAACCAATGGAACTAGATGCATGTAAGTAACTACATGCAACATCCAAATCTGGTGTGTATCTTATCTTATAAGTATGGATCTACTATACTGTCATATCATATTTCATAATCAACTCAAATTTATGAAGATCCAAATTCATTCGCTTTGGACTAGATATGGAAGGATTTAAAATCTGAGTTTATTAGGATATTACAGTTATCTTCTCAAAAACAAAAAGATATTAGGGTTATACGATTACTAATTATGATCTTTAATGATAGGGAATGCTAGCAAAAAGGATTATTCACTGTATGCTGTTGATGATAAACTAAAGTTCTTGACTTATAACAGTTATTAGAAAACATTAATTAGGCTTTAAGAATTAAGATGAAATCTTGCTAATAAGCAGTGTACGGTTCTATTTTGTAGTCAAAATTATGAAGATGCATCTCATGATCAACGTTTTTTTTTTTTTATGCATGATTGAATATAACCATCTTATTTTCTTATGAATGTGATAGTCTTCCGTTATAAGGAGAAAAACAAACTGCTATTCATTTTCATATTTGATCCTTTTAAAAATAAATAAGAGATTAAAATTAAATAAAAAAATTAAAATTGAATTTATCTAAAAATATACTTTTATCTAAAAAATTGAAAAATATAAAATCTCACATGAGCATATATATACTTTTATATAAGTTTACATCCATTAGTTGAACATCTAAGGTTCCATTCGGGTTGGTTGTGAGTTTCTGATTTTTTTGTTTTCAAACACAATTTTCAAAACAAAACATGTTTGATAAAAATAGAGTTAAATTAGTTTTTAATTTAATTTCAAAATAATTTTATATTCATTATAAAAATCAAGAAAAAGATTTTATAAAAATTTGATTTTTAATTTTAAAACACATGCACACTTTAATCACCACCACCACACTTCTGCCACCATCATACTAATTACTGTTGTCACCTCTATTGCCACCATTCCACCGTAATTCCTATCATGGTCGTCATTATCATAAAATCAGTGTCATCCCAACTATATATACAACAACAACTAATTCATATGCATTCTAATTGACATTGTCATCCTGCAAGGGAAGCAATCATATATGATGAGAGTAATAAAATATTAACCAATTAATTATTCATCCATTTTAAATTATTTCACAAAGACTCATTTAACTCCTAGAGCATTATTTATTGGAAAATGTATTCATTGGTGTATATATATATATATATATATATATATATATATATATATATTCCTTTCGATTTCAAATATAACCAACAAAAGTTTCTTAATTTTTGTCTCAAATATAAATAAATCTTAATTATTTATGTTTTATTTAACGAAATTCTCTAAAAATACTTTTCATTTAATAAGTCAAAAACTTTTTATATTCTTAAAACATTGGTTAAGAAATTAAAAAATACATAATTTAATAAAATTAACTAATTCTTTTTATAAATGTGGAGTATGATTGTTTTTGCTTATAATCGAAACGCAATGAAGTATATATCTGCGCGCGCCCTAACCTCCAAGATGCTTCATCTACCACAAGTAATACCGAATTAAATGGTAACAGCTCATTCTGATGACATTCGATTGAGAGAAAAGTCAAAGAACATTATATGATTTATATCTTTAACTTATTATTTGTCTTATTTCCATGTTAACAATAAACTGAATAGAAACCCATATACATGTAATTGTTGGCTGAGTAGTCAGATATTTATTAGAAACACTTCCATCACCACTAGTACACAGAAAAAAAAAGTACAACGTAGACACGTAGATATTTTGTGAATGAAATCCTGGGACACGGTTTAATTTCCAGCCCCAGCATATACACAAACAACTAACACAAGATGCTCAAATTTTCTGCTAGATCATGATTTAGTATTAACAAATTAGAAAAAGGTCAAGCATTCTGAAATACTAAAATGCCCTTCAGAACGACCGACTTCCAGAACAAAGTTTTTTCTCGTTCAGCAAAGTTGTGTTTGAATTGTGAAGTATGATTTCTTGGATCCATGATCTTTATGGAATTCATCTATGAGATGAAAGAATGGCATCAATAGCTTGTCTCACTTGAGAAATGTCGGGGGCTTTTCCACCTTGGACTGGCCAAAATTCATCAGCTGCCAACACCTTCACAATGAACAAGTAGAGAACAAAGATGTCACATGTGAGATTCCAATTCAAATTAAGCCATGAGCTTAGTTTGAAGAAACTGAAGATTTGAACGTGCATAAAGAATTGTAAATAGGACCAAAAAACTGCTTATCAAAAGAAGATGAAAAGTAGTGCACTGTGTGCAAGTTCCACCTTCACTTGCAACTGAAGAAACTTCACATAACTAATTGCCTTCTCCAACATTGTGACCAAATCAACCTGCAAAATTCATCAATCAAATCAAAATTCTGGCAAGTAAAATTTCATAGAGTTTGGTTGAGTTGAAGCTTCAACTCTGCAACATATATGAAAGTGCAAAAGAAAGAAACTTAGTACTAGTTTAAAAAATCTACCTTGGAACCGTTGGGGACCAGTTCTTGTAGTATCTTTAGCCGCTCACTTATTCTCTCTCTTCTATTCTGAGATACACTCATACAAACATTCTATCAGCATTGAATCTCATATTTTTAAGTTTTCTTAATTTGCAATCAAAACAAGGTACATATCAAACACAATTTAACTTAGGTTTGAAGCAAACCTTGGCAGCAACACTTTGAGGATCCTGGGATGGGTTTGACTTTGGTTTTGCTGCTTTACTTCCACTTGTGCATGGCTTCTTGGCATTGGTAGCTTGCATGTTCTCTCCCTATAAACACAAATCTGGCCTCAATGTTCCATTCTAATTTCATAGAGTTCTCTATGGACTAGTTCCAAGCATTAGAAAAACAAAAAGAAAAAGTTAAGGTATGATTGAGGAGGCAATAAAATACAATAAAAGAGCGCTTTTTCAAGACCAATTCTTGTGCTGCTGACTCATGCAAGCTATCACTAGGGACTTTTGGTCCAGAGTATAGCCACCCAGATGATGAACTTTCACCATGTTGCTTCTCTTTTGCACCATTGAATATGGAGCTATAGCCAGCGGCAGTTTCAAAGCAACTGAAATTTTGCACTAGGCGCGTATCTGTGGGGCTTTTAGGACTAATAACATGGTTCCAATGGTTATAACCTTCATGCAAATTACTCTCTTTGGAGAACTGCCAACTCTGCTGAAAGCTAAGAAAAGATTCACTATCTTGCATGAGGTTGTTGTACTGATCATTGGCTTTGAAATTAATCAGAGATTCTGCTTCTTCAAGTTGGTAATGTGTGCTCTTATGAACATACTCATTGCCATTGCCACATAGAGGAGGAGAATGGGTTATGGCTGAAGCTGAATCATTGCTGAGTCCATTAGTACTTTGTGAGCCATCTTCCTCTTCAACCACACATTTTTGGTACTCATTGACCCCATAAGATGTCAAAGAGAGTGCCATTAAGGAGGTAAAGGAAACACAAATGCCAAAGCAACTATGGTTTGTTAAGGTCAATGATGAGCATGAAAACTAGTGAATGAGGCCTCTTTATATATATAGCCTTCAAAAACCAACTACCATTTTGTGTTGATTGAGATTGGAGTAATAGTAGTCAACTGAAATCTTAACTATTATGGGGGAACAAGAAATCAAAATATAATACTAAAATACTGATGTATCTGTCTTTACGAATTTTAAAAATGTTAGTTTATTAATTAATTCATCTTCATGTTGGGATTGTTAATTAGCTAGCAAAAGAGAATGCAACTGAGAATATAAAAGAAGAGCAAATTAAGTATAGCATAAGGATCGCCGGATCCTTCGCCAAACCCACGTCTCTCTTTGATTCCCCATTTTTGGTTAGTCTCACTTTGATGAAGAAGCTGGAGCTACTCTTGGGGTTGCAGCTTCTCACATGCTTCCTTTTGATAACTTAAGCACGTGCATGGACTCATACTCTATTCAATTTAGGTACTGTATAATATATTATATAATGTATGTTAACATTCGGTGTAGCTGGCTGCACTAGCTATTGAACTGGCTAAGATATAGCACTGATTGGCGTGGACTGTATATTATGAACATTAAGCATGGTGGATTTGGTATATGATTCCATTTATTTTCTCTCTGAATTCCTTTTATTTCTTTTTAAGATTGGAAAATGTGCAGGGGAAAGTAACGTGGAACATTTTGAACCTTAGCATGAAGGTTTATTGTACACAAACTATAAATAAATAGACTTCATAGCTTACGACCTAAAAGTCTCGTATGAATTCATAATAGTTTACTTAAGGTCACGTTCGACTGGTTTGAGTGCATGCAACTGTAACATTTTAGATGAAAACATCATAGAATATGAAGTTAAGTATTCACGTACAAACTAATCCAACATACTTTCTTAAAAACAAATTTAATATTATTTTTCATATCTTAAGCTCAAAGTCTATACTTTTTTATTCCTAACAATTGAAAAAAGAGAGAGGAAAAGAATCAAGAAAATACTAATTTGAAAATCCAAATTAATTCTCTAGTCTTTCATAATGTATAATGCATTATCCAGTACTTCTTAGTGGAACTAAATCTATTATATCTTTTTTGCACTTCTTTGTTAATACACTTTTGGCTGTGGAGAAATAGGAAAGAATAGAAGGAAAGTTTTCAAAAAAGATGATTGGGTTTTACACCTTCACCACACTACTTGAATTTAAATATTTTTTTCATCTCATTTCATTTTTTTTACTCAACCAAAATGACCCTTTGGTTACATTCTTACCCTTTGCTAGCTTCCATGACTACCTAGCTACTAATTGAAATCTATTATTTCCTACTTGTTCACTCGTCTATCAGTTTATATAACTTACACAAGCAAAGAAATTAACCACCATATTCAGCTAATAAATTAAAAGCCATTAAAGATTGATTTGTTTCGTTCTTTCCTTGCAAGTAACTTCTAGCATGCACCATCGATCATTCTATGGTACGTCAAAGCACCAAAAGATAGGACCATGATCAAAGGAAAAGCCAACTTCGTAAGGAGTACAAAACATAAGTTGATAAAAAATTAACGATAAAAACTAATTATGCCGAAAAATTAAAAAGGGACAAAAACTATATAAAAAATACATAAAGACTAAATACATTATATGATTTTGACCAAATCACCAGAAAAATAAAGAGCTTTTCAATTTTACTTTGTTTAATTCAAAATTTTGGAAGAAATGAGGAAAGTAAGGGGTTAGTATCTCCTTCCTCTAATGTTAATTTGTCTCTCCTCTAGGCTCTGCTCGGTTCTAACGACGGAAGAAACATACCACAGACGAAAAGGAAGTGCATGAGTTTGGTAGAGATGATTTTAGAGAGAGTAAAGATACTATACTAGTTGTGGGGTCTGTAGCATATTTTTTTTTCTCTTTCCAGTTGTAGTGAAATCGATTTTTTAGGGGGAAATGATTTTCTTTAGTTATCAGGTTATATTTAGGACAAAAAATGACTTTTTTACTTAAAAAATTGATTTTGTGTGTCTTTATTTAATTCTCTATCCTCCTTATCTCATTTATACTAAATAACTTTACAATCTGATTTTTACTCTATTTTTCACATGTTTCTCTTAAATTAAACAAATATTAAAATATATCACTTCATTTCTATTGTATGTCTCCTTTATTTTTATCTACTCTATTTCTTCTTTCTAAATCAAGTGCAACCCTATTGTTGAGATATTTTTAAAAAGAGGAAAAATAATTTATAATATTTTTGAACTATAACTAGACATTAATTTGATTTGAAATTTTATTTTATCTCTCATATCCAAGTTAATTGGGGTCTGTGATGCTGGATGAATCTAATGATAAATTATAAATAAGAAAGAAGGAGAAACAAAAAAGAGAAAGAAAAAAATGTTATTAATGGTGTTATAATATATTTTCTATATTTTTCTTCTCTCCCCCTTCTTATAATAATCAAAACAAGGGCAAAAGAACCAAAATAATACAAATTAAATAAAAAATTACGAATTTGGGGCCGTTTCAAAACTATTTACGCATTTGGGACAGTGGAAACCGCCCAGAATTGGGCAGCACTGGAACCGCCCAATTCCAGGCGGTACCAAGGGGGTGGAACCGCCTGGTTTTGGGCGGCTCCAGTGCTGCCCAATTCTGGGCGGTTTCCACTCTATATAAACCCCCAAATTTCACTATTCACATACACCAGCTTCTCTCTAAAAGCTCTGCCTTCTCTCTAAAGATTTTGCGTTGGGTTTTAAGGCGATTTATCTCGGTATCGAACCTCTGCCAACAAGTAAGTTAATTTATTAATTATATATTTTATTTAATTTTTTATTATGCGTTTAATTTAATTTTTTATTATGCG
>PYAF01000356.1:3061277-3097092 GCA_007407185.1 Glycine tomentella
TCGTTAACCCTAAATTAAAGTCACTAAATTATCAACTAAACTAAGTCATACAACCTAACTTTTTTCTACAACATCAAATAACCAATATGACTCTAACAAATTTAAAATTCAACAACATAATATATTAAATAATACTCATAAGTTAAATAAATTAACTTACCTGTTGGCAAAGACTAAGAGAGGTCAGACAAAAGCTTTAAAGAGATGTCAGAGAAAAAATTTTTAGACAGAGAAGGCGCAACAGATTATGTCTGAAAAAACCAAAACGGGAGAGATTTAAAGCAGTGGAAACCGCCCAGAATTGGGCAGCACTGGAGCCGCCCAAAACCAGGCGGTTCCACCCCCTTGGTACCGCCTGGAATTGGGCGGTTCCAGTGCTGCCCAATTCTGGGCGGTTTCCACTGCCCCAAATGCGTAAATAGTTTTGAAACGGCCCCAAATTCGTAATTTTTTATTTAATTTGTATTATTTTGGTTCTTTTGCCTCAAAACAAGATATACTTTCCCTTGAAACCAAACAAATATGTTTGGGAGATTAGTTTTAAAGGAGGGAAAAAGATGATAATTTTTTTATATCTAATAAATATTCTCTAATATATTACAATTTTAAAATAAATGAAATAAAATGACAGATTAACATATATTATTTATGCCGATCCTTATCTTTTATTTATTTCTATAAACATTAAAAATAAAGGAAATAAAATTATATATTAATGTCCTAATCTTTTATTTATTTCTATGAACATTACTTAACTCTCACCACTGTCAGGGATCTCTGGCTTTAACACGTAAAAGCTGACTTTTCTAAGTTTAAAGAATTCACTCACCATTAATTAGCTGTTGCCAAAGAAAAAAGAAAGTCAACATTCTCTCGAACAGATTCCATCACACTGAATTTTTTATACTAAAAGGAATTACTGTGGTCAACTCAGTTTAATCATGTACATTTTTTTAGGGTTATCTTTTCCATACGGTGCAGGACTATTTCTGGCTGCTTATGAAATACAGTTAAGTATATCTTTTGTGAGACACAGAAGATCATCCACATGTTTAGTTCTACGTACACAAACAAATTTTGGGGCAAAGAGGGGAAAAACCAGAGCTGGCAATGGAAATATTAATTAAGTTAGCAATTCCTTTTCCTTGTCTCATGGAGAGTGTCTAATTGTGTCCTTCTTGCCATGAACTTGGAAACTCTTAATCAGGGAGAAGATCAGAATTTTCCATATCTTCCAAATCCACTTAAAACATTTTATGTAAACATCTTTGAAACTAGCCAATTGGTGCTGTCATTAGCTCTTCCATTGTTTATTGAATACACTGGCATATTTAAATTTAGATAATAGACACTTAATTATAGGTTAACACTTAATAATGAAATGCTTCTAGCGCATATCATAACAATGTACATTCATATATATGCACATACAAATTGCTGTGACGACTAAGATGGAATGTGCTAGAATCTCTTGGTCTCAGACCACCTCTCCAATGAGTAACAATATGGTGTTTAATTACATGCTTCATATATAGTAGTGAGGGTTTCTGAGCTGTAATCTACATTGGTATTTTGCAGATAGCAATGCCATCTGCTATATTTTTCCACGAAAAAAATGGCCTCCGTGGTATTAGAACTTTCATAGTGTGTCAAAATATTCTCATGTAAAAGTAATTCATTACTCCTGTAATTAAAGTGAACCCTTTTTTCTTTCAAAAAGAGGAGTCGAACTCGATCGGATACTCACAGGTAATTACAACTCATTCCTTAGTCAAAGTGAATTTGCATTGTAACCAAAGTGAGCAAGGCTATAGCTATTATATTAATTTAGTTTGAATGCATCATGATCTTCTGAAGTTCATAATCATCTAAAACATAAATGATGCATGCATCATGACTTAATTAGTTTGAATGGGCTTTTTCCAATCCAATAATCTGCAAAAGGTTGCATATTTTATGAGTGACTAGTTTGGATCGTATTACCCACACCATTAACGTTACAATTTTATTATCTTGGGTTGATGTTATTTTTAGTCTTCAAAATTTTCAAAATTTCTGTTTTATTTCTCCTGACTTTTATTTATATTCTTTTAAATACTCTAGCGTTGATCCCTGTATATATAAGTAGAAAAATGTTAGTTTTTTTAAGGGAAAAATGTTAGTTTTAGAGACTAAAAGCTTGGATATTTTTAAATATGTATATATATATATATATATATATATATATATATATATATACCCCTAACATTATTGATTGGTTAATTAGTAACTTTCTTTCAAATTATTTAATTTATTTAGAGAATATTAATAATTAATAATATTTATAGGCTTAAAGTAAAGGCTTTGGTTACTTGAGTTGGCCTCATGAGTTGGAGTAGTTAAAAATTATTAATAAACTCAATTCAATCTTGGTGTGTCTTTATTTAACCTGAGTTTGATCAAATTCATTTAGGTCTAGTTAATTAAAAAATTTGGACAAAATCAATTTAATCCAACCTAATTAAACCTATCAACAAAGAAAATAATACAAACACCAATTAGGTTTAATTTATTTATATTTGTCAAACACAATCCAGGCCAACTCAAACTATGATCATCCTATCAAATGCAAAGAAGAAAATTTACAAATAATCATTTTAGCATAAAAGCCACCCTCACCACCACAACACTTCAACACTGACTCAAAAGAGAAGCAGAGCACAAAGTAGAATACTACTTCTTGAGTAAATCTGTGCATTCTCAACACAAGCTTGAATAGAAAGCATCAGCTTAACAAGAAAAGTTTTTTTTAAGGGGAACAAGAAAAGGTTAATAGCCACTGAAAATGGATTTTAACAACTTCTTTAATTTAAAAAAGGAACTTAAGACTTTTTATCCATGAACTAGGATTAGTCTTGAGACTTTACAACATATACAAGAATTTTATCACACCTCTACATTTTTTTTACTGTGCCACTGAAAAAGGGACTTGGGTCACAGGACATCCAATTAATCATAAGACACTTTCACAAATCACAATCACTTGTTAAAAAAGACACTAACCTTTGCCTCCCAAACAAATAATACAAACATGGCTGGCTTAAATCAGATCCCATATAGCTCTACCAAAACAAGCACTACATTTCATCCCTCGCAACATTTTATATATACAAAATTCTTATACTATAGACAAGCTTCAGCATGCCAAAACTCCAATTACTCTAATGAAACAAGGATGATCCCAAACAGAAGATGAATAACTTCTCTTTAGAGTGAGAAGTATGTAGGAATAAGTTAACCAAATATCTACTCTCATCTACTTAATTAACACTATTGCATGTTGATCTCACAGTGGCAAGGTATCGGCTAAAGACAAAAAGCATGAGGAATAAATTAACTACATATCTATTCTCATGGACAATGTGAATTCAAAAGTTCTGAACAGACAAGGGAAGCATGTAGACTACATGGTAAATAATTTCTTTTCTATGCAGGAAAAAAATTGAGCATATGGGGACACACCATAAAAAATCTGAAGAAAAATATAGTAAAGGAAGCAAAAGAACCACAGCATAAAACATCATAATTGAGATATTATAGAAACTTACAATGATTCTAGTTATGACTTCTTATTAGCCTTTTTCTAGTTCTTTCTCTGCCTTTTCAAACTTGAACCTCCACCAAAAGGAGGACGAGAAGAGCAACATTGTAGAGACACATTTGAACCTTGGTAACCTGAAGGGAAAATTCTTGTTTTGACTCTTTTGATATCTGAAATTCTTTACACCTAGAAACCTTCCTAGAAGACTTAAGAAATTCAACTTCAGTTTCACCATTATTATCAGCCACAGAACCTGCAAATTCCTTGTGACCCAATCCAACAAAGGTATGTCCTGTCTTTGCTGTGGGTGTCACAGCAATAGGATGAATACCTTGCAAGCTTTCCTTTGATTTCATTACAAAGTTTAGATTTTGAATTAATCATCTCAAAGAGAATTGGTTCTGAGTTAGAATTACCTGCATTAAATACTTGTTTAGTAAACAAGCAGATTGTCACCTAAAATCTATTGAAAAATATGTAATAAAGCATACACAAAAGAATACCCAAAATTGAAAGAATAGCAGCACGAGCAGCTAACTGCTCAGCATCCTTTCTGTTTCTAGCTGCACCACTAGTGTAACTTGTACCATTGAAAACTACAGAAGATATAAAAACAGGAAGCAACCCTTTTCGCTGAACAGTGTCGTGTAGTTCTAGATTCAGTTTAGTAGCATATTCATTCAATATAGACTTGCAAAATGTAGAAATCTGGAAGACAGACAACAAGTAGTTGATGTTTTAACCTAAGATATATGCAATGATAACACGAGATGAAGCCAAAATAAAGCAATAACATCCGAATTAAAGCATCATTAAGCTTAATGCTATTTCACCAGCTTTTTATTTTTTCACAAGTCTGCAAATTATTTCACAAGCAGACAGCACTTAATATGACAACAATTTTCCAAAACATAGATTTCCATGATTAGTTCAAGCTATACTAGATTAGTTTCAAACCTTTACAGAATATGAAAAGGAAGCATCAAAACTCAGTTTCCATGGGCAACAAAATTTATTTGTAATAATAATGGTACTGCTTCTTTATCAATTTTGTATGAGTTAAATGCTTGTATTAAAAAGAATGTGTGAAATTTTGTGATACTAATATCTTCCTGTAAATTAAAAGCCTCTTTGATAAGTTGCACGCTGATTTTCAAGTAAGAATCTTTAGCATAGCATCATAAGAGAGAGAAGTATGATATATCCAATAACAATATAACTTGCAAAAATGCATCGTAATTTATACAGAAAGTTTACTTATATAGACAAGGTTCATCTAGACAAATACATACACAAGCTAGGAAGAATAGGTTATGAAAAACTTCTCAGATCATCAAACACTACTTTCTTCTAGATAGACAGAGAAATTTTATTAGGAAGAAACAAGAAAAACAAACATCTAATGCAAGATAACAGACATTGGGTAAAAATGCAACAATCTTGTAATTACAAAGCACCAGTATGATTGCCAACCGAATGCAAAGTAAACATAAAACAAGCTTAATTTTTTTATATTGGCAAACATTGGCTCAAAATTACTTAACAGTTTATATTGTCAATCAACTGAAGCTACACCTACTGAAATCAACACCAACAATTTTGCTATAACACACCTCATAAACAAGAGATCATGCTTCATCTTGTGTCCTTTTAGAGAGGCACTTCAAGGTAAGTCTAGCAGCATCCTGTTCGGCAGTTTTTAGGTGGGAAAAAGAGGATTGGGAAGTGTAACACACCCCATCAACCCACACCCTTGACCTAAATTTCGGAGCATATTGTTGTCCCTCATTGATAGTTTCATACACGGGAAGTGCAATGTTTGACTTTTGAGCAAACTCTTGTAAACGATTTTTATGCATCAATTGTTCTGAAAAAAAACCTCATGTGAGTAATCCATGATGTTAGAGTCTTAGATATCACTTTATATGTTCTACATTGATGCATGCCACAAATCTCCCAATAAAAATTGTGTTGACGATAGTAAACATGAGCAAAGGCAAAGCATAAATATCAATTATCAAGTTATCAAACACTTAGAAGTCAAAACACAACATGTGTAATGCAAATTGCCAAATATAATGCTGCTAAGTAAAACTATAAGAGTATCTAAAAAAAAGCAAAATTATAAGAATAAGTTTAAAAAAAATCATGCTTTGGAAACTAATCATCAACTTAAAAGCTGGACTAGCAGTTTGACTTAAAATGTGAAATGTAATTTATTATTTGCAAACTCACTTTCTCCAAAACAAAGAACAAATATCTCAAAAATAAGCTAATCCAAACGCTCAAGATACAAGTTTTCAACCCATGATCTTATCCCAAGATCTTTTTCATACCCACATTTTAATTCACGGATGTTGAACTTTGTGATGGACAAAACTCAATAAATAGAATTGGGTGTTCTCAATTTTGGATCACCAAACCTGCTTCTCTCTACATAATAATACACCATCAATTTGAGTGAGTGAGGGTTTGGAATAACAAAACTGAAATTGGGTTTGAATTTCTTCTGCAATGACTGGAGGTACATGTTTTATTCTGTTTAGTGTTTGATCTAAATGTGTTGATTAATTGTTTGGGATGTTTATATTAGAATACAATTAGATTTTATTAATCACTTCACTTTAAACTAAGGTTATGTTTTTCTCATTAAACACTTTTGAAAAACAGAATAAAAAAAGAAAAATAAAATAAACTTCATTCTAAGTTAAAATTAGCTTATACATGAACTGAAATCAGCTTTTGAAGAAGCTTCTCTCATTTAGCTTCTCTAAAAAAACTGATTTTAACTTATGAATAAGGTAATTTTGATTTATGAAATAATTTTTTTTTTGTACTTTCGTATAAGTATTTTCAGAAAAGCTTATCCAAACATCGTTTTTAATCAAATCCAATTTTGTAAAACTCAGCTCAATCATTCACACTCTTAGAAGCCATCTATGCATCAAATCTATGTTAACAACAACACAGATACTGTTAGCAGTTGCTTTTGGAACTGCTGTTACGATGAAATTATTTATTTATTTTATTTTAAATAAGTCAAAGTCTGTTTTACATAGTTTTAGGAGGTTGAGGATTATGAAGTCTTTCCACTACCGGACAATCCCACCATGGCCCCGATCAAGAATCATAAGGAGAAAAAAAAACCGAAAAGCAAAGGCAAAATCATGCCTTTTTGCTGGTATCTCTACAACCATCTTTACTAGGGTCATGACTCTCAAATCGGCAAAAACGATTTAGGACTATCTAAAGGCTGAATATGCTGGAGATGAAAGAATTAGAAGCATGCAGGTGCTTAACTTAATGAGGGAATTTAAGCTTCAAAGGATGAAAGAGTCTGACACAATCAAGGAATACTCAGACAAATTGTTGGGCATTGCCAACAAGATAAAGTTACTGGGCGGTAATTTTGCAGATTCCAGAATTGTTGAGAAAATTCTGGTAACAGTGCCAGAGAGGTACGAAGTATCTATTGCTTCGTTGGAGAACACAAAAGATCTGTCTAAAATTACTTTTGCAGAAGTGCTACATGCTCTCCAAGTCCAAGAGCAGAGAAGATTGATGAGGGAAGATCATGCTGTTGAAGGTGCTCTTCTAGCCAAGAGCCAACAAGCTAAAAACTATAAGAAGAATCATCTAGGCAACAGTCAGAGCAATGCAACTAATTACAACAAAGGAAAGGATGAAAAGAAAAGTTACCCACCTTGTCAACATTGTGGCAAAATGGGTCACCCTCCATTCAGATGTTGGCAGAGACCTAATGCTAAATGCATCAAGTGCAATCAAATGGGGCATGAAGCAATCATATGCAAGAACAAAAATCAGCATCAAGAGGAAGAATCTAAGGTCGTTGATCAAGAGAGGAGGAGGATCAACTCTTTGTGGCCAGGTGTTTTGCAAGCAGCGAAGAAAGTGAGAGTTGGCTGATTGACAGTGGTTGCACATATCATATGACCAATGACATGAAGCTTTTCAAAGATTTAAAGCCAACCAACATCACCAAAGTCAAAATAGACAATGGTGATTATATTTCAATCAAAGGAAATGGGATTGTTGCAACAACAAGTAGTTCAGGTACAAAGTTTATTCCTGATGTCCTTTTTGTATCTGAAATTCAACAAAATCTGTTGAGTGTTGGCCAATTGATTGAAAGAGACTTCAAAGTTATTTTTTAAGACAATTTTTGCCTGATTAGAGATGCAGCTAATCAGGATATCTTTAAAGTAAAAATGAAAGGGAAAAATTTTGCTCTAAATTCGTTGGAGGAAGAGCAAGTTGTTTTTCCAATCAAAGAAAGCATCACAGAAGTTTGACACAAAAGGCTCGGGCATTATCACCACCAAGGGTTACTGCAAATGAAGTCCAAGAGAATGACAACTGATTTTCCATAACTTGATGATCACATACCAACATGCAAGGCTTGTTTATTTACAAAGCAAAAAAAGAAGTCATTTCTGATGACAGCAAAAAGAGCCACTCTTAAGCAGCAGTTAGTCCACACAGATATATCTGGACCTAAAAAAACTCCTTCATTAGCAGGTAATCGATATTATGCTGCCTTTATTGATGATTTCACAAGATTGTGTTGGATTTTTTTTCTTAAAATTCAAATCAGAAGTGGCTGGAGCATTTTGGAAGTTCAAAAAATTAGTAGAAAATCAAAGTGGCAAGCAAATTTAGATTCTAAGATCTGATAATGGCAAGGAGTACACCTCAGAAAAATTCAACCAATTTTGTGAGGAAGCTGGCATTGAGCATCAGTTAACTACTCCCTATACTCCACAACAAAATGGAGAAGTGACTTTAGTCTATTGCAAGTCAGAAGATCAACTAGCATATTTGTTTACAAAACCACTTCCTATTAGCAAGTTTGAGTTTTTAAGGTAGAAGATTGGAGTTTGCAGTATCTAAAGCATATTTGTTTACAAAAATTCAATACATTGCTTCTTATTTTGTCCAATGAACGTGTTTGTCCAATGAAAATTAGAAAATAGTGTTTGCTTTTGTCCAATGAATGTGTTTGTTTATGCTAGATATTCCTTATTTTCATAAAAATAAGTCTCATAAGTTTTATTTTTAGACTTTTTAAAAAATTGAAAACTGATCCAATCCAAACCGAAAAAAAATTGGATTGGATTGGATCATATTTGAAAATTTTTCAAACCAAATGGATGATCAAATGACCAAACCGAAGGAATTGGATCGGATGATTTTTTGCTTCAAAGTCGATCCAATCCAGACTGCGAACATCCTTATTACTATCTAACAAGTGTTAATTTAAACCAAATAAGTAATATATTAACATTAAGCAATAAGCCACGTGGAACAAGATTACTAATTATCAAAAACTTATTTTAATTTCAAGCATTGCACGATGATAACTTCTTTATATTGAATTTAATTTAATAACTTTTCTTATTTTTAGCATTATTATTTTGAATTTAACTGTTATACTTTAATTTGTTATATATCGAGTTATAAACTAGCCTAAAAAATGGTTCAACAATATAGAAAATCTAGTTCTGCTTTCAAAATCAATTTAAATTTGATTCTAAACTAAACTGGTTTAGAATTGATTTAAAACCAGTTCACCAAAAACCAAACTATTTTGTTAAATAAATAAAAACCAAACCATGAAAATTGTTCAATGTGGTTCGGTTTACCAAACAATGCACAACTCTATTTGTTAGTATCATTAAAACCAAAATAATAGGCGTAACACATATAAATCTGACTTAAAAAAAAGTTTTCAACTAGATAAAAGAAATCAGTTTTTTTTATAAAAAAGAAAAAGTTTCAAGCCGGTTCAAAACTAATTTGGCTTTAAAACTCGCTTTAAAACTAGTTCAGTTTTAAAACCAATTTAGAAATGGTTTAGTTCAAATATCAGACCAATTTGTCTAATTCAAAACAGTTTGGACTAAAAATTGATAACTAAATTCAATTTGATTTTAAAAACACAATCATGCACACTTCTAATTGAGATAAATTTATCTTAACTTTTACCCCATTCAAAAATTTAATAAGTACATTTATTTAAGTTCAAATCCAACCAATAATATATGACACCATAATGTAAACATGCAGTATGAATTGTAACATGATATAATATTTGAGATCTATTATAAGATGATATAAAGTTTGAAGTCCAAAACATGAAAGACACGAGCTTAATAAATAAAAACGGCCACTAAAGAAGGATTTTAACAACATTTCCTAAATTTTAACAAAGAACTACAGTTTTCTCTCCATGAACTCTATGTCTATCTAGTCTTGAGAGTTTGCAACATACACAAGAATTTCATCAGACTTCACATTTTTACTGTGCCACCTATAAAGAAGGGACTTTGTTCATGGAAGTTGCAGTGCAAGGGGGAACTTGGTTCATCAGAGCTGCAGTACAAGGAGGGACTTGAATCATGGGAAATGCAGTACGAGGCGAAACTTGGTTCATACGAGGCGGAACTTGGTTCATGGGAGTTGTAGTATGAAGAGGGACTTGGTTCATGAGAGCTGCAGTACGAGAAGGGACTTGGTTCATGGGAACTGCATTAAAAGGAGAGACTTGGTTCATGAGAACTGCAGTAAAATGAGAGACTTGGTTCATGGGAAATGTAGAACAAGGAGGGACTTGATTCATGGGAACTGCAGTACAAGGAGAACCTTGGTTCAGGGGAAACGCAGTAATCGGTAACCTGCAAATTTTCACAACAGAACATTCAATTAATCACAAAACACATCCACAGCTGGAGCAAAAAAAAAAACTAACTTTGCCTCCCAGACAAGCAAATACATGTACATATCTATCTAGCCTAAATCATGTCACATTATAAATCCCACCAAAACAAGTATGATATATATTGTCCCTCGCTACATAATACAAACACACTTCTTTTACCTAGGTACAAGCTTTGGCATTTCACCAATGAAACAAGGATGATCTCAACAGATATTATATAATTATTAAATAAATATTATATAATTATATAATATATTATATATTAGGGAGGAAATCCATTTACTTCAGGAGTAAGTCTAAGAGTAACTCTTAATCTGAACCATTGATTTTAGTTTATATTAACGACATAGATTAATTCACTAAACATACATCACGTGACAAATCTCCTTTCCCTGTATGCAGAAAACCCAATAGCTTGTTCGTTCAAGTCTTCCTCTTCCCATTTTCTCTGAGGTGTGTTCCTTTCTTCCTCTTCTTAAATGGCTTGTTGAGCTTTGGCTCTGGCGTCATGCACTGCATGCTCAAAACACTATTTGCAAATCCTTGTCCTTTCCTCGATCTCCCATTCCCAAAAAGATCAAAACGTCCAGTCCCAAAACCAGAGATAAACAAATCCTAGAAATCAAACTTTGATTGCTGAAGTGATAGCTGTGAGGTAGAGCACGATAGCAATGGAGGTTTAGTGTGTGGTCAAGGGACAGAGGGGCTATCAAATGTCATTTTTCTGTATATGAAATCGAATTTGGGTTCATTTTATGTTTTATGATCTTCAAATTTTTGTTTGATGCTGGTGCACCAAAGAATATTAGAATTGTAGAATTAATGCGAATTGTTATGGAGATGATAGAAGTTCACAGTTTGAGATTTCTCAAAGCAATGAGAAGCAAATTTTCTTCTTCTCTTTATGACTGGACGAATCATCTGAGTTTTGCACTGAAACAAAGTATCTTTATGTCACTACGATCTATGTTGGAAGTCTGCTAGGAAGAAAGATGTAAACCTGTGAAGCCACTCAAATATGAGAGGGTAAAGTGCTAAGTTGGTTCCAGGCATGACACTAAAAATGTAAGAATCAAAAAATGAGGCAGCAGATAACGTAATGTAGGAATATCGAGGAATTCAAAATGTGGGTCAACGTCTTTTAACTTGTTCTGTTTTGTGTTAATTTGAAGTAATTATAACAGAATTTCAGAGTCGAGGACAAGTATCAAAATGCCCAAGGGATAAATTTATGTAGAGGAGCTTTGTGCAGTATTCAGAACTATCCTCGAGTCTATTGTGGCAGTTGCAGCTATGCTACTAGTTTTTGTATATGACCATGTGAGGAAAATGTTTGGGGGCCTATATGTAATTTCTGTAGCTAGGGGGAGTGGCATTGTGCGACGGGTGAGGAATTGGATTTTTAAAGTGGTAGTTTACTATGTGCTAACTGACAGAAGTTTTATTCCATTCTTTGAAGTTACTAGTTTGTACAACTTCGGTTTGCTCTCATACACATCTTGTGTGATGGAAACATTATAATTAATGAAAAAGCTTGATTGCTTCCATTCTCTACTTCCACTCAAACATATTTCCAACATTTAATCATATTGTAGAAACGCTTGGTAATTATAAACTTGGACTCACAAATTGAGAATAGTTTACGATAAAATAAGAATTACTCTCGTGAACACCAACAAGCTTGCCAAAAAGAATATCACATCTAAGCACTAACAAGCTTCATACTAACAAAATTCAGGGACACAATTGGGAAAGCCCAAAAGCATAAAACACCAAATCTCTTCCTCACGTGCACTAATACCACTCAAAACCTGATATCACTTCTACAAAACTGCATAAATTCACATATAAAAATACCCGACATACATCCAAACCAGAACCACAAAACTGCATAAAAGTCCTCAACACGTAAGCATACCAGGTTCCTCTTATCCTCCTCTCAAACCTTCCAAAATCACAATCTAAAACCAGTAACAACCTTACTGTATATATTATTAATATTCATTGCAAGTTCACCTTACTGGGAACTGACTAAAACAAAGCATTAACATCCATTTGAACAATGCAAAGTTCAAAAATTATAGACAAGGGAAACATTTAGACTAAATGCCAAATAATTCTTTTGTTTGCAGGGACAGTTACTCTGTGACATACATGAGGGGGAGAAAAGACTCAAGAAAATAAGTAGCAAAGGAAGCAAAAGAAACACCAAATAAAATAACAGATATGAGATATAGATACTTACGGCAGAGTCTCCGACCGTAACTTCTTATTAGACTTCTTCTTGTTCTTTTTCCGCTTTTTTGAAGTTGAATCATTATCAATGGAATGTTCTAAACCTGGTTGCGAAGAGACATTATTGGCTTCAAGGGAAGATTCTTGATTTATCATTTGGAGTTCTTGACATGTGGAAAGCATCTTAGAAAACTCAGGAAATTTAACTTTAGCTTCATTATTATTATCAGCCACACAAGCTGTAACTCCTGTATCTTTATGATCCAGTGTAACAGAGATCTGTCCTGCATTTGTTGTGGATAAGACTGCACTAGGTTGTGACAGAGATATTCCCTTTCCTTTGATTGCATCATAAAATATAGACTTTGACTTAATAAGCTCAACGAGCGCAGTTCCCGAGCTAGAATCACCTGCATTAAATGGTCATTTAGTAGGTAAGCACATTGCTACCTAAAATCTACTGGAAATATGTAATAAAGCATACACAGAAAGATACCCATAATTGAAAGAATTGCAGCCTTTGCGGCTGACTGCTCAGCTTCCTTTTTTGTTCTAGCTGGATCACCGGTGTAACTTGTACCATTGAAAACTAAAGAAGTTATAAAAACAGGAAGCAACCCTCCTAGCTGTTGCTGATTAGTGTTGTATGTAGGTTGTTCTACATGCAGTTTATCAGCATACTCATTCATGATAGACTTGCAAAATGGAGAAATCTGGAAGACAATGACAACAAAGAAGAATCAACATTTTACATAAAGATAATATTGAACGATAATACCAAACCAAACCAAAATGAAGCAATGACAAATCTTAATTAAAGCATAAATGCATAATTAAGTATTAAAGCTATTTCACCAGCTATTTATTTTTTCTAAGTTGGCAATTAATTGTTTCAAATGTAATAGGCACTTAATATTAAATCGCTTTTCCACAACAAAGATTTAAGAATGATTACTTTAAACTATACTGGATTAGTTTCAAACCATGAACAAAGATGAGGAAGGATCTAAACTCTAATTCTATTGGCAACAAAAATTATTTGTTGTAATGACACTTCTTTTGTATCAAAGTTGCATGATTATCAGATACTGTTACCTTACCTGCTGAACCAAGAGAGAGATATCCAATAAAAATATAATATGCATATGCAGAAGCACAACTTAGTTTTTATTATAAAAAATCTATTCAAATAGACAAGATTATTCTTAGCATACATGTACACTAACTGAAAATGACGAGTTATGAAAAATATCTCATGTCACTAGACAAAAAAGAATTATTTGATTGACAACAATATTTCATTAGAAAGAAAAGAAATTACATTACATCTAAGGGAAGATAGCAGACATTTTCACAAAGTAAGCATAAAACAAGTCTAACATATAGGTAGAGTTAAGTGTCTACACTGTAGGAAATTATTATTAACAAAAATTAACTCAAAATTACTTAACAATTCATACATGGTCAATCAAACTGAAATTGCACCTATTGAAAAATTGAGAAAACAAATTTTGTTCACACCTGATTGACAAGAGAGAGTCCTTCATCTCTGGTCCTCTGAAGGATACCTTCCAAAGCAAGTCTAGCTGCATCCTGCTCAGCAGCTTTTTTCTGGGAAAATGTGAATTCGGAAGTGTAACCCATCTCAGCGACCCACACAGTCGACCTAAACTTCGGAATATGATCCTGTCCCTCATTAACGGTCTGATATATAGGAAATTTAATGCCTGACTTTGAAGTAAACTCTTGTAAACGATTTTTGTACATCAAGGGTGCTGTAAATTCCCATGAGAGCAATTCAGGCCATTAGAGATCTCTTTATGCATTATACATATACACAGGCTAAAAGACTCCGAATGAAAAATGTGTGATGATAACAAGCAAGTGAACAACTAAACATAAACACGTGTGCAAGGTATGCATATCAATTAACTTATCAAACATGAAAATACAACATACGTAACATTAAATTATGGTTGTGGTTTCATTGCAATCTTGACATTGTGGGAAATTGTGGAAAAATGAAATTGATGCAACCCATTGTGGTTATGGTTTTGGATGGCAATTTAGAAATATGATATGTAATGTAAGGCAAACAACCAAATACATTCCACAACAATGCTGCTAACAAAAATTACAAAAATCATTTTAAAAAAATAATTATGCTTATGAGTTAAATAATTTACTTTAAATTTTACCAAACATTTTTCAACGTGGTTTTAAGGAAAGGGTCCAGGACAGCTATATCTGTCGCAACATCAAAGTTTTGGTGCTCAACCGCATCTGCAGCCACATTTACCCACAATTTCCAGCAATCACAATTGAAAACCTTGTTTTTTTTTTTTTTTGAATGGCAAAAGAAATTTTGAGACCAACTAAATACAAAAGCACAAGGAGAACTACTGTATTAGAAAGATTACAAAAGGAAGCCTCCGTAAAAACGTGGCAGCCATATCCTCAACAAAGTCTCACCAAAACTCAAAAGCAAAGGCTATGAACTCAAACGTTCACCACTTCCTAATAAAAGCACAAAGCCATGAGCAAAATTAAAACCCACGATAAACAGCAAAACATATTCGAGTATCGAAAACCTATGGGAATCCACACACAAAATACCACTGCTGTTGCTGATTCTGATTCTGACAGAGTTTCAAATTAATGG
Source organism: Glycine tomentella (assembly GCA_007407185.1). Classification (NCBI taxonomy): domain Eukaryota; kingdom Viridiplantae; phylum Streptophyta; class Magnoliopsida; order Fabales; family Fabaceae; genus Glycine; species Glycine tomentella. The sequence goes on from PYAF01000356.1 coordinate 3,076,494, forward strand.
AAGTCATGCCAGAAACAATCATATACGCAAAATAAATCAATGTAAAGCGTCAGATATTTAAAACATCTAAAGAATTTTAGGCCAAACTCATTTTGAGTCAAAACTATAAAAACATTCAAAATCAATTTTAGGAAACCTCAATTCGCCCCAAAGACAGTAGAACTAAGAAGAATAACAATAATACGGTTGGTTTCGATATTATTATGTTGAAGAAATGAAGGACTTACGAGGAGGGTTAGAGTGGACGGGAGCAGGAACTGGAGGTGGAGGAGGCTCAGAAGAAGACGAAGCCATGGGTACCAGAAGAAGAAGGAGAATGAGGAGTTTCTCCCTGGCTAGTGTTGGGAGACGGAAATGAAAGGGTAAGAATTGTGATGTACCCTTTTATAGATTCAGTTGTCGATGAAGAGGTTCCACTCACTGCTAATTTCATTTAAATGCAGGAATTTTATAATTTTGTTTTGTATCCAGGGATAGATAGATCTTATTGACTATTCAAAATATTATAACTTTTTTTCTATTTTTATACTGTATAAATTATATTGATTTTGTGATTTTTTTTTACTACTAAGTTTATTATTTTTTTAATCATTACTATTTATTATCCCATAGTTAAAAGTAAATATATTTTTAGTAAAATTGTTTCAATAAATAATTTGTTTATTGTTACTCCTAATCTGTGTTAAATATTAGACATTTTGAAATAGAGGGAGTAAATCCTTATAAGACTGATAAGAGCGTATGCTATTAGTTACTTTTAATAAAGAAAAATGATACTATTAGCCATGTAAAATCAATATGGGCTGTATGTCCTCTAGGCCCATTTTAAATAAGGAATGCCCATTTTAAACACAGTATTTGAAGCAATTCATTTTTTAATATTTTTTCTTCTTTAAAAGTGTTTTTCTAATAATATCTTATTTAGAGATTTGGGAATCTTATCTATTGTCAACTTTCTTTAATTTGATTCGTGAATTTATTCCTTTGGTTTTTGTTACGTATATTGTGACATAATATATCACATTTCAGTAAAAAAAAAAAAAAAAAAATCTAAAGACTTATCATGAGAAAGATGACAACAAAATTTGTCTGTTACAAGCTGATGAAATCTAAGTACATACCTAACAAAAACCAAAGGAATAAATTCACAAAGCATACGAAAGAACGTTGACAGTAAATAAAGATTCCCAAGTCTCTAAATAAGATATTGTTAGAAAAACACTTTAGAAAAAGAAAAAAAATGTTCAAAACTGAATTTCTATCAAATACTCTGTTTAAAATGGGCGTCCCTTATTTAAAATGGGCCTAAAGGACATACAGCCCAAAAGTAAACGTAAAAGAAAGAAGGGGTTAACTTCCTACACCAAGTAAATTGCTTATACACCCAACAATTTCATAAAATGACAATAATGCCCTTGTTACTTTTTAACATACACCCAACAGATTTTGGACCAGCTTTTTCTTCCATTTTCTTCCATGCGCTTCTTCTTTTCTGCTTCTTCGTTGCCTCTTCGCTGTTGCTTCTTGGCTGCGTGTTGGTGAGTCTTGCGTTGTTGGTTTGCTTGTGGAGGTTGTGGTTAGCATTGGTGGAGCTTGCATTGGCCGCTGCCGTCGTCGGAGGTAAGTTCTGCAACGTGATCACTATAGCAGAAACCATACGGATTGGCAATCCGTAAGAGTCATATGGATCGGCAATCCATATGACTCATATGGATCGCCAATCCGTATGACTCATACGGATCAACAATCCGTATGAGTCATATGGATCGCCAATCCATATGACTCTTACGGATTGCCAATCCGTATGGATCTTACGGATTGTCAATCCGTATGCATACGGAGTTCCAACAATTTGCTTCTTACGGATTGTGCATCCGTAGCCATCAACGCCCATTCATATTTCAAATTAACGTAACGAAAATGGAGTTCCAACTTCTGTTGGTCTTAGCTTCCTCCTTCGTTGATCAATACCAATGGCGGGTGCGTCTGGGGAGAAGGCTAACGTGGCTGGGCAGAGGGCGCGGAGAAGAAGATATAAGTGCTGGGTGTATTAGAAATGCTTCAAGCGTCCGTATAAGTCACCATTTTAATATGGGTATTTTCGGTATTCCACTATTGACTGCTAGGTGTATAAGGAATGTTGCTGGTGTAGGAAGTTAAACCCAAGAAAGAATTAGCACAGGACATTGAAAGGTCCATAACGCAAAAGAAAGAGAGGAAAGAGAACTTTTTTTTTTGTTTGGATTTTGCCAGAGATAATAGTCGGTGTTACTATTGGTCCAATAAAATTGTTCTTGGGCACCTACTAAATACACTATACACTTTTCTTATACACTATATCATATTTTGAAAATGGCTAAAATACCCTCAGTTGTGGGTAGTTTGCTATTTCTGTTGGTGCCATTGAATGTTGGTCAGTTTGTTGAGGTTGGAAGTGTTGGTGGTCGGAGAGGGTAGCTTTGACTGGGCATTGTAGGTGGTGGTGGTCGGAGGCCATCGTTGTTGTTGGTGGTAACTCCGTTCACCGTTAGCAGTTGTCGGAGACACGCTCCATTGCCGTCTGCGAGGTAAGTCGTGTCGTGTTTGCGTACGGATTGAGCAATCCGTGGAGATCATACGGATTACCCAATCCGTGAAGGGAAAATTCGTAAATACGGATTCAACAATCCGTGTAGATTATAAGATTACATAATCTGTATGGATTATACGGATTGACTGATCCGTATAACCCATACGGATTACGTAATCCGTATGATGCTGGCAGTGTTTTTTAATCAAATTTTAATTTAATTTAAAGAAGAAATTAATGGAAATTTGGGTAAATTGAAGATTAGACTGAGCTTGAGGTTATTGTTGATGTATTATATTAGTAAAGGTATATTGGGTAAAGTATAGTTGATAACACTATGATTTCTATGTTGTTTAATATTAGTATGTGTGTTTTTGGATTTCTTAAGATGGACAACGATCAGTGGATTTATGATAGCATTATGTCTGAAGAACATATGGAGGAAGACATTGGTGAAGAACCTAATGCATTTGAAGATGTTAATTGTTCAGTTGAATGTTCTGAAGGCTTTATTACGTCACAAGTATATATTTGTAGTTATAATTGTTAAATGAATTAGTAAAAGTATACAAATGGTGTTCATTTTTTGTAGGTGTTTATTTCCCGTGAGGAAGTGTTAAAATGGGCTCGTAGTGTTGCATATTCTTATGGTTTTGTAGCAGTGATAATGAGGAGTGGCATTGCTAGTGGAAAGGTAGGAACGACCTCATATGTTATCATTGATTGTGAAAGGAGTGGAAAATATAGATCATTCAAAAAAGGTGTTGTGGCAACAACGGGTAGCAGTAAAAAATGTAATTGTCCGTTTAAGCTAAGAGCAAAACCCGTGTCTGGAGGTCAAGGTTGGATTGTGAAGTTAATATGTGGGACACATAATCATACATTGGCAAAGTCATTATGTGGACACGCATATGCTGGTAGGCTAAATGAGGAGGAGAAGACGATTGTAGCTGATATGACAAGGTCCATGGTGCAACCGAAAAACATTCTGTTAACTTTGAAGGAGCACAATGTTGGCAATTATACCACTTTGAAGCAAATATACAATGCTAGATATGCATATCGGACACAGGTCAAAGGGAATAACACTGAAATGCAACAATTAATGAAAGTTCTTCATCGTGACATGTTTATTCATTGGCATAGAATGAAAGACAAAAATGTGGTACATGACATATTTTGGGCACACCCAGATGCAATGAAGTTGAGCAATGCATATCATATGATTTTTTTAATAAACAGTACATACAAAACAAATAGGTACAGGCTTCCTTTACTTGACATAGTTGGTGTAACACCTACTGGAATGACTTTTTCAGCAGCATTTGCCTATTTAGAGGCAGAACGGACAAACAATCTTGTGTGGGCCCTTGAACGCTTTAGAGGGATTTTCCTGAAAAGTGAATTTTTTCCACAAGTGTTTGTTACAGATAGAGATTGTACATTGACGAGTGCTGTCAAACCTGTTTTTCCAATGACAACCAATTTATTGTGTCGATTTCACATAGAGAAGAATGTTAAGGCAAAATGTCTAACTTATATTAGACAAAAGAACGCATGGGACTTTGTCATGGAAGCTTGGGGAACTCTTGTTGATTGTAGTAAAGTACAAAGTTATGATGAATGCCTGATGAAGTTTGAAATTGCCTGTGCATCGTGGCCTGCGTTTGTTGATTATGTGAAAGAGACATGGTTGGGTCCTCACAAGGAAAGATTTGTAACCGCATGGACAAATAAAGTGCTACATTTTGGGAACACTACAACTAATAGGTTAGACAACTTTTGAAGTTATTGTCTAGTATGTTTTCATCAACTTTTATGGTTTTTCATTTATTAACATGTTTGTCATTTAACGCAGGGTTGAGTCTGCTCATTGGACTTTGAAGAGGCTTCTACAGAATAGCGTTGGAGATTTGTGTATCGTTTGGGATGCCATGCACAATATGATCACCTTGCAGCATACCAAAATAAAAGCATCATTCGAAAGAAGCACCCATGTGATCGGACATGTATTTAAAGTAACGTTATACAAAATGCTTGTCGGCATGGTATCCAGGTATGCGTTAAACCAGATTGCAGCTGAGTATGAGCGTGTCCATTATGCCGGCAAAAACCCTTCTCGGTGTGGATGTGTCATGAGAACTAGCCACGACCTTCCTTGTGCATGTGAGTTAGCTCAAATTGTTGGTTGCATACCTCTTTCCAGTGTTCATTTGTTTTGGAGAAGATTAACTGTTGCAGGCCAAGGTGTTGATGATGGAGAAATTGACATAAAAGATGAGATGGAGGCAATTTCTAATCGCTTTCAAAAGCTTAACCTGTGCGGTAAAATGAATCTAAAGACTAAATTGAAAGAGCTTGCATATCCTGATTCAACATCCATGCATCCCCCTGTTGAAAAGGTAAAAACAAAAGGTGCTCCTAAAAAAAAACACACAAAGCATGAACGCTCAACCAAGCAGGATTCGTCTTACTTTGAGTACGTTGATGACTTACATTCTGTACAAAATAGTTGTGCCTCACAAACAAGGTCAACTTCATCCTCTCATCAGACAATGGCAAAGAGGAACGTTCCTAGGTTGGATCAATTCCATCCTTTTATGCATCAATTTATTGTTAACATCACTGATGTTAAAGCTGATGGCACTGTGGGTATCGTGTCATTGTCGCCGCACTTGGTTACGGTGAAGATTCTTGGCCTGTGGTTTGCAACCATTTGCTGAAAGAACTTTCACAATTCTCTTATCATTACATTGCCTTGTTTGGTGGTTTTGATAGGTTTGATCAGTTAAAGTGATCCCTTCTTCTTGATGGATTAGCAAGGGTTAGATACATGTTATATTATCTGCATATATTTATGTTTTTAAATTCACTATGTACGTAAGTAACACAATATTGGTGTGCAGGTAACAATGGATAAGTGGATGGATATGACGGACATGGGTTACGTCATTGCTTCCAGGTATAATGTCATCGTTGTTTCACTATCTCTGAAACAAAGTATGACGTTTTTCCCTCTTAGAAGCGAACCCCATGAAGATGTTTCTATCCATCGCATTATTGGTATTGGTCATGTTTATGGAAATCACTTTGTGCAGGTAAACATAAATGCACATAATTGATCCCTGTATTGCATTCCTTGTTTTTTTATCGAGTTGCGTATTAACCATTGTTAATTGAAATAGGTTCATTTGACTGAGAACAGCCCAATCCCTTCAATTGCATTTTTGTGGTCGAGACACTGTTAGAATGAAGCAAAAAAAATGGGCCACACATTATGTTGATCGAATGACATTGTACTGTAACTCGATGATGTTGTCAACTGAATTTATCAATTTAGGAGATGTATGAGATGTATTTGACACACATATGGGGCATATGATTTAATAAATATCAGTTATGTAAATGCGTTTCATGTCTTACAACTAAAAAGAACTCAACAATTTCCATGACAAAGTTAACAACAACTGTTCATTACATTAAAGCACAAGTAAACAAAATAGTCCTAAGTCTCAGTCACCAAGGCGTCTCCTCTGTCTACCCCTGATCCAAGATCTAACATAAATATTTCTGTGCTGGGTGACACTACGTGCCATGTCCAGTAGACGCTGTGTATGTGAGTAAGCATCTATGCCCGGGGTAACAATCTGCATGTCCAGCATGTGTTGCAGGTCGTCCCCTATCCTCTGACACATACCCTGAAACAATGATACAACAAACCACATTAATAACCAGCTAAAATTGCATAATGAATTTAAAGACAAGTTTAAAATCAACTATACCACTGCATGTGATGGCATGTCTGGGTCATTAGATGGCTCAGGAACAGCATCAGCCGGTGGTCCTGTGTCTCCCTGCGCGACATAAATGGTCTCAGTAACTGTAGTCGGAGCACGCAAAGGATGTCGGCTTGACTCCCTAGCCTCCGGAGGTAGCATATACGGATGAGATATACGATGATACCACTCCATATATCCCGGTGCAAACTGACTGGCGTGCGTAACCACATCTCCAGTGTCAACAATGTGCTAGGAATAATGAGTCCAGCAATCATCAACCTGGTCTATCGACAGGGACTGAGCCTGCATCAACTGTGGGATTTGCTGCACAAACCCATACTGCCTCAGGACTCAGTGTGGTTGATGTCTGACCATGGACGGACCCCATCGAATGTACCCAGAAAATAGTGAGATCATCTCACTCCCTATATGGACGATGATCCCTGTAAGGCATCCAACACACATCATCTAGCGTCAGCCTGTCCAACCGCCTTCGATAGGTAGAAATAGGCAATGCCTTTGGAGATTTCCACCGACATGCACGGGGTGACCTGTCATGGTAATGCGGATCTTGTATGGCATTTTCGATGGTCGAAAAATGCTCATAGATCCAGCACTGCACCATTAAACAACATATTAAGCAGAAACCCATATAGGTAGTACAAAATATATATAATAGTTACTTAACGCACACATCAAATGATATACTTAGTTAATGTATTGTCATTACCTGTAACAGCGAAATATAGCCAGCAAGGTGCTTCCCGTGGTGCTGGCATGCATAGTTTAAATTCTTGTACATGTGGACTAGGGTGGCTACACCCCATGCATAGTCGGCTGCCTGGTCGAGGTCTCAGAATGCGTCCAAGAATACCACACTAATATGTGTGGCACTCTTATTCGCAAACAGTGTACAACCGACCAGATGCAGCAAATACGCTCTAGCAGCTTCTGCCCAATGTCGTGCCGCACACTTTGCAGCATATGAGTCTCGGAGCCATGACAGACGCACGTAAGCACCGTGACATTGCTGCATCTCAGCTTGTGCATCCTCAACTGTGATGGCCAGGGGCTCAACTAGTAATGTCATGGTGTCCCCTGTGTCAATCGGCTCATATGTCTGCAAAGCTCCCACAATTGGGAGATGCAACAATGACACTACATTATCCAATGTGATCATCACTTCACCTACCGGCAAGTGGAAGCTGCTGGTCTCTAGGTGCCACTTCTCTACAAACGCTGAGAGCAACCCTCTATCACCAGTCTCCACAGAAGTTAATACTAAAGGGCTTAACCCAATAGCAGCAACTAAACCTTCAATTTCAGCTGTCGGCTTCCCAAATTTTGAAACTTTATGTCCATGAGAAGCCAATTTAAGCTCAGGACGTTCCTGAAAAAAAAAATCAAAGTTGTTTACAAACATTGCATTGCCAAATATATTAAAAGTTGTATGTAGTTAACGAAATTAATACCTCTCCAGTCCACACTCTAAGCGCTACATGGTTCATGTAGCCTGTCAAAACAGAAGAATCTATTGGACCACTTGGAAATGACTCATGCTCAATGGCAACATCTTCTACCACAGGAATGTCAGGCTCCACATGTTCTTCCTGACCACGATCATCCTCAGGAATAACCTCAGCTACCCGTTGTCTTCGCACGGATGTTGTGGGCCTACGACGTTCACCACCGACACCACCACCTCTTGTTCTTGCCATTAACTCTGAAAATTGTAAATGCAGTTAGTCCTAAATTTCAAATTAACAAATAACTTTTCCAACATTCTCATGTAATGCATATCAATTTACAATTTTCGAAGACAACACACAACACACAAATCTTACAAACATGTTTACATACACATTATCAAATTTTCCAATGCATTAAACCTATAATCAGATGAGTTCAACCCACAAGCTAGTCAACATCAATGTCAATGCATATCCTACATGTTACTCATACAATTTCCATGACCTTTCAAATAAAATCCTAACATAATCATCTTTATATAGTATAATATATGAATTTGTTGTTACTAAATTTGCATTCTAGTTGATCCTTATGCAGAGATACAATTTCCATGACCTTTCAAATAAAATCCTAACATAATCATCTTTATATAGTATAATATATGTATTTGTTGTTACTAAATCTGCATTCTAGTTGATCCTTATGCAGAGGCACCTAGCCATAACCATGACTGCTGAAGGGTATAGGTTGCTCTCCCAAAAGAGTACCATCAGGGGTTCATCATCATTCAAAGGAACTAAGGAAGCCATAATCAGCTTTACTCTTAAGGGTTCATCATCATTGAAAGGAACTAAGGAAGTCACATTTGTTACAATCGTAGAATAGGTTCAAGATCCACATGTTATCGAATTGTATATTGTAAAGATAATGAAAAATAAGCTACTTCAAATTCATCTAAAGAGTAAAACTCTTCACAAAAAAATATGTGGATTGTGTCATGCATTGGAAAATTACAAGGATCGCAACTATCTAATGTTCTAAATTACTAATCCAAATCCAAATCATGTATTTCAGAACATAACAACATTCTACTTATATTCAATTATTTAAATATTTAAATAAACAAAGAAAAATACAAAATTACCCACATACGGATTAACTGATCCGTATATAACTTACGGATTAAGTAATCCATATGAATCTCACGGATTGAATCCGTATGATTCATACGGATTACCTAATCCGTAAGTTATATACGGATCAGTTAATCCGTATGTGGGTCATCATTTATTAACACGGATTATGTAATCCGTAACTACTCCACGAATCCGTCAATCTGTAACATTAATACGGATTACGTAATCCGTAACGAACATTAACATCAGGCCATGAACAATGTACATATGGATTAGGTAATCCGTGAGGAGAATACGGATTACTTGATCCGTATAAATATTACGGATTTTTCAATATGTAACCTTCATACGGATCAAGTAATCCGTATGATCCTCACAGATTATCTAATCCGTATGTAAATTCGCCCTGCTTACGGATCATTCAATCCATGCCATCCTCACGGATTACTCAATCCGTGCGAAACGACCACCACACTAGATTCTCACCTTCGTCGACAAAGAGCAAAAATCGACCTCCACCACCAACGCGCGACCTCCACCACCAATGCCGACCACCAATGACGCCGCAACAACGGAGCTCCACTGCCTATATCAACGCCGCCGCCACCAGAGAAGAAGGTACACAATGCTGCGGAATGCTTATAGTGTATGAAGAAGGGAAGAAGAATAGTCAGAAAGTGAAACGCGATTTGTAAATTTTTTAATTTTAATCAAACAAAAGGGTAAACTTGGAATTCCACAATGCACATATAGTGTATAAGAAAACTGTATAGTGTATTTAGTACAGGCCTTGTTCTTGGCCAATACCAGCCAAGGCCAATTATCAAACTAACCTTCCCTACCCCACCCATCCCTAACCCACCCTGTACTCAGGTTGTTAGGTTTTTATTTTTATTTTCACACACTTTTTTCAAATCGGTTCTAAACCGCACTTGTTTTCAAACCGGTTCAAAAGCACACTCATTTTAAATTGGTTCAAAATAGTCTAGTTTTGAAAACAATTATGAACAGAACTAGTTTTGAAAACCAGTTCACAACCAGACTGAACCCAATTTATTTTAAAAAACCGGTTCCAAACCAGATTGTTTTGAAACCAATTCTGAACCAAATTGATCTTAAAAATTGGTATGGATCCTACTGATTTTAGAAACTGGTTCTGAATCGAACTAATTTAAAAAAATCGATTATGAAGACACTGATTTTTTAAAATCAATTCTGAACTGAACCTTTTTTTTTTTAAATTGGACTGGTTTTTCAACTATTTTTTTTATAAAAAAAATGGTTCGGATGAAACATTCGAACTGATTCTGTATAAACAATTTGGTTACACAAACTGATTTTGTATAAACAGTGCAACCTTTTTTTTTTTCAAACCAGTTCGGGTAAAACCCGGTTGGGTTTTGGTTTGGTTATGATCCAGTTCGGGTTTTTTTCACACCCCTACCAGATTTATTTTAAGTTTTGAAATGTTCTATTAATGATTTAAAATATCTTGCCAGACAGCATAACGTTTTAGCAATTTTTAGCTGAATATTTTTTTCTATATTTTTTTATTTTTTATGCCATAGTCTATCTATTGAAAATTGAAACTATTGGCTTGCTTGCTATGCATGCTCATATATTTCTCGTTTAAGAAGGAAAGCATTGGATAATTTACTTACATCTTTCAATAATCATAAAGATTTTTTTATTTATTCAATTACCGTATTTGAGAAAATTAATAATAATTAGTGGTTATTAAATTACTTTTCTACCATATGTAGACGGTAATTAATGTAATATAATTAACAAAAGATTCCATTTAGGTAATAAAATATTATTACTTTAAAGATACATATATTTCAGACTCGTTTAATTGTAAAAATTAAATAAATTAAGAAAATTTTGTTATATTAATTTAAATTAATTTATTTATATTAACTAATTTAACTAATTAAATATATGAGGTTATTTGATCCTGAATTTACAATTTCTCATTTTGTTTCAATTTTCAATAACTAATTTTGTTATTCAATTTTTTGATTCAGTTACCGTAATTGAGGGAATAAATAGTAATTAGTGGTAGTTAAATTGCCGTAATTAATGCATCTGTAATATTTTTGGTACAAAAAGGAAAATAAAGCAAAAAGAGAGAACTAGCTAAGGAACTCCAAGAGAGTCCATGCCACCACCAGCTTCAAGAGTACAGTAAGAAGGCTCCCTCCAAATCATAACGTCCCATGGATGCTTCACACCCCATTTTGCCAAGATCATTGGTTTCTAGTGGCTCTGATCTGAATTTAGCTTGTCAGCCACGACGATTCCAATTCGTAATCCGGTGAACCACATCTCCATGAAGGTCAAACTGGAACCTATCTTCCTCCTGCTCTTTGGCCACAGAAACAGCCTCCACGCGATCTGTAAGACTAATTCATATGTAATTAATCTAATATAAATAAAATTAGGCTATGATTCACAAAATTAACTGAAAAGTTTGTTGATAGCTCAAACTTTCAAAAATAATTTATTAAATTATAAATGTTTAATAAAGTTAGATGTTGAAATACTTAAAAAAATGTTAAATGACAGAAAAATAATAATATTATAACTTATTTAAAAAAGATAATAAAACATTGAATAAATATATTAAAAATAAAAATAAAAATATAAAAGTCAGGTGAGTTCCAAATTTCAATTCCCCCACCCTTCCAAACTCCCCAATTTTACACACTGGAACCATCTATTCTCTTTGGTTTTACATACAGGTAGCTCCTATATAATTTGTAAAGTTGTTCATAGCCAGGTGCATGAGTCTTCAACAACATGCAGCCTTTCTATGATCGATAACCATGTAAATGTGTTTCCTGATCTACATACAGGAGTATGTATCTGATTAAAACCTTTTGTACATTAAATAAGTCAATCTTAGGCAAATTGCAGCATGTAAAAGTCAAATGAATGCCTTATGCGTATGATTTGAAGCTTTTGTCAACGTAATAAGATACAATCATTATAATTTTCTTCCTCCACTGAGAATTGGTGGTGTTTATTTATTAGGTGGCTGTGGTGAGGTGTATAGGAATCCTCTGTCATCTGAATATACCATCATATTGCATGATTGTGAAAAGGTGGTCTTAACCTTTTTGGGATTTAGGGTTGAAAAATAATGCATATTAGATAGACATGACTGTTTGACCCTAATTGTATATTATTGCATCTTGAGAACCTTCTTAACAAACAAACTTTATTTTTTCCCTTTCTTTTGAATTGCTTTTCCTTCTATAAGTTATTATTATATCACTCTTCTGGTGTGTATTTACAGGAGGTGCTGCTCCCTGGTGGTCATGGTCTTATGGTCCGTGGCTACTTAATTGCCTGTTATAAATACCCTAGCCAAGGGTCTTGATATTCGATTGGGGCACAGGTACATATTATTTTGAATTGTTGTTTTAAAATTTATATGTACTGTTTTGAGTAGTTATGGAATTCCCTTTTTGCAGGGTCACAAAAGTAGTTAGGCGATATAATGGAGTAAAGGTAACCGTGGAAAATGGGAAAACGTTTGTTGCTGATGCTGCTGTTATTGTTGTCCCACTTGGGGTGCTTAAGGCGAAGATAATATTGTTTGAGCCAAAGCTTCCAGACTGGAAGGAAGCTGCCATTGCTGATCTTGGGATTGGACTTGAGAATAAAATGATTTTACACTTTGAAAATGTGTTTTGGCCTAATGTGGAGTTCTTGGGAGTAGTTGCAGATACATCTTATGGATGTAGCTACTTCCTTAATCACCACAAGGCCGCAGGTCGTGCTGTTCTCGTTTACATGCCTTCTGGGCAGCTTGCCAAAGACGTTGAAAAGATGTCTGATGAAGCATCTGTCAACTTCGCTTTCATGCAGCTCAAGAAGACTTAAAGAGTATTAAATGATCTATGTATAAATTTAATTTTTCTATCAATCTATTTATAATATCTAATTTGATATACAACCAAGTAAAAAAAAATTAAATATCATAATGTTAAAATCATAGGTGAAAATCATGATTTACAAAAGAATGGTTACATATAGCCGCGAAAACATAACAGAAGACTCGTTCCGTTGAGTTATTAAAAACACTTTAGAACAAAAATTTAACACTGTAGCTCTTAGCTTTGAGTCACGACTCATGCAGGTTATGACTTCAGAATTTATCATGGTACTTTGCGATTTTATATTAATATAACATAAAAAAGAAATGTTAAAACTTCACTTAATCAAGTTAACAATTTCACAATAGGTGTATGTGCTCATGTGTATGTATTGTTTGGAGTAAAATTGCTAAGACATGGATTCTCTTGGCTCAAGAACAGCAGATGCTAGAAATACATTTGTGGGTCCTTCTCTTTTAGTAATTAAGTTGAATTTGTTGTTTGTAATCCTACGACCACATTTGACAAGATTTGAAATGTTGGATTGAGATTACAATTTCTTAGCATGCGCAAAACTTTATTCATATTATAGTAAAAAAGAACACAAAAAACATTAGAACAAAATTACATCCTTAAACTTTTATCAAATTATACATAACTTCGTCATTTTTTAATTTCTTACACTAATTTCTCATTAAATTTAAAGATATTAAACTAACACTCATTTTTATTTTGAAAACTTCACACTAATATTTCTCAAATCTTATACTAATATCCGAAACTTTACTCAAAACTTCAGACGATACCGTTATAATTTGCTCAAAACTTTACTTAATATATTTCAGATAAATCCGAAAAAGAAAACAGATAAAAAAAAAAAAGGTTACAGTTGGGACGAATCAACAACAGTTTCTTGAATTTCATGATCGTCTTGAGGTTGGGGTTCGATAATACCGCCATCATTGTCGTGTCGTCTTCGACTATCACAATAAAACACAGTGGTAATCACGTAACTAATCAGCACCACCAATGCATACGAACACACCAAAACGCTTTTATCGAAAACGCCAATCTCCCAATTCTCATTCTCCAACAATAACACTTCCACCTTCCTATTCATCAAACCCGAAACCAAAACGAACGAACCCGAAAGAACCCACCCGCATGCCCTCCTTCCGCGGATCAATCCCAACCCGACCCTAATTGCTTCCCACCCGACCCGATCTTCGATTACGGAAACGACGAGGGAAAGACTCAGCACTGTCATGAGATACACCTCTAGGCTCGATCCGATTGCCCAAACGAGGATCCGAATCCACGGCGGCGAGGTGAACGCTGCGGCGGCGAGGACACGTGGCACGGGGGCGAAGGCCATGAGGACGACGTAGACGAAGACGACGGTGACGGCGGGGCTCTTCCAGTTGCTGCCACGGAGGGCGGCGGGCTTGCCCTGGGCGGCCGAGGCGGTGGCGTGGACGGCGGAGACGGCGACGGCGAGGGAGAGGGGGAAGCAGAGGAGGGCGAAAAGGGCGCGCGTGCGTAAGAGCGAGACGGCATCGTCGCGGGACTCGTGCCAGACGTGGCGGGCCTCGACGCGCGTGCCGGCGACGCGCGCGATGGACTCGAGGTGGAAGACGCGAGTTCGGAGGGGGAAGGTGGAGATTGCGAAGGTGAAGGTTAGGAAGGAGAGAGGGAGCGTTGTGAAACAGAGGATGGAAGAAAACACTAGCTTGTTGCTCTGTAGAATTCTCAGAGATTCCCACACAATCTTCAGTGGGGAAATGAAGAAACTCCATAATACCGCTTCCAACATCTGATGTTATGGGATTTTCACTTTTCAGACTTCTCCTTCTGTAGTTCTGTTCCTACCTCCACATGTGACTGCTAATGCTAACGAACGGGTGAGCCAAACCAGCTTATTCGTTGATTAACTACTTAATACTCAATTTGCTCCATTAAAGTCTTCAATTGGGTTTAACATATTTTTTTAAACCATCACCTACATCATTAAATTTTGGTTTAAATAGATTTTTGCCTTCCATAAGTTAACTTTTTTATTTTTTATTTAAGTTTTTTTAATTTTAATTTGTATAAGATTTTTTTTATTTTTTTATAGTATCCAAAAATTTATATTCACATAAATTGAAATTATAAAAAATACAAATTTACATAATTAAAAGATAAGTAAAATTTTTTATAAGAATCAAAATTAAGAAAATACAAAGTCATAAGAATTAAAATTAAAAAAAAAACTTTCAAAAAAAAATTAAGCTTTAAATTTTTAAAAATGAATCAGTGTTGTTGTTTTTGTCAATTTAAAAGAGAAAAGACAGATATCAAAAAAAAAAAAAATTTAACGGTGTTTGTTTAAGTTGAGAGAAAAAGTAGCGTTTGAATCATTTTTTAAAATTTGAGAACTTTTTTTAAAATAAGAAGACTCAATTAAATATTTTAATAAGCCTTAATTAATATACTAAAAGAAGTGGTATGGGTTAAAATACACAAATTTGATCAACTTGCTAATAAACATTGAGAAATATCACCTCACATACATACGCATTCGTCACGAGAGCTAGAAGCCTAGAATTGATACCGCCAACACAAATTCATTGGAATGACCAATTTGGTATATAAAAAACACTTTAATTTAAGGATTACAACTTATAGTAGTCTAGGAATGTACGTCGGATTCGGTTACGATTGTTCTAGGTTTTTTAATTAAAAATCTACTTTAAAGTTAAAGATAAAAAAAATAAGAGTTTTAAAACTAAAATAGAAGTTGTTTGGTAATATTAATTAAATAAATGTAAGTATTAATTAAAACAGTTAAACTATTTAAAAACTTATATATTAGTAGTCAATTATATTTTATTTGTACAAAATTAAATAATCCCAATAAGTTTTGAAAATAATTCAAAAATTCTTTAATAAATATATTGTTGAAATTAAGAATTATAACTACACATTTTTTTAAAATAAAATGTTAATAAAATCTAAAGAATAAAAATTATAAATATTTTAAAATTAAAATATAAAATATCAATTTTTATTTAACTATATTATTTAATCATTTTAGTAGTGTTCTTTTATTTTATTTAGTGGACAATTAAATTTTTTAAAACCAATTAATATTTTTAAATTTTAGAAAATACATAATTTAAAATAAATTAAGACTTCACAATGTATAAACATAGTATACCATAAACTAAAATGTGTGAGACATATTTAATGGAAAAGTCGGTGAGAACTGAAATTGAGGATTAATGCTTATAAAAAAGAAAAATAAATGGAAAATTAAAGAAGATAATATTTTTAAGTCAAGTTGAAATTGGAAGAGGAGGCATTTTTCTTTTTGCTCTGACTTTTTTAAAAGGTAAAATTAATGTGTATTATTTTTTTAAAATGAAAATTAACCAAGGATATAGAGCACAAGAGGTGTTCCTCCCACAGCTACCCAATACAAATCATAAATTGAGATCCTCCCAGTTACATGTGCATTAGCATGCATAGCTCATGCGACCCCCCAAACAAATCAACAAGAAAATGAGATTGTTTTCACTTCTTATTTATATGATCCTTCGGTGTTAATTAGAATTGTTAACTCATTTTCTTTTTTTATATACGATCCTATTTGACTAGTCATGACAATAGGCACATGATTGGTTGGATAAGACCATGAGCAAAACACCAACGAGTAAAGTTCTGATGCAGGCTCACAAAACTTTCTCCAAAGTGAAATTATTTTTTTGATATTTTTGGGGCGCATTGACAATGTTTCGATAATATATAGACAAGGGATCAATTTACTTTGTAATTCTTTTAGAGGAGGGATTAAAATAACTAATAAACATGAGAATAATTTTAAAAAAGTTACTTTTGATATAAATTGATCTTCCTCATATAAAAAAGTCTAATTATTTAATAATCTTTTTTATACCATTAGTTTTATATATATATATATATATATATGAGAGAGAGAGAGAGAGAGAGAGAGAAATTGCCAACATTACATGGTGAATCACTCTAATGTCCATGAATGACAAGGCAAGTGGAAACTTGGAAAGTGTTCATTTTATTTTTATTCATGATCCGATTTTAAAACTTCAAATACTGGTTAACATCTTCTCAAAATATATAAACCACCTACCACACAAAAATCTTCCGGATAGATAAACTAAAATGCCTATCTAATACCTATATAAAAAAGACTACTACACAATTATCAAATTGGATATTATATATTATTGATAGTTGAAAAAAAAATAGAGATAAAATAGTAATTGGATTTAAATTCGCTAATTGCACCTCTTTTAATAAGTGTATTCCAATATTTTTAAGTTAAAAATTGTTCATCGCACCACCTTTTTGATAAATGTACTCCAATATTTCCAAATTAAAACTTGTTAATTACGGTCCTTTTTTAAATCTTAAATACTCATTATATCATTTATTTCATCTCTCTCACATGTTATCTCTTTAACGCGTAAGCAGTGGTATTACGTGCAGGGTATCGTACTAACCAATTACAAACATACAAAATTTCAATATTATTTTAATTTTTTCTTCCGAAAAGACTCTAAGTGCAGTGATTTTCTTTCATTTTATGTTATGATTTCCACAGTCTCCTAATTTGGGTTCTTCATATTTTTCAATATTGTTAGTTCTCATCTCAATTGACTAGGTCTAATTTAAGGTTTGATTTCAACAGAGGTGTATTATCACAAGAAGAAAAACTTATCATTGAACTTCACTTCTTTCTTTCTCTTATTTAACTACACATCCATTTTGTAGTTAATAAACTATGATAGATCTTGCAGTTTTTTAAATATCTTTCCAGTCTAAATAATATGTTGTCTTAATTACCTTTTTAAAAGTTATGTGTGTTAAAATATCTTCTTTATCATCTTCTCTCTTTTCTTAACTCTGGAATGTTATTCTTGTCTGATGTTCTCTGTCTTCTCACCATTTTTCTCTCTTCTCTTACCTTCTTCATTCACTCAATTTATTTTCTCTCTCTTCTAAAAATAAACCATTGAAATATCTTTTTACTTCTTCATTATTTGTTCAACATTGCAACTCTCGCTGAAGATGCCTTTGTCAGCCACTGTGACTACAACTTTTTCATACTTTTTTCATGATTTATAGTGATTTGTAACAACAAAGGTGAACAATTTTCTTAGTTTCTATTTTCTTGGTTGATTTTGGTTTGTCCTAATTATGTCTTTATTTTTTTCTCTTTCATCAAATTTTCTCTAATATTATGAATATGGACTAAATTTGTTAAAAAGGTTTATTTGATATGGCCTATGGGTTAAAGTATTTTGTGAAAAAAATACTAAACAAATATTTATAAGACTAGATGGGAATTGAAGAATATTTTAAATATTTATTTGATTTTGTTCTAGACTGATTTATTAGTTGCAAATTATGTGTTTAATCAAATGTCAAAATGACATTTTTGGGTAAGTTTCCTTATTTCTCATTTTACTTTTAAATTTATGACACTTTTGAGACTACTTTTCATATGAAAATTTTTCAGTTGATTCCGTCGGTTTGATATTATTTTGTAGAGTATAAATTTTTCACATACAATCTTTGGTTGTTACTTATCTTTTGTTAATATTACTCATATTTATAATCAATAGTTCAATTATATTTGTTTAAAAAAGTTAGTAAATGGAAACTGATGTTTATTACATAAATTTAGCTAAACAGGTAAAGGATCAATAGAATGTTCAATTGTAAAATTTGATGCAGGATCTCTATAAAAGTTAGCATTAATTTTACATAAAGTTTTGAGTTGTTTTCTTTAGTTTAAGTTCATAACTAAAAGTTGTTTGTTACATATTACAATTTTTGCTTAGTTTGAAAATTAGTATTTTTGTTCCAAGTTAATTTTTTCATTTTTTTATCCATCTTATATCTTTATCTTATAGTGATTATATGAATTGAAATTCTAACAAGTTCTCCATCAGCCATGTATTAGTCATATTCCACTCAACTTATTTCAGTTTTCAATCTTTTTGAAATTGTTTTGACGCATCAGTTATATTTATAAACAATATTTTATTTTTATGCTGGAAGTTTGTAAGATATTAACAAAATTATTAAGGAGTACTACATTACAAAATGATCATCTAGTACCTACAATTATATTACATTACATCTATATACCTATTGTTATTAAACAATCTTTCTTTATTACACATGCAAAATGAATGCTAACATACGCAATCAAAGACAAAAGATACACTCAAATAAGTGTTAGAATTTTCATTCGTGTTTTTACTTTTAATTATCATATCTTTATATTACACACAACAAACATAATTTCTTATTCCTATTATAAATTCATCATTTTCTTCATTTCTAAAATATTTATATGTTTATTTATTATAAAAATAGTTTTCCAATTTGAAGCGGAGCGCGTAGCAAATTGGTACATCCCATTCAAACGCACGGGTTACCGACTAGTTTTAATTAGAGTAATTCAAGAATTATTTTGATCAGAGTATTTTTATTTAAAAAAATAGTGAAGATATTTTTAAAGATTTTTTTTAATCCCCTATTTCTTTCAATTTATATTTTTTTATTGTTTCCAAATTAAATTTTTATATTTTAAATTTTTTGTCAATAGTTAAAAATAATGTGATATCACAATATATATTGTTTTTCATAATCTAAAGTATCATTGATATGTTTTAAAAATTATTTATTATGAATTTTAATTATAATATACTTTATATATTCAAAAGTATTTATTTATTATTAATTTAATTGGGTAAAATAAATATATATTGTGTACATTGTAAGGCTAAAATAATAAAGATTGGCAATTTTTAAATTATTTAAATTGAGAAAAATTATTAAAATAAAAAATTATTTTTGTTCCTTATTATGTCGGATAAAAAAAGAAATAAGTAATATAATATGTTTTATTTTAAATAAAACCAACATAGTTAATTAGAGTTTGCAGTGAACGTAAGGGATATATATATATATATATATTTGATTTTATTAAATTTATTTTTTCTTCATTTAAGAAGAAAAAAAATACGTAAACTTTATATTATTTTTTCCTTTACTTAACTTCTCTTTCTCCCATTTTGCTTAAACAAAGTAATTATATCAATTCAAATTTTCCTATTATAGTAATATTTTAATACATGGTTAGTGCAAAACAAATTATATTTTCAATTAATTTAAAATAATTTTATATACTTTTTAAGTTAATATAAAACAGTAAAAAAAAGTTAGTTAATATTTTTTGTGAGATTAACCCTCTTATTCATTAAGAGAAATGGATCATGACTAATCTAAAGTTAGATCAATAAATAAGTAAAGTTTGATTATAAATTATTACTTAAATAATTCAACATCAAATTCAAATATTACTTAGATTCAACTTTAATTTCAAAATGTAAGATTTTTTAACATCCCTTCCATAGATGCCTGCCAGAACAAACTAACGTTAACCTTCTAGAATAGGCAAGATTTATCAAGATTTGTTATAGGCTCATTATATTAGAATTCAATATTCATTTTAAAATCAATTGTCATTAAATAAATATTTCCAATAGATATATAAGTTACACCCCAAAAGTTAAGGATATGAAACTTCTTAAGATAAGTTTATATGTTTATTTGTGACTATGATTTTTCAGAGAATTTTAATTGTGTGAATTGAATCTTTCAAGTGTTTACAATTGTGTGATTTTGATTCTTTTATTAATTTTTTTTTTATAGTTTTTATGTGTGAAT
>PYAF01000356.1:3107198-3117684 GCA_007407185.1 Glycine tomentella
GATCGGTAGAGTTGTGCACTTCGATGAGGCAGAGGCATGGGATTGGAACACGTAAGGATATGAAACCAGACCAATGATATCAAGAGTTGAAGAAGATCAGAATGAGGTTACCACTGTGAACGCATAAACAAATGAAAGGGCAGAATCACCTCAAAATCAGATGCCACAAAAAGACAAAAGAATGTCAATCAGATTCTCTGATTTTGAGATGGGAAGTGATATTGAGGTAACAGAAAAAGGAGAACCGGTTCACTTTGCATTACTAGTAGATGCAGAACCAATTAGTTATGAAAAAGCATTACAGGAACAGGTTTGGAAGAATGCAATGCTAGAAGAGTTCAATGTTATTGAAAGGAATAACATTTAGGAGCTAGTTAACTTACCAAATAATAAGAGAGAAATTGATGTAAAGTGGGTGTTCAAGTTGAAATAAAACCTCAACAACACTGTTGCAAAGCATAAGGCAAGACTTGTAGCAAGAGGCTTCCTACAAAGACTTGACATAGACTATTCTGAAGTCTATGCACCGGTAGCAAGAATAGAGACTGTTAAACTGGTAGTAACAATGGTTAACAATCACAGTTGGTCATTGTTTCACATGAATGTGAAATCAGCCTTACTGAATGGTCCATTGGAAAAAAAAAATTTTGTGACTCAACCACCAGGCTTTGTGAAGGAAGGAATGGAAGACAAAGTGTACAAGCTTAAGAAGGCATTGTATAGTCTCAAGCAAGCTCCCAGGGCTTGGAATAGAAGGATTGACACATTCCCGATTCAGAGTGGGTTCAGAAATTGTTCAGTTGAATATGGTGTATACTTGAAGAAGGAGACAAGTGTAATTCTAATCTACTTACATGTAGATGATCTACTGATAACATGTAGTGACTCAGAGGATATTGAGTGTTTTAAGGCACAAATGATGCAGCAATTTGACATGATAGACCTTGGTAGGCTAGCCTACTTCCTTTGGGTTAGAACTTGTAACTACCTTAAAAGGAATTTTGCTTCACCAACGAAAGTATGCTACTGATATATTGAGAAGATTTCATACGACAAATTGCAATCTTACAAATACTCCAGTAGAGGTTAATATAAAATTGGAAACAATAGAAGAAGAAGTATAAGCAACTAGTTGGCTCTTTGAGGTACTTATGTAATAATAGACCTGACCTCTCCTTTGTTGTTGGTTTAATCAGTAGGTTCCTTAGAAATCCAAAGAAGTCTCATTTGATGGCTGCCAAAAGAATTTTGAGGTATGTGAAGGGAACATTGAAATATGGTATTTTGTTTCCAAGGAAGATAGACAAAAAAATAGTGAGTTTGTTGGGATATTCTGATTCAGATTGGTGTGGAGATAAAATAAATAGGAGCAACACTATAGGGTATTTGTTCAAGTTTCTAGGTACTCTAATTTCTTGGTGCTCTAAGAAACAACCTGTGGTGGCCTTGTCTTCCTGTGAGGCTGAATATATAGCAGACTCATATGCTGCTTACCAAGCTATTTGGCTAGATTCATTGCTAGACGAATTGAAATTCGAAGCAAAGAAACCTATTATTAAGTTGCTAATTGATAACAAATCAACCATCAATTTAGCTAAAAATTCAGTCTCATATGGGAGAAGTAAGCACATTGAAACCAGATTCCATTTTCTAAGGGAGTAAGTGAATCATAGAAAGCTTGAAGTGACATACTGCTCAATAGAAACTCAGTTGGTTGTATACTAACTAAGGCAATTAGGCCTGATAGATTGTAAAACTCATAAGGGAGTTGAGAGTTGTATCTTGTAATGATTTGGATTAAGGGATAGTTTTGAGTTTTAATCCAAATATAAGTAGGATGTAGTTAGCGGTTAGTTAGACTCTTAGAGGATAGTTAGTTTTTTGTTACTTTTGTTATAACTAACTTTGATTGAGATAAAAGACACTACTATATAAGAGGTGCATAATGTGCAAATACAAGTATGAAATATATACATAATTTGTCAATGTTTTTTTACTTTGAAAAGAATTTTTTGTTTATTTCCCCTCTTGACAAGCATCACATAATTTGTCCTTTTCAAACTTGTGTAAGCCAATGACTAAATCCTTTTTAATTAGCTTGTTCATATGATGCATGTTAATGTGACTTGCCTTTCTACGCCATAGCCAAGATTCATCAAGTTTACTTATTAAGCAAGAAGTGTTGTGAAAGAATGCATGATCTATGGAGAGTAAATAGATATTACCTTTTCTTTTACCTATATGAATCACCTCACCATTTTGTCCATCACATATCATGCAGCAATTGTCATTAAATGACACTTTAAACCCTTTATCACAAAGTTGGCTTATAATTAGGAGATTGTGCTTTAATCCTTCCACATAAAGAACATTTCTGATTTTGGTTTTAAAGTTGTCTTCTATATTTCCTTCTCCAATTATCTTCCCTTTGATGTTGTCTCCATAGGTGACAAATCCTCCATCTTTAAGAGTCAAATTTGTGAGCATTGATATGTCCCCGGTCATATGTTTAGAGTATCCACTATCAAGATACTATAATGATGATCTTGCTCTTAGACATACCTGCAAAATTCAAATCAATTTTCAAAGGAAGGTACCCAATTGAGATTGGGTCCATAGGGGTTAGCTACTTTCTTCTTCTTTTGCACCCAAATACATACTCCATTAGGCACATAGTATTTTCTAGCAAAGCATTTATAAGATGTGTGTCCTTTCATCATACAATAGTTGCATGTTACAGATTTTAATGAATTCCTTGAGTAAGTATTTTGATTGATTTTTGAATCATAGAAATTCTTTTGGTTCTTCTGTTTTGGTGGTACAAATATAGTTTTGCCAAAAGACTTTGAGCCTTGTTTGTAACCCAAACCAGAAGTATCTCTAGCATATCTCCAGCATATTCGGTAGATATCCTTAGGATTCTCGAATGTAAGGGAACAATTCGGGGTGAAATAATGTGTGCATCAATAATGATAGAAAATTATTTATACATGGTAAAGTTAATTGAATACTAAGAGTATGAATGATGAAACCCAATCCCACTTTCTCATAAATATATTTCATTTTACTAATTTTTCGTTACTTTTGTAATCAAATGAAATTCCACTAATCCTTATTGTACATAACTATTGAACTGTTAAGTTTTATTTAGATTAATTGAGTAGCTCAAGTCCCTGTGGAGACGATCTTTTATAAATTTTGTAACTTACAATGACAAATTGGTACGCTTGCCAAGAGTCCTAACACAACTCCGGTCCACGAAGTGACTCTCAAGAATACATGATCACCAACCTTGAATTTTAGGTCTTTCCTCCTCTTGTCCTAATAACTCTTATGCCTACTCTGAGCAGTTCTCATTGTCTCTTGGATCAATTTGACCTTCTCAATGGTTTGTTGTACCACTTCAGGTCCTACAATGAGGTTCTCTCCAGGTTCTAACCAACACAAGGGTGTCCTACACCTCTACCATTCAGAGCTTTGTAGGGAGCCATGCTAATGGTAGAATGAAAACTATGGTTATTAGTAAATTCTATCAACGGCAGAAAACTTTCCCAATTCCCTTTTTGTTCCAAAACACATGCCCTCAAAAGGTCCTCTAAAGACTGAATGGTTCATTTAGTCTGATCATCAGTTTGAGGGTGATAAGCTGAACTTAGCCTAAGCTTGGTTCCCAACACTTTGTTCAGACTCTCCCAAAATCTAGAGGTAAATCTGGGATCTCTGTCAAATACCATGCTAGACAGTACACCATGTAATCTGACAATCTCATAATATACAAGGAGGTCAACTTCTCTAAAGAAAACCTGATATTGATGGGGATAAAGTGAGCAGATTTGGTCAATCTGTCAACAATAACCCAGAAAATCTAGACCTCTCGTGATTCTAGGCAGTCCTACAACAAAATCCATGGAGATACTATCCCACTTCCTCTGGGGTATCTTTAAGGGTTGCAGCTTACCTGAGGGTCTCTGATGTTCTATCTTAGCCTTCTAACAGACTAAACATGCATACATAAA
This sequence comes from Glycine tomentella, assembly GCA_007407185.1. Taxonomy (NCBI): domain Eukaryota; kingdom Viridiplantae; phylum Streptophyta; class Magnoliopsida; order Fabales; family Fabaceae; genus Glycine; species Glycine tomentella. The sequence continues at coordinate 3,111,215 of PYAF01000356.1, forward strand.
CTCACTAACCTCCTTCTTCATGTTTGGCCACCAAAACATTGTCTTGAGATATTGATACATCTTGGTGGCACCAAGATGGATGCTCAAATTGCTCCTATGTCCTTCCTCCAAGATCATCTTCCTAAGCTCCGAGACATTTGGGACACAGATTCTATTTTGAAGTATCAGGACTCCATCTGATCCCACATTGAAACTACTACCTCTCCCTGACGATATGGCTTCTGAGTCCTCAAAAAGAATCAGACTTCTGGCCTCTCTGATCTCTCCTAGCAAACTGCTAGTAATCCTCAAAGCTTCTAGTCTCACACTGTTAGGGGTTACCTCACACACAAGGCTAAGGTCATTAAACTGTTCTAGAAGGTCCAATTCCCTAACCATCAGATACATGCAAAACTTGAGTTTGGAAACTATGCTCACACTGGGCATCCCACATAAAACTTGACCCTTACGAGTCAGCTTGGTCAAAGGTAAGGCTAACTTGGAGAAACTTCTATGAATCTCCGATAGTATCCAGCTAAACCCAGAAAACTCCTAATCTCAAACACAGACTTGGGGCTTTTCCACTTAAGAATAGCTTCTACTTTAGAAGTATCTACAGCTGTACCACCTTGGGATATCACATGTCCTATAAAACTCACTTTCTCCAACCAAAACTCACACTTGGACAACTTAGCGTAAAGTTGTCGATCCTTAAGGATCTGTAGCATAATCCTTAAGTGCTCCTTATGCTCCTCTCTAGTCTTAGAGTATACCAAAATATCATATATTAATACTACTACAGAACTATCAAGATAAGGGTGAAAGATCCTATTCATGTAATCCATAAACACACCAAGGCATTAGTCACATCGAAGGGCATAACTAAATACTCATAATGACAATAACGGGTCCTAAAGGCAGTCTTCAGAATATCCTCAGTCTTCATATGGATCTGATGGTAACCTGACCTAAGGTCTGTCTTACTAAACACTCAAGCTCCTATTAGCTGGTCCATAAGGTCATCTATTCTAGGCAAAGGATACTTGTTCTTAATTGTCACCTTGTTCAATTGACGGTAATCTACACACAACCTCATGGTTCCATCTTTCTTCTTCATTAACAACACTGGTGCTCCCCATGGGGACACACTGGATCTTACAAACTACTTATCCAACAAGATCCAACAACTCTTCTAGTTGTTTCTTAAGTTCGGCTAACTCTATAGGAGACATCCTATAAGGGGCTATGGATATGGGTCCAGTACCAGGTACCAAATCTATATAAAACTCTCTCTCTCTCTCAAGTGGTAAACCAGATATATCCTCAGGAAATACTTCTGGAAACTTACTAACAGGGAGGTCACCTAGAGAAACCTTGGTACTACTTTTAGATTGGACAAGATCATGTATACTTAAGCATTTTCTTTCAAAGATGTCACAATTTGGTTGATAGAGATAAACATCTCACTCTTACTCTATATTTAGAATCACTAAACATCACAGTTTTATCAAAATAGTTTAACAAAACATGGTTGGAAGATATGATGTCCATACCCAAAATAACATCAATTTAGCTGAGAGGCAAACAAATCAAATCAACACAAAATTTTCTATCAAAAATTTCTACAAAACAACTCAAACACACATCAGAAGTCAAAATAGACCCACTAGTTGGGGTCTCAACCACAAGCTCACCATTCAAAGAAGACACAGAAAGTTTAAGTTTCTCCACTCACAAATAAAATATAAACGAATGGGTCGCACCGGAGTCAAATAGCACAAGTAATGGAATCTCATATCTTCCTTGGTAATGGGGAAAGTACCTCACTAACTCTTCGAACTTAGTTGTATACTCAGCCATAGTCATAATCCCTTGCTTAAGCTCTAAGAATTCCATCTCTTTCTTGTTTCTAACATATTCAGAAAAGTATTTCTCCATAAATAAGCTATTAAAGGTTTCTCAGGTCACAGCTTGACCTTCAGCTTCAAAGCTTGGAGAACATCAACTATTGTACGGTCATTTCTACAATCCATCACTTCTTGCGCACACCAGAAAGTGAAAACATGGAAGGGATACACACAACAAAAGAACAATACAATTCTGCACCCACTTAATCACTATAGAGAGTTGATGCCTTGAGAAATCAATCATCTACAACAGTTCTCCCTCGAGACATTAACACTTATCATTTACTATTTGTATTCCTGACTTGATGGAGGTCCATTCCAAGCCAAAGGTCTAGAAGGAGAGCTTGAAGCACTTCATTTGATGAGCTTTAAAGGACTCATGACAAGAGCTAGAAGTCAAGCACTTCAAGAACACATCAAGGCTAACTTGGACAAGCATGAGGAAGCACACCAATCAGAGGAGAACAAGGGCTGGATTTTGATGTCTCAATTCCATTTTAATTCAATAAATTCCAGCACTTGTTAGAAGCTTAAGTTGAGACAAATAAAAAGGTCTTTTAGTGAAATTGTGTAAAGAGGTGTAGGTGCACTTGTGTGTAATTTGTGTAGCAACTTAGTAAACTTGTTGGCTGCACTTAGAAGCTAAAAATACTGCACAAATTTTTAATTTGGGACAGCCAAGGGTCACTTAGGGAAGCTTGCACCATAAGCTTCATTTAGCTTGCATTTAGGCTCCTTTTGTTGCACTTCAAACTTCATTTGAATTGTCATTTCATGTGAATTTGATGTGTAATTTTGTGGTCTGTATAAGCTGTCCACAAACTAAAATGTAACTGACTTTGGTTCATTAATACAATTCTGAAAATTGTTGTGAGAGTTTCTCTCAAGTTCTTGTGCAAGAACCTCTTGTTTCTTATCAATGGCTTCAAGCTATTGTGGTGATTCTTCCTAGACTTATTGGAGAGCGTCTCCATGGTGTCTTCCATCTTCATCCCTAACCTTTCTTCCATCTTCCATTGCTACCATTAAAGAAAGCTTCCAGCCATACATTTTCATGAAAGCTTGGACAACTTGTGTGTTCCTGAAAGTTGCTTGAAGATTGGGTTTCATTGCAAGGTAGATTTGGGAAATTCATGTCTAATGGGTTTAGACATACATCATGACTACTTGCCATAATGTTCCTTTGCACTTCACAAATTATCCAGATGGTCAGTCTGATAACTCGTGACCAGGCATTGGAACTTATGGTATAACATACATCAAAATTACAAACATGTTATGACCACCCCAAGAAATCTCCACAACCTATGCATCACACCAATGTATGCAATTATCAAACAATAACAATCCAACAACTACAAAATAATCAATTACTTCAAACATCAAACATCCAACAAGATACCACAGAATGCACAGAGAAACACAGTGTAACACCCTGAAATTTCGATAACTTATAAAATATACGTGTGATGTATTCCTTGTATTATTTGATTTCTTTATTAATTAGGATTATTTGAAATGTTATGTGAATTATCTATGTGCTATTGCTTGGTGTAAATGTCAAGTATGTGAAGTTTGTTTGAGCTGCGTTGTAATTGAGTGATTCCGAGTTTGACCCCAAAACCTGATTCAGTCAAATCACCATTATGGATAGGTTGACCATTGTATTGTCTTCAAATTTTAAATATATAACCCATATATGTAACTTTTGACCGTTCGGATTGTCAAAATAATGTATGGAACGTGAAAAATTAATTTTTTCACTGAAGCAGAAAATTCTATAATTGGGTCAACTCGCCCAGGCAAATTTTACAGGCACTTTGCTCGCTGGACGAGTGAAGGCGATAAGAAATAGTAACCAGCGGCGAGAAATCACGAAAATGAAGGGTTTTCTTCCCCCAACCTCCCACCATCACCCACCACCACCCAAGACCACCAGTGACCACCATGGACTGCCATTGCTTGCCACGAGACCACTGCACGAAGAGGAACCCTTTAATCGGAGCTCCCAATCCTCCTCTTGAAGTTTCGGTAGAGAACGGAGCTCCCAATCCTTCTTTCTTGGTTTCCTTGAGGTAATCTTAGTTTCTTTTGTATTATCCTAGTTAGTTTAAGCTTCTATTAGTGTCTCTTGTGTTTTGTGTACCATTGTTGGGAGTTTTACACTTCCTTTGAAAAATCCTTTAAAAATGAGATGTTATAAAAGTCTCATTTTTTATAAAATTGATGTCATTTCTGTGATCCTTGTTGAACCCTGGTCACATTGGTGTGATTGAAATTTCAAAATGATGTCTTTTAATGTAAACTCCCAAAACACCCTTTTAGCCCCTTTTGAATTCGAGTTGGTATATGAACCCAAATGTTAATATTGATGTTACCTTGGAAATCTATATTAAATTGCCTTTGATTTGATATATAGAGCTCCGTGTTTGGGCTAAAGCACGTGAACTTGAGAGATCCCAAAACAACATTTCAAGGAGCTAACAGAGGGATATATAGATAAGTAAGGGTAGTTTATTATTTTGGCAGTAGTTTAGATTCCATAGTTGGGGGTCAGAGTCCAACTATGAAGATAATAGTCTATCCCTGTTGTATGCTGGTTTTCAAGAAATATTACGTTTTTAACTAATGGGATGCGATGTATTTATGATTGATGTGTGTGCTTGTTTTCAAGAAAAACTGTGTTTTTAACTAATGGGATGCGATGAATTGACTTATTGATGGATAAAATTGTGAATGATATTGTTGTTGTAATGATTGGATTTTAGGGAAAGTCTTAATTACAGAGGAGACTCTACCCAAAATTTTATGATATGTTTTCATATTTAATTCTTTATCAAATTTTTAAATGGGCATAAGAGTGTGTTTTCTATATTGTAGTCCTCCTCTTTAATTTTGAATTTTTCTAAAATACCAGTCTAGTGGTAATATGGATTGTGGATGGATGAGGTGATACCGGTGTCATTGATAATGTTGAAATGAGATGTTATTGATGGATTGGTGATGATTAAATAAGATATTGATGATGTGTTTGATGATGTATAAATGATATAATGATGATGTGGTTTATGATGTTTAAATGAGATGATGATGAAATGGATGTTGATGTTGAAATTAGATAAAGTTGATGTTTTTGAGGATAATGTTGAAATAAGATGAATTTGATATATGTGATGATGATATTGAGATGATGTGATGTGTACGTACATTGATACCCATGGGGGTGCATGGTTGGTGATGGACTCCTGAACTGAATCAAGTCTTGTTTGCCCCGATCTTCCTTGCAATGGAATCAATTCTCCAATTGATAGAAAAACAAAGTATGAATGCTCTGTTTTATGACAACTTTTTAGGTTTTTGTAATGTAAGAATTGGAACAATGGAAGAAGAATAGAGGTGGATTTGGATTGACACCATGAAATTGGAATTCCAATAAGTCTTGCAAGAATCACCACAATAGCTCAGAAGCCATTGATAAGAAACAAGAAGTTCTTCACTAAGAACAAGGGAGAATAACTCTCAACCTCTTACACACAAAAAGCAATCTAATTTCATTCAATCAAAAGTCCTTACAATCTATTGTGATGTGGTTTATATAGACCACGAATCTACAAGCTAAATGAAATGTAAATGCGTCCTAAATGAAACCCAAACGTTGCTTCCAAGACAAGCTTTCTAAAACAACTTTTAAATCTAAAAATAGCGCCTTTGCAGCAAAAATTACAATAATCGATTATTTTGTAATGGTAATCAATTATTTTGAATCAAATAATCGATTACTAGATCTTGGTAATGGATTATTTGTTCATATTAGGCCTGGAAGCTGCTTCATGAACAAAGTAATCGATTATTTCACCAAATAATCGATTATCACAGGGACTCCCACTTTCATGTAATCGATTACAAGACAGAATAATTGATTACAACATAGATTCCTACTTCCATGTTGTTGATTTGAGGGGGAACTCTTGAAGATTGAAGCTTTGTAAAGACTTGGAAATGTTTTGACTTTCAACATGCTTGAAGGCTTGAAGATGAAGATTGTGATTAAATGTAAAAGGAAAGAAAGCTTTCTGTTGATCCAAATTCTTGCATGCATATCATTTATATTCATTCATGCATTACATCATAAAAGGCTTTAAGTAATTGCGTTGGAACTTAAAAAAGGCTAAGTGTTTTGGAAAAATAGTCTTAAGCTGGTTTAATTGATTACTACACTAAAAGAATCGATTATTTTGTTCTTCAGCTTTCTGGAAAAATATCAAGAACGTTTTAATCGATTATATTATCGGATTAATCGATTATTTCAAACTTAGTATACATGTGATTTGGCTGAGTGACTGGTTTAATCGATTACCATTGAACTGTAATCGATTACTTGCCTATTTTGAAAAAGTGGACACTCTGCCTTAATCGATTACCACTTATTGTAATCGATTATTTAGTTCATTTCATGTTTTGCACATTGTCTGCATTAATCGATTACCACATATTGTAATCGATTACATTTCACAAACATGATTTTTACAAAGCCTGTCTTAATCGATTACCAAATCTTTTAATCGATTACTCAGTACAAAACTG
>PYAF01000356.1:3132464-3144870 GCA_007407185.1 Glycine tomentella
TTTTGAGACCTAGACCTTAAGCTTAGTTATGCCTGACTTAGCCACTAAGCCACTTTAGTTATTCTTACAATCTTGAGAATTTAATTTCCTTTTATTTTCTACCAAATGCATGAGAACTAATTTGTATAAATCAATTCTGAAGTGAATAGAGAAGGATCTTTGGCTGTTGGAATTTTATCATTAGCTTAAGTATTTCTCTACTAGGGTTCTTCCTTGAACCATTTGATCTTATCAAGAATTCTTCAATTCTTATGGCGATCCTCAAGGCTTATCAAACATTTGTTTGTGGCGCCTATCTACGTCTTCCTTTGCACCATTTCTGTTCCTTGTTTAAATTTTCGCATTCCTAATTTGGTGATTTCACCCCGAATTTCTTATTGTCATAATTCTCGTTTTACCCATCCTTTTTCGGTGTTTTTTGTGTCTAAATTGCATTTCAGAAAGTCCTCTTTCACCTTGTTTTGGAATCGGCCCAATCCGAGTTTTGTAGGCCGAGAAATACATAAAAGTTAACAATACGATTTTGGCTCTGTTGGTGTGCGAATTCTAACCTAGAATTGGTCTGAAATTGTATCAAGGCAAGGGGATTCTCATCACTAAGCTGGGGGGTAGTGGCAGTGGGGAGATCACCTACCCATGATGATCACATGTAGTGTGAGTGTGTGTCCTTTTGCAACACTGACCTACCCTGACTGTTCGATCCAATTCAAAGAGAGAGTTGAGCTATCTTGACTGTGGGTACCATGTGATGAGAATTTGAGAAAATCATGCATCATTTAAACAAAGAATCATGCATCTATCATGCACCTTGTCTTATGAATGTTATTTTGATTAGTTCTGGATGTATTTCTTTTATCTAACTATGTTTATCATAAACTTATCCTATTTTGTTTCTGTGGTGGACACCTGTGATGGTCCCAATTCATTTGGGCGAGCAGAGGAACAGTGAGGAATAAACAATGGATGGTTATGAAGAAGATGTGATGAGGAAGTTTGGATTGCTTGTATTTTGGTGTTTTGTGTTTACTCTGATAATATGCAATTTGTACTAGACTTTGGACTAGTCTGTTGGCCTGTATTTTGGACTGTATTATGTTAAATTGTATCTTGGACTGTATAATATTTTATTTTGAACTTAAAAGCATTTGATGGTAAAGGTTTCGTTTAGGGGAAAATATAGAATGATAAAATTTATTTACGTAAAAATGGAAATAAGCAAAAAAAAAAATTGAGTCGTTACACGAGGGATCGATATTCGGTAGATATCCTTAGAACTCGAATGCGAGGGATCGATTCGGGGTAAAATAGTGTGCATCAATAAAGAAAGAAATTGACTTATGCATGGTAAAAGTTAATTGAATACTAAGGGTAAGAATGATGAAACCCCATCCCACTTTCTCATAAATATATTTCAATTTACTAAGTTCCGTAATTTTCTGTACTTTCGTAATCAAATGAAAGTCCGCTCATCCTTATTGTACATAACTATTGAACTGTTAAGTTTTATTTGGATGATTAACTGAGTAGCTCAAGTCCCTGTGGAGATGATCTTTATAAATTTTGTAACTTACAACGACAAATTGATACGCTTGCCAAGAGTCTAACATAAACCAAAAAGGGGACAAAAATGAACATATGCAGGGTGCATGGAGAGTAAAATAAAATAAGGGGAGAAAACTATATTAACATTTTCTCTGATTAAACTAAACATAAACATATCTCCTAATCTGAAATGATATGAAATTACATAAGAAAGGGAGAGCAATAAAAATGCTAATGATGTATAGAGTTTATACAAATAACACTTGACACTTGGTCTTGGCTAGAAGCTGATTCTTTTATGCAAAGAACACTAAGGATCAAGATGTTCAATTGAAGTTTGTCATGATCAAAGCCAAATAGGGTGGATTGTTAGACTCAAGGGGAGCTGTGGGGATCAATAAAGCTAAGGTTCGTAGGCATTGGTATGTTTAGGTGTTTTACATGCCAATTCAATTGAATGGCATTTATAATTTGTGTATGTCTAGAATGAGTCATCCTATTATCCATTGCATAAAACTCATTCATGTTTTCACAAAAGCATAAGTTTCATAAAAAGCTTTTCTGAAACACAAGGATTTCATGAATGCATAAAAAGCCAAGTGCTCCATGTTTCAAGTTTTGGAAAAACATTTTATCACTAGTTTAATCGATTATGAGTCAATGGTAATCTATTACTTGAGATCTAATAACATTTTAATCGATTATGAGATTGTGGTAATCGATTACACAGTTCAAAATCACAGAATGGACTTCCTGTGATAATCAATTACATTACTATTTAATCGATTACATTGTTCATAAATCTTTTCCAAAAAGCTCAAGAACACTTTAATTGATTACATAAGTGATTTAATTGATTACTTGACTACTATTTTGAATAAGACTTCCTGTGATAATCGATTACATTGTTCATGTCTTTTCCAGAAAGCTCAAGAACATTTTAATCGATTATATAAGTGATTTAATCGATTACTAGCAGTTATAACAGTTTTGTCTATAAATAGAAACATCTTGTTTTAACTAAACACAACGAAATATCAACGAATTTCATAACCTTTCTAAAGAGACAAAAGATACTACGAGCTATTCTGTGTTAGACCCTTAAACCCTCAAGCTTCAAGAAACCTTGAGAGGATTTCTTTTTGGGTAACTTTCTACAGAAGGACTTGGAGAGGATGTTCTGAGATTGTTTTCATTCAACCTTGATTCAAGTTTGGTATTCATTTGCATTCAACTGTAGTGGATCATCAGGTTATTTCTCTCCATACTACTTTGGTTATAATTCTTTTAGAATTTTTGGTTTGTGTAACTAGAGCAATAATTTTTCTTAAAGCTTGTCTAGAATAAGAGTTTCTAGAGGGAAGAATAGAGAAGGGTGTTCTCTATGTCTTGATCACAGAGAGTCTAAGGGAGTTATATTTCTTGTTCTTAATCTAGATCTGATTGAGAGTGATTGTTTAAGCTTGTAAGAAACAAATTGCTAATAGTTCAACTCTAACTAGTTGGTTGGGAGAACTAGATGTAGCTTCTCTAGGTTGAGGAGTGAACTAGTATAAATCTTGGTGCTGATTACTTCTTTAGCTTTTCTTGTGGTTATTAATTGTCATTCGTTGGTATAACTTTTCATAATCAACAGAAACATTTTTGTTGTGATTGTATTCTTTAAAGATTGGAGTTTGATTGATTGAAAGTGTTTAACAGTTTTTTTGTGATACGATCCCTTTGAACTTTGGTTGTTTAGAAATTTTAATTGGCCAAGAACAACCAATTCACCCCCCTCTTGGTTCTTGTGTGTTGTTCTTACTGTTTTCACCTAAGAGATCTTTAAACGACGTTGCGAGGAGTTATCAGGGTGATATAGATAGGTGAGGTAGTTTATATAGCTTTTGACACCATAGTTGGGGTCTGGGAACCCAATTTTGGGGTTATATGTTTGTCCCTGTTGCATGCTGGTTTTCAAGAAAAGTTATGTTTTAAACTAATGAGATGCAATATATTTGTTATTTATGAATAAAACTATGAATGATGTTGTCGTTGTATTGATTGAAATTTTGGGGAAAATCTTAATTACAGAGGAGACTCTGTCCAAAATTTTATATATGTCCTCTTGTTACTTCTTTTATTAAAATTTAAATGGGCTTAAGAGTTTGTTTTGTATATTATAATTCTTCCCTTTAATTTAGAATTTTCCCTAAAATATCAATCTCGTTATATTGTGAATTGTTATTATATGTCATTTATGTTGTATGAAGACTTAAGGAATGTGAATCCTAGGCATGAGTTTATATGTGTGTGTGTGGAATGCAATTGCTTGTATCATTGTGTGAAAATAGTATAAACTTTGACAGTAAGTACTTTTTGTTTTTCATGAGGAAAAATATTGGTACTTGAGGACATATCACTCGGTTTGGAACTTCCTTGAGACTCATGCTGATCAACATGAGGGGAAAGTGGCCTATGCATGACTGGGTAACCTCGACAGTTGCTGCTAAGTTTTCCTAAGTGAGAGTGTTATGAGGACACACGTAGGCTATTTCCTAATGAATGGTACCAACTTACATTTGAGAGTTGAGTCAGATGCATGCATCATTCCAAGCATAATTGATTTGAATTGTTGAAAAGTTGATGAGTAGTTTGTTAAGTGTTGTTGAACTGATAGATTATTGGGAACGATTGTGGTTGTTTGTTATTCTTTTCTTTCTAATCATTGTCATCTAATATTCATTGATCTTTTATAATAAACTCACCCTTGTATTTTGTACCGTGTGGTTGATGTCTGTGATGATCTCGAACTTTCATTCGTGGGAGCAGATGAGCAATAGTAGGTGTCCTTTGGAGGGAGGTAAAAACTTAAAAGCTAAGAAAGGTACTACCTGTAACATCCTAAAATTTTGATAACTGGAAATAGATGTTTGATGTATTTCTTGTGTTATTTGACTATTTGATTAGTTTATATAATTGAAATGTTATATGAATTATCCATGCACAATTGCTTGGTGTAGATGTCAAGTTTTGTGGAGTTTGTTGAGCTGCGCTGAAATTGTGTAATTTTGAGTTTGACCCAAAAACAAGTTTTAGTAAACTCACCATTCTGCAAATGAAGAATGGAACATTTCTCAGCCAATCAAAGTACTGTTTATAAATGATTAAGAAATTTGAAATGGAGAAGAGCAGAGATGTTGCAATTCCTATGGCTACATCAACATGTCTTGACATAGATGAAAAAGGAAAAAGTGTTGATGAGTCAAAATACAGAGGAATGATTGGATCCTTATTATACTTAACTGCTAGTAGATCAGATATAATGCTAAGTGTTTGCTTATGTGCAAGATACCAAGCAAATCCCAAGGAATCTCATCTTACTGCAGTAAAAAGGATACTCAAATATCTCAAATCCACACCAAGAGTTGGATTATGGTATCCTAAAGGTACATCTATTAGTGTAATTGGATATTCTGATTCAAATTTTGCAGGTGCAAATTGGATAGGAAGAGCACTAGTGGTACATGACACTTGTTGGGAAGTTCTCTGATTTCTTGGCATTGTAAGAAACAATCCTGTGTAGCCCTTTCTACTGCTGAAACTGAATATGTTTATGCTGGAAGCTGTTGTGCACAAAGTCTCTGGTTGAAGCAACAACAACAAGACTTTGGAGTTGAGCTACAGGAAATTCCCTTACTGTGTGACAACACAAGTGTCATCAACATATCTAAAAATCTAGTAATGCACTCAAGGACTAAACACATTGAGATTAGACATCACTTTCTCAGAGATCACATTCAAAAGGGTAATATCAAAATAGAGTTTGTTGAAACAAATAATCAACTAGCTGATATTTTCACTAAACCCTTAGCAAGAGATAGATTCTATACACATAGAAATATGTTAGGAATTCTTGATGAATCTAATATATCATAGCTTGCTTGTTAGGTGATTATCTGTATAATATTACATGTCATCTAGCAAAATCATCAAATGTGCTAAAAATTTGAAGTTGATTGCATATCTACTGTCCATTCTGCATAATGCCCTGGTTTAATCGATTACCCTTCGGAATAATCGATTATTTGATACTTAACCTTGATTTAGAGACATTTTCTGTGATATGTTATCGATTACACTCTATAAAAAAATTGGATTATGATTCCTATCTCTCTGCTTTAATCGATTACCTTACTAAATAATCGATTACAGCTCATAGGAAATACATCTTAGTTCATATATTCTCTATTTTAACCGATTAGCATTCTTCTGTAATCAGTTACACTTTAATAAAAACTCTCCTCTGATTCAAATGAGATCTGTTTTAATCGATTACTTCACGGAATAATCAATTACTAGACAGTTGTTCATCTTTTTCAATTAACGAAGTTTTTTTTCAGTTGATATGTTTCTTACCTCTGTTTATACATTAGTTTTTGTCTTTAATCAAGCCAAATAGAGGGAGAAATAATCAAATAATTGATTTTCCATGCAAATGCTTTGTTTTGCTCTGTTTTTTCTTAACAAATATGTCTAAGTAAGGGGGAGCAAATGATTATGAAATGCATTGGATACTTGAAACTTAACATACTTAACACTTGTTCTTATCAAAAGGCTAATTTGTTTCCGGGTTGATTAAGCATAATGCTCATTCCTATCTTTCATCCCTCAAGGAAGTTAAAAGCTATCTTTCTCTCTCAAAGAAGTTAAATGCTAAACAAATGATCAATTGATTTGAATATTATTTGGCATGTTAAGGGAGATTGTTAGATACAGGGGGAGTTGGAAGAAGGAGCTGCAAGTTTCTCAAAGCAAGGCTAATGTAATTGGCTTGTTGTTTTAGTTTTTTATATGCCCAATCATTTTGATGGCATTTGTAATTTGTCCAAGTGGTTCAAGTACATAGCCTAGTGATCATTGCATTGCATAATTCACTTACATGCATTCATATGTAGAATACAGGATTGAATGTTTGCATTTGCAAAGAAAATCACATGACTTAAAGTTTTGGAAAAATTAGTTTATGCACTGCTTTAATCGATTACCATTACTATGCAATCTATCACATGCTTGTGTTTATTTCTGGAAAAGTCATGATGAACACTTTAATTGATTACCTCTCTTCTATAATCGATTACCAAGTGTTTTTTCAAAATATGTCTATATGTGTTAATCGATTACAGCAAATCGTAATTGATTACTTAGTTCATTTTACATATAATACGAGTATGCCTTAATCGATTACAAGTAAGGCGTAATTGATTACAAAGGCTTGTTTTCTATCTGAGCTTATCTGTGTTATCGATTACATCACGTATTAATCGATTAAGTTATTCATGAAAGTTTTCCAGAAAGCTCTAGAACATATTAATCGATTATCTGATTGATTCAATCGATTACATATGTTAAAATAATCGATTACCTGAACGGATTAATGGATTACAGTTAGTTAAATCAGTTTTTTATTTAAAGGCCTTTTGGGTCTGCACTTCACAAGTTTTGAGAATTTTCAGAGCAAAATATTCTTTGAGTTTTAGACTTACCCAAATGTTCTAAGTGCATTGAAAAGAGAAAGAAACTGATTTTACATTGAGAAAACACATCTTGTGAGAAGAATCAAATAGTTATTTTGAAGATGATGTGTTTGTAAGAAAAAGAGATTTCAAGGAAGATTAGTCTGTACATTGACATTCATTTAACCTGATTGATTGGTAACATCAAACATTTATTCAATAATCTATTAAGGATCTCAGGTTGTGTATTTCTTGAACTCTTTCTTTTAGAATTTTTGTTTTAGAATTTTGTGATGTAAATCATTTTAGTTCTTTCAAGCTTTCTTGAGTAGGGTTCTCAAGGGGAAAGATCTGAGTAGGTTTCTCAAGATCTTTGTGATTTGTATTCTGATAGTGTTTTAGAATTCAGTATCTTTATCTAGGGTTGATAGAGATTATCACTTGTATTGCTTGTAAAAAGAATAATTTGATTTAGTGAAAACTTTGACCTAGTGTTAGTTGGAAGACACTAGATGTAGCCTCCAAGTTTGTGAGGTGAACCAGTATAAATAGTTGTGTATTGTGTTCTTTATCTGCGTTTCTTTCATTGCTTATATTTGGAAATCAATATATAATCAACAAGAAGCATTTCAGTCATTACATACATTCTATGGTGTGTCATGATTGAAAGAAAATTTTGTTTTTGATAAAGGGTGATTGAGTGATACGACCCAAGTTTTAATTCCTCAAATTGTTTCAAAGAAAAGTTTTTAAAAGACTGTTTTAACCAATTCACCCCCTCTTAATTATTTGAAGTGTGTTCATTGTATTTTCATGAACATCAAGGCCTTAAATAAAAGATTCATCAAAGGCTACAAAAAGAGCATTCTGGTTCAGAATGAAGCTATGCAAAGTCTACATCAAAATGATGAAGACCTTGACTCTGAGTTTTTGAAGATCAGAATGATTTAGAAAAACTCAGATTGCAATATCAGAAGACTGAAGTCTGACAATTCTCTACTTTCCTCATATTGCCATAATCATTGAAGGCACATCAGAAAGTAAGAACTAACTGCATAAGAAGATACAAGATTGTTGAATGATGAAGTTATCCATGAGAAACACTGATGAGAAGAATCAACACAAAGGACTGAAGAATACTACTCAGTCTAACCTTGGACATAACACTAATACACCAAGAACTAAACTTCTATTAAGTCTTTCTGAAGTAATCAACTTCAAAATAGTTGAAGTTGTGAAGAAGTGTTAAGAGTGATGAAGTTGTGCTACTTCAAAATAGAAGATCAATCTGAACATTGTCAAAGGGATTCATCTAGTATGGATTCATTCTTAGCAAACATTATAATGGCTATTATGATGATTCTTAAGAATGTCCATCAAAAAGTTCCTTAGAATGGTTCTATCAACTGTCAATTCATGACAGCTTAAAGTGCACCTACTTGCTCTATAAGCATATCAGTTGTGTAGAGCCCACTACAATGGTCTCCTTGGGAATTATTTGAAGCATTTTTCATGAGGCATGATGAATCAGTTGAAGAATTCCAAACCTACAACGTTGAGTTCAAGATAAGAAATAAAGATATTCGAAGAAAGGTGACAATAGTATCGATGAGTGAAAAGATGATGGAGCATAAATTAAAGTGATTTGGACACATAATGCGACGACCCCTGGATGCTCCCGTAAGAACAAGAGTTTGTTACCAAGAGTTCGACACAAAAAGAGGTAGAGGTAGACTGAAACTTACCTGGGGAAAAAAGTAATTAAATAAGACTTAATGAAGTGAAATATAGATTGGTAGACGATGATGTGTCTTAGAATGAAGTGAAGAAAAATTATAAGTTTGATGGAGAATTAGACCTGTTATTATCTCTATGTTCTCCATTTTTAGTTTTTTTCCTCTTTATTCCCTCCTCCTTTCACCTTTTTCTTTTATTTTTTCTTTTGTCTTATTTTTCCTTTTTCTTCCCCTCCCCCTTTTTTTTTTAACTTTCTCGTATCTATCATTTGATTCATCTACCACCGACTCCAATTAAACTTGGATTAAAGATGTTGTTGCTATTGATGTTGATTTCTGGTATCTGATTTTTCTATGGATCACATCTTGTGTCATAGCAAATCCTGCTATTAATGAAAGCTCATTTTTGCTGTGAAAAAAAAAATAGTAGTCATTTTTAAAATTAAAAGGTGAATTAAATAAGGTATCCGAATTTCTTCAAAACTAGTAAGAAAATAAATAAAAATGAACTTTTCCAACTGTTACAATAATTTCAAAGAAGCGTGACTTCCAACCTTAGAACCTTACCCTGTTGTTGTCCTATTAAAAAAAAAAAAAAAAAATAAAGATGTTAACCACAGTTAATTGATCCCATGGAAAACTCAAACTTACAGTTACTAATTGAATCAAAAGCTAAATGATATTGATTCTAAACGCAATCAAGTAAAACTTCAACCGTAATTTGATCTCTTCACTTAACCTTCGAAAATTAAGCATCCTGGTGAAGCGATGAGTGGTTCGAAGATATTCAGATGGCACGAAAGTTAGTAGAGCCCAAGAGGAAAAGATCTCCTGATTCGAATAAAAAAAGACAACATG
This sequence comes from Glycine tomentella, assembly GCA_007407185.1. Lineage (NCBI taxonomy): Eukaryota > Viridiplantae > Streptophyta > Magnoliopsida > Fabales > Fabaceae > Glycine > Glycine tomentella. The sequence continues at coordinate 3,142,096 of PYAF01000356.1, forward strand.
TCAATTTGAAAACAACATCCACACATTAGCCACCATTGTTGACACATAAAAAAAAAATAGTAAATAAGCAGAGGCACGTTTAAGCAGCAGAACTCAGAATAGCATGCAATAGCTCTTGCAGATCCAGTGCTTCTTTTAGAAGCACATGAGAAAGCTGGTAGCCAAATATATTTTTATGATAGCATTGTAAACTAGCCAGTTTATTGGAGTCATGAGAATGATGTCTCGATTTTGTCATGCAGGGTGACCACTAAGTTATGTGCATCATCAAGCAGTTTCCAAACATCAAGATGTCCTGACATGCTATTGCATTCCTTAATGATCTCATCCATGCTGCTATACTTCTCAATGATCAATTTCCTCTTCTGCAACACCGAAGCGGATATTGCATAAAGCAATAAGTCTTCTGTTGGCGGAGCACGCTGCCTAATTCTGCTCCATGCAGATTTCCCAATACCTGCCCTGATTGCTGCTTGATCTGCCCACATTACTTCCCATAGGCAAAGAGTTTGTTCAAATGTCAATTCCCTTCGAAACATTACCACCACCATCCTATAGACAAAAAAGCAATCCTCAGCCTGAAGCTTTTCCAAATGCCTAAAAAGGTGAACATCCTTAAACTTAATTATTTTTGCAACTATATCCAGTTGCCTGCGAATACCCACCTCATCAAGCCTAAAATTTTGCCGTGCCTTCTTCATGAATCCAACAAAACAACAGAAAGCCTCGTGATCCTCTGATATAACACTAATTATAGGAGATAGCAGGTCACTCATACCCTGGCAGTAACCAATTTCAGAGTCATATAGTGCATATGCTTCAAGAATAGCAACTAGCCGAGCAGCATGGAAGATTCTGCCAGCCTCTAAGTGACCATAATCCTTCAAGCCAACAGCCACAGCAGTACGACGTGCCCTACTGTCTGATACTGCAGCTTGAGAGGGGTAATATGCCATCCATTCTGCATTGGCGCGTACTGCATCAAGTCGGATTATCCGTTGCCAGGTGGAAAAATCTTCAGCAGTTGGTAGCTTTGATGGGAGTTTTGCTTTGGAGGGAGAAGAGACTTCCTCAGAAGCTTTGTCGTGATCGTTATGTTCCTGAACATCATCAGAAGGAACGGTCTGAATTACTTCAGGACCTTCTGAGGAGTCTGAATCAGAAAAATCAGCATCCAGTGTAGAAACGTTAGTGTTGTTGACATTAGGAATGTCATCTCCTTCCAACAGGGCACTGGATGGATTGTCAGAATGTTCAACATCAGGGCTCCTATCCTCACTAGAAAGAGATTCCCTAGCACTTGCTGCATCATCAGAACTAGCAGAACCAGAATCATGAGAGAGGCTTCCACCATCTTCCTCATAGCTGATTTCACCAACTTCATTTAACTTATTTCTTTCATTGCTTTGCTTCAAGAGTTTCCGGCATTGTCTGCGGAGTTTCTCATATTGCTTTCTGCATAATAAGATTAGCAATAAGATTAACATGATATTAACAGCCCCATCACCAAAAAACAGAGGAAGGAAAAATCCAAACAATATAAATTATTGGCTTAAAAATGTTTTTGATCCCTAATAAATACCCATTTTTATATTTGCTCCTAATAAATTTTTGCTTTGCGTTGAGTCCCTAAGAAAACAACACTTTTGTTTTTGGTCCTGGATATTTTGTTTTAGTCCCTAATAGATTAGTCAATTTTGTGTTTACTCCCTAATAAATTAGCGAATTTTGTTTTAGTCCCAACTAATAACAAATGGAAAAAATTTATGAGGGAACAAATACAATATTCGCTAATTTTGTTTTATTAGGGACTCAACACAAAGCAAAAATTTATTAGGGAGCAAACGCAAAAATTGAATATTTATTAGGGATCAAAAACATTTTAAATTCTAATGAAACATAAAGGATAGATGACCAAAAAGAAATGAAGCAAACTTGCATGCCCACCTATTTCGAGTTCTTTTAACATCTCTTTCGTCTTTGGTGCTGTCTAAGTCATACCTGTTTAAAAGAACAAGTAGAATCAGTAGCTGTGTGAATGTTGTCTGAATAAATGCATGCAAAAAAAAAAAAAAGCAATATTCTTAAATAAAGAAATAACAAGGTAATCATGATCCTCCCAAATGCATAACATGGAGCAAAACATCAGGCAGAGCTATGAACTTAAGAGTAATCAGGATACATCATAAGTATGAAAGGAAAAAAGTAGTAAAGATCATCTAAAAATGAATAGCTTACATTCCAAGCAGGAATGGCCAAACCTCAGCCCTAATACTAGGATCAACACCCTGCATCAGAAATTGATAATGTAATTAATTCTAAAAAGAAGCTCACGAAATACAATTTTAAAGTGTAAATAAAAGAAGGTTTAAATTAAATACATTTTTCTACCATGCAATTTAGCGCTTTGATTTTAGTCCTTGCAAAATGTGTTTTTTTGTTTTTCATTATTAAAGCACTTTAGATAACATTTTTTTTCACTATTCAAAGCACATTTTTACTGTTCAAAGTGCTATCTAAACCATTTTTAAGAACTAAAAATAAAACAAATACATTTTACAAGGACAAAAACGAAAAAAAAAAATTGCAGGGACTTAAACGAAAAAAGCTCTAAATTGCAGGGGCAAAAAATATATTTAAGCCATAAAAGAATAGATAAACTCACTCCACTGCGCACTCTTTTCAGGAACTTATTTCCACCATCACAGAATCTACCATCTTCTGCAAACAAGCTTTTCCATTGCTGAGGTGAAAGGGCGTGTTTTCTTTTCCATT
>PYAF01000356.1:3159017-3189999 GCA_007407185.1 Glycine tomentella
TCCCGTCTAGCCATAAAGAAATCAATTTGACTGCGATTTTGGCCACTATGATACGTGATAAGATGAGACTCCCTTTTCCGAAAAAAAGTGTTCGCTAGCATCAAATCATAGGCTAGTGCAATGTTCAAGACATCTTCTCCAGTCTCATTTCTAGTCCCATACCCAAACCCACCATGAATTCTATCAAAACCTCCATTGTCACTCATGTATTGCAAAATTCAAATAAACTTTGATCAAACAGAGATAGCTAGGGAAAAACCCTGTTGATTATATACTTGTATAAGGCATCCAATTCGCACAGAGATTTGTAACTACAAAAGGTTACTAAAGATATCTATCCAAGGATGACACTATGAGAAATATTCAATTGCACACAAATTCTCAGTAAGCTTTACCTTGTCTGAGTCATCTCTCATCACATTAGTTGTAAGAGCCATCATCTTTTTCCTTTTATGCTGTGGAATTTCTAACAAGCTAATCTGGGCAGGCAAAAAAGAAAATTCAGATTCAGCCATTCAGGTGTAAAGTACAACAATAACAAACAGGAGTAGGTATATGCCATGAATAAAAAGGGCAGCCCAGTGCACAATTTTCCAACCTAATGGGGTTTAGGGAGGGTAGATGTATGGTCCTTTCCCCATCCTTTCCCCGAGAACCAAAGAGGCCATTTCCAGGATTTAAACCCATGACTTACTTTCAGGTCATAAGGCAGCAACTTTATGTTGTGTCAAAATAGTTTATATGTATATGTGAACTCCAAGAGTCTAATTATTTCATTTTATCACCAATTTTGCTAGTACAGATTATTTCACCAGTAAACAATCCAGCAATGACTTTAATGGATTAAATGAGCCTGATTCATAACTCAATTACAAAAAACAACAGATTTTAAAAGAAATTTTTTAAAATATGTATACTACCCCTCCTTGTCCTCCCCTCGCAACAAGAACTTCATCCCAAGGTTGTGCTAGATCAGCCAACATCTTCCCTCGTTTGCTTTTCACAACTGTACCTGCGACATTTATAAACACAATCAGATTTTTAATTCTTCAGAGGCTTAATTTCAGCATCCTCCTTTGCAATAAAAACAAGAACCAAAATGCGAAATATTTCCATTTTCTAATGTGACAAAGCTAATCATAGATGTTCCCAGAAAAAAAAAAAATACTTCTATTTATCAAGTTTGTTTATACTTCGTAGGGCAAGAAATGAGTGGAGCTGAACTATAAGCAGCAGCTCGAGTTCGGGCTCATTTATTTAACGAGCTCAATTTTTAGTTCAAGTTCAGCTCATTTGGTTTATGAACCAAATTCAACAAGCTGATTATCAAACTATTTTCTAGTTAGTTCGGCTCATTGTCACCCCTTTCGTATCGACGAAATAGATTAGAACACAAAACCTGAACATACAAACCTACAGGAACAGGAATGCGCAGAGTCGGTGCAGCAAGTCCATCGCGAAGCATCGAAGTCAAAACGCCCATGGCGTCAACGTTGCCACCGCGCTTAGCGTGGTAGCGGCTTTTGTGGTGAAACTCGAGCAACGTGTCTTTGGACTCGTCAGCGTAGAGCACCACGTCACCACCGTGGCCACCCATGGGGAGAATGAGGGACCCGTCGAAATCCCTCTTCAATGAGCCTTTCCCTTTCTTCAACTTCGTTTTTCCTTGCTGCTCCTGCTGCTGCTGCTGATTCAGCACCGCGCCGTGGCCTCCGTCACCGGCGCGAACGGTGATGATGACGTGGTCGAAGTATTTGTGAGGTTCCTTCGCCAACGACGTTGACTGCGGAGGAGACGCGTGGGCGCTGGTGACGCCGCACCGTGCCGTTTTCCGTTTGTAGTTTACGCAGTTGCGTCGTGTGTGGTGGAATTGGACGCTCCTATGCCTTGGTGGGAGGAAGAAAGTGGAGAAGAAGCGAGTCTCGTGCAGCAATTGAATGTTGCAAGATGAAGAAAGTGATGGTGAAATTACAGACACCATTATCCCAATTTCAGTACAAAGGATGAAGACAAGCGGAACGGCGTGTAACTAAACTAATAGTATAAGTTAAAATACAATTTTCACCCCTCGTCTTTTACTCAATCCATAATATATCTATAAAATTAGATACTTTTTATTTTTTTTTTATAAAATTTAATATCGAAATTTATCTATTTAAAATTATAAAAAAAAAATTGTATTTGAAAAAAATTAAATTGCCTTATTTAACCTCAGCCACCATGAAGTTATGTTGGTTGAGGTTCAATAAACAAATGTGAAATGTGGTAAGCTTCCATCAACTCAAGCTTCATTTTTAATATAAAAATATTTATAAATGATTCATTTATTTTTTTTCACAATTTCTTCCAATCATCCAAACAAGCATCACGAAATTCCTCTTCTTTCCTTATTTTTATCAATCCATATAACATTTTTTTCTCAAAAAAAAAAATATAACATTTTTTTTCTCAAAAAAAAATATAACATTTTTTTTACTGTGGAGTATCGATCTGCATCTCGGTTGGGAAACTTTAATTTTGATGTGAACAGAAAAAGAATAAAGGTATGATTTCATAATTCATGTGTGCTTTCAAGGGTAAAGCTCCCCTTCCTTCATGTCATGTCAAACATTTTATACTCAAGTAGATTCACTAAATTTGAGTCTCAAATGTTTTAACTTTATTCTAAATTAGTCACTTATTTTAACTGAAGGTATATTTGGTTGACTATGATCAGATATGCATTGAAATTTTTTGTTTGGTAGAGAGAAAGAATATTTTTTATGTAAAATAAAGAGAGTATTTACTCCAGAGGATGCAAATCCCTTGCTAAATATTTTTGTGATGAAAAATCTTGGTTGCTGACAGGCACTGAGACAGTTGGAGAAGAAAGGATGGACATCTCAAGATACCATATGATAAATAAACTCGGGCAGAATTAACATCAGCGTCTAAGCAAATGTTATTTCATATACTTTGTGACCTTGTATACTTTTGTATTAGATACAAATCTCACAGGATCATTGAAAGTAAACTTTTCTTTGATTATTGGAATTGTAGAGAAATCATTGAGAACAGTACTTCAAACTCTCGGGGAAGGAATGAAATGAAGACCTTGCACCATATCTTCAAGTTCATTAATTGGTCCACTTATTTACTCTTTCACCAAGTTCAATCTAACAATGTATGAATCTTGTTTCAAGAAATTTAGTTTGTGTTTTGTTTCAAATGTATTCTTCATGATTCACTTTTGTTGTAAGTTTGACTTAGCTTCTTCATGTATTAAAACTTATCCTTGCGATCAATTTGGATGATGCTTTAGGCCTTTCTGTTATCAAAATGTACGTACCTATGTCATGTTTTCAGAGGCTTTTTGATACCCTTGATGTCTTTAGAAGAAAAGTCGGTGCATATAGCATTTGGAATCTGGTTATAATAGGAGCATTGCGGAGACCAAGTATAGGGTGCATTTTGACTTTGGTAACTCTGGTTCTCAATTCACTTCCATACGTTGTTCAGAAATTGTTCAATCTCATTGATCCTAACTACAAAATTCGTCCAACAGCAAAGAATGCAAAGCTAGCAGCTCAAGGACAAATTTTGTTGGCTTCTCGATAGTGGTTTGGCTTAATTTTGAGAATTTATTTGGTGGATTTTGGACGTATGAGGTTGAAGTTGAGTTTTAATTGAAATTTCCTTGTCCAACAAATGCAAGCAGATTTAGCATCATGAAAAAAGATAATGCAATAAAAAAAAGTTAGAACAGAGAAGCATTCTAAAGCTATGAAATCAACTCGGACAAATATCCAATGCAAATATAAGTGAAATTAGAGTCTAGTTATAATGTGAAAAGATTAGTACTTGTTAAAATCCATTTCATTGGAATTACCATGCTTAATTTCGCTTCACGGGAAAAACCCACCACGTCATTTAAAATTCTAGAAGCATTTCCTACATTCTCAATCCAAGTCTGGTATCTCCAACAATAAATTTGTGTAAAGCATTTTAGGATGGCAATTTGAAGCTTCACTCACTGTAAACATCCACAGTAAGTTACAAGTTTATCCTACAGTCAAATGGTAATTATGCATGTAATGTAGCACAAACTTACTGTGTATATAACTATATATCTATCTCAGTTGCAGATGCAAAAACAGTTTTGACCAGATCAACTGCTTCTGTTTCAGACAGTGGAGTAACAGCATCATGAAACTCAGATTATTATTATTTTTTTTTAAAATAGTTTTAAAACAATTATCTTGGGGTGGCCCAAATGATTTGCAGGTCAACCCAAATGATGTATATGAGGCATGTACAAAATTGGACTGCATTAGGTCATGTTTTTGGATTGTCATAGGAAGAACATATGCTAGGCAAAACTGGTAATGAGAGTGCAATCTGTCATATAAGGGAAATAAGCGTTGAAGTTCAATTATAACGCACTTAAGTGGTTTTAGTTTTTCATATCATAAACTGAATATCTTTTATTTGTGTAGTATTATCCAACTTTAGGAACAGTAATTATAAGACACTCTGGCTCAGAAATATTCAAAGTCCAATAACAATGGCTAACAACAAGAAGTATGCAGGCAGAATAACAATAGAAAATTAGAAAAAAGATTTTCTCAAACAAACCAAGTTAAAATAAAAATCATGTTTTCTTTGTCCTCTTAGAAATGCATCCAAATTACTCAGTTTGAGGCTCTTGAACTTCCTCTATTTTGTAAAATTTTCATTGCATAAACAATTTAAGGAGATGAAAATAAAAGTAATACTAATTTTCTTAAGATCGAAAAAACACAAGTTAAATACAACACAACCGGCGCAACAATTTAATGTAGAATCAAAAGTTGACCAGCAAAATAATTGTAGTTTGTCCTCAAACCATAAAATTGCATTACAAATCAAAAGAAAGATAAAGATAGAATTAGAAGGGCATTTTGAACATGCACAAAATTTGAAAGCAACCTAAAACTTGTCCACAATCTGACAGAACAAAAGGAATTTTGTTAAAACACTCAGTTGCTGCATCCAGAGGAAGGTTCCTCTTTCCGAAAATAGACGAAACACACTCCTTCCAAACACCGTTTTCTTTCCCTCCAGTTTCAGTCCCAACCCTAGAAAACCCCATTTGTCCTAACAAAATGAGAAAATGAAATTTTGCATAGGAACAAAATTGAATTATCTTATCCAAACAAAGAATTTAAAATTTAAAATTTTGAATTTATTTATTCAAAGCATTTGAAAAATAAAGAAAATTAAAATCAAAGCAATTCAATTTCACATATTTCAAATTTCCTAAAATTTTAAAATTTCTCATCCAAACACAAGATTATTGTAAGAAACAAGAACCAATATTTTTTTCTCAAAAATATCAAACAAAGGTAACAACAATAGAAAAAGCAGTGGAAAAGGCTTTTAGGCTTCATTTTTTTCCTGATTTTGGTGGTAGAGGGTAAGGGTATTCACATATTGGATTGATTTTAAAAAGAAAAATCATCTAATTTAATTATTTTGATTTTATTAATTTTTCATTCAGCCAATTGATTTTAAACTTTAACCCGATCCAATTTAATCCAATTTAAAGCGATTTAGATTTTTGATTTTAATTATACTTTTAACTTTTTATAGAAAGTACTAAATAAAAGGTAAAATATATAATAAAAAATAATATCAAATATGACAAATAATAGAATATTTACACATTTTCACTCAAATAATTAGTAAAAATATCTTAAATTAAATATTTTTTATAAATAGATATAAGTTACATGATAATTTTATAAATTTATAAGAAATAAAAATAGAAATGAATGATATTATAAATTTATGAATACAATATGTGTAAGTATTCGATTTGAATCGATTTCTAAAATTAAATCCAAAATTCGATTTGATCTAATAAAAAAATGATTTTTCAATTTTTTGATCCATTCAATTTCAATTTATGATAATTTGGATCAATTTTTCAATTCACATTAGATTAAAGGGTAAATAGTTATTTTCGTCCCTGAATGTGTAAAGCGCTGACAAATTTGTCCCTGAAAGATGAAAATTCAAATTTTTGTCCCTAAAAGTGAAAAAAGTGTTACAAATCTATCCCTCCGTTAACTTTCATCCGTTACCGTTAATATCAGGGACGAATTTGTCAGCGCACTACACATTCAAGGGAATTTGTCAGCTCTTTACCCAAATATAATTTAATCTTCATATTCTCTCTTTTTTAATCATTGCAAGCATAACATTACAATAAAGACTTAAAAATTAGGAAAACAAACATAAGTTTAAACAAACATAATAATAAACATAATTTATTTGTTGTTCTGAAATTTCTATTATAATAACATTAGATAATGACAAAATCAAACTGAGTCTTATTTTTTTGTAAGAATTAATTTAATGAATGTGCATTTTAATTTATTTGGGTCTCATATTTTGGGTAAGTATTATCTCATATTTTTGCTTTGAAATTTCTAATGTGACAGTACTTTATCAAAAATATGAGACCCAAACAAAAATGCACAGTCATTAAATTAATTCTTACAAAAGAATAAAACTCAGATTGATTTTGTCATTATCTAATGTTGTTATAATAGAAATTTCAGAACAACAAACAAATTATGCTTATTAATCAATATTATGCTTATTATTATCTTTATTTTTACTTATAATACTTATCCAAAATATGAGACTCGAACAAATTAAAATATACAGTCATTAAATTAATCCTTACAAAAAAATAAGATTCAACTTGATTTTATTATTATCTAATATTGTTATAATAGAAATTTTAGAACAACAACCAAATTATGTTTATTAATCAATATTATGCTTATTATTATGATTGTTTTAACTTATGCTTGTTTTTCTAATTTTTAAGTGTTTATTTTAATATTATGCTTATAATGATTAAAAAAAAGAGAATATGAAGATTAAATTATATTTTGGATAGAAAACTGACAAATTCATCCCTGAATGTGTAATGCACTGACAAATTCGTCCCTGATATTAACGATAACGGACGAAAGTTAACGGAGGAATATATTTGTCACACTTTTTTTACTTTCAGGGATAAAAATTTGAATTTTCATCTTTCGGGACAGATTTGTCAACACTTTACACATTCAGGGATAAAAATGGGTATTTGCCCTAGATTAAATCTGTTTATGAACACGCCTAGTAGAGAGAGATTGCTGTTGTTGACATCTGACAAACAGTTACTGTTACAAAATTAAACTGAGTGGTATGTTCTTTGCTGAAGCCAGCTAAAATACTTTTTGGCTGCATAATATACGGTTTAAAAGTTTTTCAAAAGGTATGATTGGGTTACATTTAAGCTGGAAATTGTATTCATGGTTTCTCCTTAAAACAAAAGAGAAATCAGATTCAGTGTTATCTTCTACGTGCTCCTAAACATAATGTAAAATAATATACCCATTTCTAATTATTTTTTCTATTAATTACTCATCACATACGTAAAAGCAAAACCTTCATAAAATACATAACTAGTTATAAAATTCAGACATGAATTTGGTCCATCTAAAAACATTTAGAATTATACACCCTTGCGCAGTTACCTCCGGTCTTCCATCTTCCTGAATCACTTCACAGTTTACACTGTACTCGTCATTATCTTTTTTTTTATGTCCCGAACATGTAGCCAAAAGATGTAGACGCGTTTCACATCAAACATCACAGCATGAAAAAAAAAATTATTTGGTTTTGTCGGCTAAACCTTACAAGGGATTGAATACAATCTAAAATGTGGAAAACTATGGAAGAATGACGGCATCTTAAGGCCACAATTAGATCAAATTCCCCAGAATGAAAATATTATCTTAATCCGGTAGAATTGCAATTTTCTCCATTTTCATGGAACATTAATACCTAAAGAATGCAGTATGACCAGAAAGATCTAGATAGCCTGCTCCCAAAAAAATTATTCAAGTTAGAAGGCAACTTTAGTGATCAAATCATGCATGCACCAATCCCCTGTGGCAAAAAGGAACAAGGTACACATGCTTCATTCCCCAACTTTCAAGTGGATATTTAACTACTTTCATCGACTTTTAAGAAAATCCTTCAAGGAAAATGGTGGAGGCCCCCCATCCTGCAATGAGCAAATGAAGGAATCAGTTTGAAACACTGACTAATTAATTTGTGGACAATAAAGTAGTTACATCTCTTGTTGCACTTGTGTACGGGTGCTTACGTGCTCTTAAAAATAGATGAGTAAATAAATGGTCTATCAGTTGGACAGAATTGGTGTCAAAGCTTAAATTGCAAAAGCTATTCCGTGAAAAATAGCTAACATATGCTGCCATCGAAAACAAATTGAAACAGGAAAATTATCAATTGCCTAACCTCCTGGCTTAGGCATTGTCTAACTACTATGGTCTGTCGTATAAGCAGCTCCATGGCAGTTTGGATGGGAAGGTTAAAGTGTGCTGGCAATCACCAACATCAACAGAAAAAAATTAACAAAAAGACAGACTATAGATCATATTTAGCAGGGATAGCTTAAAGTATTGAGATTTGCAATAAAATATATATTAAGTATAAGGAGTATCGTGAAGTTAACCAACCGAGAATAGTTTGATTCAAACTATCCACAACTTGTTGCCGATAGTCTAAGCCAATCAGATGAAACATTGGGCATTCCACTGGATTCTCATAAGCAAGAAGGGACATAAAACCCTGAATCAAGGGCAGCTATATGTTTACTTCAACCTTAAAAAAACACACATGTATCAATAAATTGTTAGCAAAAGGCAAACATACTTCTATTTTGTCCATATATTTCTGATCCTTCACACTAAAAGGACTCAACTTGGTCTGAGCAAACTCTAAAGCTTCTATCCTGCCAATAACATGAGATTCTATGAAAGCAAGAAGTTTGCAACATGCTCTCTTGGAAGTAAAATTAATCTCATCTTACCATTTCCTAGAGCAGACAAGGTCTACAAAATGAAGGCTTAGAAGATCAAACAGCAAATCGTTATCATTCTCCAGAATATCCTGTGCCAGCTGCCCCGTGAGCTCAATAGCCTTAAGTACATTTCCCTCCAATGCATGGTGAAAGATTCCTAAAGGTGAATGAAATTTACCATCAAGGAGGCCTTAATACCTATAATATGCTCCAATTACAAACAACTTAAATTTTAGAAGCAATCCCCAACATCCTATGCAAGTGGAGAGGAGGGGAGAAATATTAAAAAGTCAAGAGAAGGCAACAAGATATGTTAGTTCAAAGGAATGCAAGAAAATAGTATATTTGACAAAACTCAGACAACATTGACAAAAACCAGTAGATGTTTCAAGTGGCATTAAGAGCAAAAATTGATTCATCAACCATCAAATTGAGGTCCAGTAATCCAATGTTCATGTTTATATGATACAAATGTCTCAACAGTGACAACTAAGCAGGGTTTGAAGTACACAAGCAAATGAAAATGACATTCACAAGCAACCAAAGGTCTTCAATCCACCTTTTACACTGAAATACAACAATAAACCTACTTTTTCTTTTCTCCATGTTCTCCAAATGATCTGCAGGATGCTTCATCCCAGTGCAAGAAATGAATGACTCTGACGACTCTTTGTAGCAATTATGTATAAGGTATGACAGAATGATGTTGTTGACATTTTTTTCATTTATAGCCTGTACAGAAATTAGTACCAAAAGTTATGACAAGAGAAATAAGTATATAACCTGGAATTCATAGTTGTCCACACACACAAACCAATAGAACACCTTATGCATCAGTTCTGTTAGAAGTAGCAATGCTGCAGGAACTCAAATTCAGTTTTCTTTTTCTCTCAGAAAAACAAAAAACACAGCTAAGAAGGAACTGCTTAAGTTGAAATCTTTTCCATCACAGAAGTAAGTAGAAAAATGGATCCACATAAACAACAAAGAATCAAGCCTCAACAAATAAGTCCCAACTAACTCAAGTTGTCAAAAATCCTCAAAACATCAACAGCTTATTTATTGACAATGACAACTTAAATACGATATTTCAGCAAGAATCAGATTTCAATAAAAAATACCATGGCAACGCCCAAAATATACACAACATATAAAATACATAAACAGGTTACACAGAGGACAAGAATGCAGACTGGATGTGCATATGAAATCATGACTTCATAATTTCCCTTAATTTCAAGATCAATGCATCACAAACTAAGCATTCCTAACACGAATCTAGGGATTGAATAGAATTCAAAATGAGCATTTTCCATGGTCGAAGATTGGGATAGATAGGTTTTGGTTGTCAACTCACTGCTGCAGATGAAAATAATTTTAGACTTACTATGCTGCAAAAGGAGTAGCCATAATTATTAATAAATAAATAAAGTGACAATCTTCTCTGAACCTTGCCACGTATGCAGTAACTTTCATCGCACATTTTTCCATTTGGTGAATATCAATACGAATGAGTGTCGTCATTGTGAAGCAGTTTCATTGAATTGCATTTTAGGGCTCGTACCTCAAGCTAAATAAAATGACTGAGAAGCATACAATCGTAGCAGAAGTAGTAATGAAAACTTTGAAAGTGAAAAAAATGCACAAATGTTATAAGAGTGTGAGAGAGTAATTAATGTTTCACACATAAATATAAATATAACGAAGAAAGAAGAGTAGAGTGAAATTGAAAAGGATATGGATTGTAAGAGAAGAAGAAGAAACGTACAATTTGTTCGTATTGGCGAGGATCAATGTCCATGGGAGGGATAATGCGGAAAGGGACGAAACAAGAAAGCGAGAAAGAAGAAGAAGAAAGAAAGAAAGAAAGAAAGAAAGGGTATTGTTATGAGTTGTTGTTACTAGACGTGACGTGTGCGTATATAAGTAGTATATGTATCTTTCTGGAGTCGAGGAGACTCAGCTCAACTGCAGAAAGAAAGGGTACCAATGGAATGGAAGTATGGAACTCGAGATGCCGCCGCAGCGCACCCTCAACATCAAAGATTTTGTTAAAGGGGGTGTTTGGCATGGAGAAATTCTTGGAAAAGTGAAAGTCTGAAAAATCATAATTTCTGGGAATTTGTAAAAATAAGTTTCATTAAATTTTTAAAAATGAATATGTTTGATTAATTTTAATATATTTCTTTTTATTATATTATTGACAAAAGGTTTCTATAGGTCATTATTTATCAATAATAATCTCGATAAGAATCCAATTAGACTCATTTAATAGAATTTTTCTTTTAATCATATCTTTTTTATTATATTTTTAAATTATTTATCATAGAGTGAGAAAAAATACAATGAAAAAAGAATCTAATTAAAATATGAGATGAAACATATAATCAAAAATTACTCTCTCCGTTTTAAAATTATTGATATTTAATGTTTGTTCACATATTAAAAAAATATAAATGAAAAAGAATCTAATTAAAATGTAAGATGAAACATATAATAAAAAAATTACTCTCTCCATTTTAAAATGATCGATGTTTAATGTTTTTCCACATATTAAGAAAAATAAATATTCCAAAATAATAATATTTGTTAGGGGATAATTTTACTAAAATATATTTATTCTTTAAAATTTTTTTAACAAATATATTATTAATTTTTTTCAAGATAATTAGCATACAAAATTGAAAAAATGAATATCTCAATGAAAAATGAAAACGTAAGTTAATTTAATTTTTTTAAAAAGTTTAAAACTGTAATTATTTTAAAAAGAAGGAAGTACATAATAACTTTATATAACCTAAAATATTAATTATATTTCTTAATTCATGTATAAAAAAATTTAAACATCAAACAAAATGAGATGAAAATACTATTATTTTTTAATTAGCAACTGCTAGTATATTTTGTATTTTAAAATTAGTGAATATTGATTTTATAAAAAAATCTTTGATTTTAAATCTCAAAAGACTAAAATCATTATTTTTGTCCTTACTGGTTACGTACTACTATATGACACTTGTTACTGCTTCTAGGGTATTTTAATGAAAGGTTAATTAACAATCCCAAGTGGCGTCCATCAGTGTTATGGTATTTTATCTATTTTTTCTATTTATCTCTTAAGATTTTTACGTAGTAATCATGGAATGCAATAATTTTTCTTCATCTTTATAATAAAACAATAATTAGGTTTTCTATTTTACCCTTCTGTATTTCTACTAAATTCACATTGATACATATGTACTTATAAATTAATTAAAGATTGGACGAAAAGTAAATATATAGTTGATAAAAGAGTAATTAAGATTATATTTAACTTTGAAGTGACAAATAAATAGAATTTTTTTTATAAAAAAAACTCGATAATTAAAAAAAATGGAGGAAATATCATGTTAGCATGTGATACCTCTAAAAAAAAAAAAATTAGATTCTCAAAAAACATTACTTTAAAATGAACATCAAGAACCAAAATTAGTGATTTAATATTTTGAAGGGATGAAAATCAAAGAAAAGTTGTTTATATGAATTTAAAAAAAAAACACTCATTTTATAAGACCAAAAAATAGTATTTTTAAATGTTACATAGATGAAACATAAAATTTTCTTGTATAAACCAAAATTAAAACTTGTTCTTCTTAGAAGAATAAAAATATATTTAAGCAGATATTTTTTTATCCGAAACAATGTGCACAGACTTGCAACAACTCATGTCATATGGAATTGTCACGTAATAATTAGTTTATTAATTTTTGTTAATAAAAAGATTCAAACTGACGATCAAGACCACTTTCTTTTCTCTTCTTTCTTCCATTATCAAGTCAACATTTTAACTCCTCACAACATTTACAAATTATAAGACTAAATTGTGTTTTTCATTTTTTAGAGACAAAATTGATATGAAATGTATCTTTCGTGGATTAAATAGGTCATTTATTCAAAATAAAAACTACTATAATGATATATATAATTGTCAAATGTTAATTAGTATTTTTAGAATATTAATTAAAAAATAAAATGAAAAAGATTTTTATTAAAATGTGTAAAATTGTGTTACTTGTAAATTTTTTTATGTTTTCATATAATTTTCATTATAAATATTATTTTTAATTTTTTTTAAACAAATGTACTTAGAATACCGGTTAACAACATCGTATATATAATTTTAAAAGAAAAGGTTGAGCCTTTTCTCCTTCAAGTTAGCTGGCATAAATGTTTTAACTATTGTCATTACATACGACGTCATCATCATTCAATAATTCATTCCGCCTTCAATGTTGGATATCTTTCTAATCATAAGTTGAATGCATAAGATAAGGCATCTATGGTAAGATAAGGAACAAGTCCAAATAATGGAGTAACATTCATTTCTGAAAAAGAAAAGAAAAAGCACGCATGTTAAGACTTTCACCACGGCTATGCCATTTTAATTCGCGCTATTCTTTAATTTTAATGTTTTTCTTAATTTATTGTGTCACAATGAAATTAATGAAGCAATTAGCAAAATCATCATTGATTATACCGTAACCATGTCTTAACAGTTAGGTTTAGCACGTTACTTTTAATTTTAAAAAAAAAATGGCTAAATGCATTTCAAATGCTCACGTATGATATGGATCAGGATATTTTTCTTTTCTTTTTTTATTTTTATAAATAGCTTATTTGGTCTTTCACCATGCATTTACTGACAATTTAATTTCAATATTTTTGAAATCACTAATTTAATCTACAAATATATAATGTTGCCTCAAATTAGTCCAACTTATAATAAGTCTAAAAGTTATCATGGTATCTTACAAATTCCAACTAATCATGTCATGCGATCTAATATACTATTAGAATTTTCCCCATAATTCAAAACGATTGCCTTCGAATCAACCATTGATTGTGAAACTAAGCAAAACATAATAACATGTCTCATGTTCCAATTATTTCTACATTTCAATAGACACAAATCATGAAATCATTCCACCTTCAGTCTCTTTAGGAAACACATTAATTAATTTTCCTAACCCTATCCCTCAAAATAAAATAAAAAAAGAGAAATGGTGCGAAACTTTCTAGTACGAATGCATACGAAATTCATTTGTTAAATTATTATTGGATAAATATTAAAATATAAAATAAAAAGTAAGACATTTGATACCATTCATGGTGGGTTCCCTTATATATACTTTCGTACCAAACAAATTCGCACTCTACTGCATTTTCTATAAAAAAAAAAACCCACCTTTAACCAAAGATCAACCTCTCCAAAATGACACGCTATTATACTTCAGTACACAATTAAACTTAACAAAAGTCCCAAAATCTCGTTACTACAATACTACCAGGGTTTCAGTTAAAATAAACTAACTAGAGCTAAAGACCAAAGTCATGTAAGAATGTCGATTTGGATTATAGTTAGATTTTTTGGGTGCTGTTTGCGTGGTTTTCTAATTCTTGTGCTCCTTTTCAATCAATACGTACCTTCTTAGTCTACATATGTATTAGTTATTGTTTTCTAATTAGAGGACAGTATAGACCGCACTTGAGAAACCTATCTAAGTTTTCTCCTTTAGATATTCACTATCATTTTTTTTCCCTTGAGACCATACACAGAATAGAATTAATAATTATGCTCCAGTTATATATAGGAATATTGTTACGTGCAGCAAAATTATTATATTTACTATGATTTAAAGTAGTAGTAATTATTAACAAATATCGAGCAGATGAAATTAGGAATCAAAATTTACAACTTGTATTGTGCTATTGTATATCCCCCTACCAGTTTTGACTCAAGAGGAAGAAGGAAAAGCATCTTTAACAGCAGAAGCAGCAGTGAGGTAATTAAGCGTGTTCTTCAACGTGTCCTTTTCCCTCTTTAACCTGGTGGCAGTGTCCTCCAACTCCAGAAGCGCTTGTTGCTCCCTCGGAGCACCCTCGAACGTGCTTCCGACAAAGAACGAAAACGGTGTCGGAAAAAGATTCCGTCGCAAGTCCCCAATCTCCTTATTCTCCCCCTTCTTCCCTCCCAACCTATTCGACAACCTTATCACGTCCTTCATGTAACCTTCCACCTCACGCGCCAGCCCCTCCACGTCATCGCCTCCTACATTAATCTCGGACGGCCTGTCCTCCAGCCACGTCACGCGCCCCACCAGGTACGGCTTCGTCCGCACGACGTCGTTCACGCGGAACCGCTCTTGCCCCTTGCACACCAAGAAGAACCTGTCACGCAAATACAAAGAAATAAGAGAAGGAAGGAAAGAATGAGAGTTATAAAGTTGACTTTGCTGATTAAAGAAAGAATGAGAGAGAGAGATAGTGAACTAATAAACTAATAAATTAATAACTAACATTGAATGGATAAGAAGAAGAAGAAGAAGAAGAACCTGTCGTCGACGAGGCGCTCGTGTTTGACTACCTCGCCCACGCAGCCGACCTCGGCGGTGCCCGAAACGGCGTCGTTGTAGATGACGCCGAAGCGGAGGTCGGTATGGAGGAGCGTGTGCATCATGATGCGGTAGCGGAACTCGAAGATCTGGAGGGGGAGGATCGCGCCGGGGAAGAGGACCAGAGGGAGAGGGAAGATAGGGAGCTCCACCGCGTCGTCGTGGGGCTGCTTCTCCGACGACGCCGAGCATCGGAGAGAGTCGAGACTCCGGCGACGGCGCAACAGTGAGGATGAGAACGTTAGAGTGTTACTGCTACTACCGAAACAAGTTAAGAAGTGGTTGCTGTGAGATGGAGAAGCACATGGTAGGAGCTGTGGGATTGGAAATGATGCCATTGTTTTAGTCGAATTAGCTAGTGTGGTTAAGGTGGTGGTGTGCGTCGTTTTTTTGTAGCATTGTGTTTGGAAGGTGCAGGGTAATGTTTGGACTCGGGAGTGTGACTGGCTTAGGCCTTTGGCTCTGGCTTTCACTTGTCATTATTGTTGGTTTGAGAATTGGATTAGATAGAGAGAGTGTGGAAATTTTGGTGGTTTTGAGGGGAAGCGGGACTGTGTATATGGATATAGTACGTAAGTGGTTTACGATATTCCACGTCGGACTCGGCAACTACTATGGACGTCACTCTCCAATCATGCTGTTTCATTTCAGAATATATTTTCTTTTTATGTTTTTCAAATGATGAATCCAAAAAGTAAAACACTGTAGAAAGCAATTTGGGATGTCTGAGAAGCAATAGCCCCCCAATCACCTCAAGGCCCAATCTCTATGATGGCCTGTCTCTAGCAGGGATGACTAACGATTAGATCCATGGCCTGTTTCTGTCAATTATAACCGGTTATATATTTATATTTTTACCATAATAACCGGTTATATCAAATTATAGTTAGTTATATAAAATTAATTATGGTTATAATTATAATATTCACTTATAATCTAATTATTTATGAATTATGATTATAGTTATATAAATATTCAAATCCATGAGTATCCCTAATACGCCATATGCCAGGTGAGTCTTCTTCTCCGCCTAGGACATCGACTTTACCAAAAATGTAGTTGTTGTAGAAGCGTGTTCTTCTCCGTGAGGATGTTTTGGGCTCACCTTCTTCCTCATCGTTCATGAGAAGCATGGAGTGTGAAACTTACAAAACGCATCTGAGAAGATTTGAAAAAGAAAAAAAAAATCTTTATATTTTAGTAGTCATTTGCTTGAGAAGTGTTGCTTCTTCTTCACTGATTAGAATTGTTTCTATATATACTTGCGCAAGGAAAAACCCATTGAGGAAACGTTATGCAGAAGCAAGACCTACTATGCTCTCCCCATGCAATTCTTTATCTTATGTAAAACTAGGTATAAGTTGGAAAATTAGTTTATAGTTGAAGGTTGAAAAATTAGTTTATTAAATTATAAGCATTTAATAAAATTAATTATTAAAGTAGTTGAAAAATGTAAAATGAAAAAAAATCATAATTTATTTAAAAATGAAAGAAAATATAAAAACCTAAAAACTAGAAACTAGCATTTTAAGAAACACTACTTCAAATAATATTTCAAAAATGTTAAAAGTTTTTAGAAATAGTTTGTTTACTAAATAATTAAATAAAATTTTCAGCCAATAAAAATAGTTAAAAGCTACTCAATATAATGTTAATGAGACTCTACAATATTTGTTTCCTAAAGTCTAAGGATAAGTTTAGTTGTGTGGAAGAAAAAAAAATTAAAGAGAAATAAGAAAAAATATTTGAAATAAAGTAAATAAAAATAAATGCGGGACCCACATCATTTTTATAAAATATTCCCTTAAATAATAACCTCTTCTCCACAACCAAAACACCCCTAAAAGCTAATTCAAAATTGACTTGTACTTACTACTCATAATTGATACATAAGAATGCATCTATTTTAAAATCAACGGTCTAATGTTATTCAATGGGTGTTAGTTCTGACAAAAAAATTTCTTCAATTTGCACATGCCTAAACATATCCAAATGAAATCGAATTTTTAACTATTTAATCCGATACCCAAAGCACATATTTTTTAATCGGACAAGTCATTTTGGACGGATTGCAATTTTTTTCTCACCCCTAGTTTCCATCCAAACCTTCCCATCTCATAAAAAGAATAATGATATACAAATCATTCTATATATTTTAAACATCCCATAAACACATTTCATTTTTGTTTATCTTTATTCTCATCACATCATAAACTTCATAATATCTTTATTTATATTTCTCTTTTTAGGTCTTAGATAACACATTGGGTATCTATACAACATTTTTCCCATAAAAATAAGGGAAATTGTTGCCTTATGGATACACCTTTTCTGATGGTTAAATATACATCTTGATGTATTTTCTTTTTTTTAACATGTTTTGAAAGCAAAATTAGAGTGTTATGATCGTTACTAGTAAGAAGTTTCGCTTCTAAAAATATAGATGGATTCAAGGAGGCAAGTAGGGGCCTCGCCCCACCCCTATATATATATATATATATATATATATATATATATATATATATATATATATATATAATAGAAGAATAAAAATTAAAAAATATCAATAACAAAAAATATATAAGAAAAGTAAGTTTTTAAGTTGATATTTACTTAAAATTTTTCTAGTAGTAGATTATATTTCTAATTTTATCCACAAAATAAATAATAAAATATTTTTTTACATTATTTATTAAAAATTATGTATTAGAAGATAAATATTTATATATTATGTAACTAAAAAAAAAAAATATAGACCCCCTTTAATATATTCCTGTATTCGTCCCTGACTAAGAAACTTGGCTAGGTTCTTAAGTTATTGCAAAGGAGTGATTTTCAAAACTACTGAAGGCACAAATCAATCCAATGAGAGATGCAATACAAAGATGCCAAACATTAATGTTATTAACGTTTGTTAATCCAGAGGATTTTCATTATTGCTCAATTTTTCTCAAATTGATGATGGATCCAGTAACAACGTCTACGGGTAAAACTTAAAATCGATCCCCCATTTAGAAATGGCTCATAGCTGAAAACATGACATGTCCCAAAGTAGAGAAGAAGCTAACAAACATAGAGTTAGTTCCCAAACACAACACTCAAAAGCTCCATCCAACAATCATGCATTGATAATGACATTTTGCTCAAACTCATGTAACTCATGAATATTTTGAAATGGAATATTTACCTAAATTAAAATGTATAAAATAAACAAAACAACATGATTTTAGATTTTTCCTAAAAAACATGATTTTAGAATAATTAATTGTTATAATATATATATATATATAACTTGAAACAATATAAAATGTATATCAAGATATTAATTAAGGCATAAGAGTTTTTGAATGAAAATACATACATATCCCAAAGAATATGTAAAGTTCCTATTATCTAATGTGTGAATTAATTGATATGGATTCATTTTAGCTTATTGTCTCTAATGGAGAATTCTTATGGTATTTCAACATCATAAAATAATGTGGCCATCTAGAAGGGTGGTAAGGTGTTACTACAATTTTTTTTCTACATAAAATATTTATTTGTTTGTTACTATTTTTAAATATTTTCAGTTAAATTTTGATCTTTTAAAGTAGTTATAATAAAATTAATAATTTTCAATAATGAGAGTTCATTATTAAATGATAATGTACTAAATGAAATAATAACAATGTTATTCAGTGCTTTATGACCATCCTATATCCAAATTATCTGCACCCTCCATTTAAATATTATCAAATCTAAACGGTTAAGAAATGTTCGCATCATGCGTACCCTTATAAAACATTCTTGTAGTAACATTGTTGTCATATCGTGCATTTCCATCGTTAGCCAAAGTCTATTATACTCCCATTGTATCTTTCATTTTTCTCACACTTCTCTATTGTTTTCTATTTTTTCTTAAAATATATATATATATATATATATATATATATATATATATATATAAAACATTAGTATAACTCCCTCTATTTAATATGATAGGAAGTAGACAGTTTTGCAGTTGCATGGTACAGGTTTTTTTTTTTTTTTTTTGGGGGGAGGGTTGCGAAAATATTGTATGGTACAAGTATGCAATTATGCAAAGGGAGTTTTTTTCTTACCAAAACCAATGCTGCATAATTAATTAAATGTACTTGGACGTCTGTAGAGTGCACATATTAAATAGCATTAAATTGGATAGAAAACATTATAAAAACATTGTAAGGCCTATTAGCTTTTCCTTTAAGAAAAGTAATAAATAAATTATTTTTATATTATGTAAAATAATATGAAAATTTTATTTATATTCAATACTATTAGTATGTAATCCTTAAAATAAATTATGTTTTTATTTATTTGTCTGAGATATTTATAAACAGTTATTAAAATAGTTATTTTCATTTAGTTTATTTTTTAAAATAGTTAAAAATTTAAACTTAAAATTTAATGCTCTTATATTAATAAATAATACAATAATTATAATTTTTTACTAATAATTTTTAGTTCATAATTTTTATTGATAAATATTGGATAGATATAGATTTTTTTTATACAAAATATAGATGTTTTTTTATATAAATATAGATGTTTTTAAAGGTAAATATAAAAGTTAATAATCATATAAATGTCATTTATTGACATTTATTTTCATGACCACTTCATCATTTATTTATAGGTATCTTCTCAAATTATGAAATTGTGGATTAGTGAGATTCATCTAAAATTATCTATTAATTATGTCATATTATATTGATTAAGAATTTTATTGTGATATTAAATAAAAAAACAATTTTAGATAGTTAAAAACATTGAATGGACAGTTAACACTTTCTATAATTTTCCTATAAGAAGCCACGACATCGGATGAACAATTGAACACACCTAAAGAAAACAATTCAACACACTCTTTTGATCATAAACAAATTAAACAATGAATGGACGGTTCATATTTTCCTATAATTTATTGTTGCAAGTGTATGACAAAGACAGTTAACAACTCTGTAAAAGTCATTATATTTTCTCTATTTCTGTCTTTCCCGTTTTACTTTACTTAACGATTAAGGTTTTTTTTATTGATTATAATTATATATACTATCTTTTATTCTTGATTAAACTTGTAGAATCAAGTGGCAAAACACTTTTTTAACGTAATTATATCTTTAAAATTTAACTTAACGTTTCTAGTCAACAAAAACTCAACGTTTAAGATTTTGATTCGCAAATAGAAAATATAATTGATATTTTGGATTTTATAGAATTTATCATGTAATTTTAATATATATTTTGACTTTTATTAATGAGTTTCCTTTATTTTTCATTTTACAATAAATAATTAATAGTATAATATTAAAAAGTGAAAATCAATAATTTATTAATTTAAATAATATTAGATTCGATCCTAGTTTTAATCTTACTAATAATCTTATTAAAAATGATCAATTAGATTATTTGACAAAAATTAATCATCAACAAAATTAATAGATATTTTATATGATTAGCATGGTTAAAAAAATACTAAAAATAAATTGATATAATTAATATAAATAAATAATTAATAATATAATAAGGAAATATTTAATGAGTATTATAGAATTACAATTAAAGTAATCAAAACAAAATTAACATGAGGAAGAGAGTATTATATAAGAAGCCTCGACCTTGGGATCTCTCTGGCACATCATTTTCATTCTCGCTCTCTAAGAAACATGGCTGAAGAGGGACAGGTTGTCGGCGTCCACACCGTTGATGCGTGGAACCTGCAACTCCAGAATGGAAAAGACTCTCAAAAACTGGTTAGTACCCAAACAAACCACAACTTCTTCTTCTTCATTAATTTGCTTTCTACACCTCCCTAGTTTCTACTCAACTTTGTTTTGAACTTGATAGCTCTTCATTTTATTGTCCCTTTATGTCGTTAATCCCTGTGGATTGCAAAACTATCGAGTCCCTTACCAACAAATCATTAGATAATCTGAAAAAAATGTGGTTCGGTCACTATATTTTTAATTTATAAAAAAAAATTAACAATATATCATATGGAGATTGGTCGGATCTGCATGGTTTTGGAGGGTACAATTATTTATCTTTCATAATGGTTTATAAAATGTTCATTTTTTTTACAAAAAGAAAAAATGAAGAAAAAAAAAATCCTTAGATCGATATGGTGTGCAACTGTGCTGCAAGTATAAACAGAGAGACTGGTGGCTTTTGAGGTGTAGTTGCTTTGGCTTTGCATTTTCACAATCACAAGCCACAACTTTGTCGGCATTGATTATGGATTTAATATTCTTTAATTGTTTTTAGGGTTGTTATAACTTTTTTCGCTTTTAATCCTCTTAAAACTTTTTTAATTAGCTTGTTTTTTTTTAAATAATAAATAATCATCTGATAGAAACTTGGTATGGATCTAGTTATTTTAACTTTTAAGCCAGTAATCATTAATACTATATGTAATGTGATGTTGTGATAAAAAAATATTTTTAAATATTTTAATTTAAAATTAATATTTTTTTGTAAAGAGTCAACTATTTAAAGTCATGTTTATAAAAATTAAAGATACACATTCAATCTTATATTGCTAATTTTTTATACCGTCCTGTATTTAAACTGATGCATGTAGACTCTTCTATGTCCAAATATATTTAATTTTGTAGTAGCATAGTTTTGGTCATGATCAGAAAAAACTCTTTACATAATTGTATCATCTAACTGTATACTACCTACTTTCTTTTTTTATAAGATACCTTCTTCCTTATCTTCTTATCATAGTATTACTTAGAGAAATTTCATTTATACTATTTTTTATGCTTTTTTTAAATAAGAGACAAAAATAAGAAGGCGAGAAGAGAGAGAAATGTGAGATTAGATGTACTGGAATTTTGCTGTATGAATAATCTCTATTAAGATTTACAAATTATATATGATGTTATCCACAAGTTTCTGAAAGAAAATAACATTGCATTTGATTGCTAGATTGTAGTGGATTTTACTGCTTCCTGGTGTGGTCCATGCCGTTTTATTGCCCCAATTCTGGCAGAGATTGCTAGGCATAATCCTCAAGTGATCTTCCTCAAGGTGGATGTGGATGAAGTGAGGGTAAGCATATACTAATACATAATGTGAATCAATCTATACACTGTCACATTATTTCATTTTGTTTTAATTAAAATTTACTAATAATTGTACAATTGCATTGCATTGATGTTTTCAGCCTGTTGCTGAGGAATATTCCATTGAGGCCATGCCAACCTTCCTCTTCTTGAAAGATGGCAAGATCGTGGATAAGGTTGTTGGTGCTAAGAAGGAGGAGCTGCAACTCACCCTAGCCAAGCATGTATCTGCTGCAGCTGCTTCTTCTTGAAGTGAAGTATCATCATATGAAAGAAGATCAAGAATAATGCATTTTAATGTTTTCAAGTCAGTTTGCATGTTTTCTCTATGGATATTGAGTTGGCAGAACATTGAGTGATGTATAAAAATAAAATTGTTGCATTGTCTTCTTTTTTTTTTTTTTTGTATTAGCGAATTAATATAATTTTATGAAAAAGTATGTGTGTGTTGTATATTTTTTTTATCATTGCCGTGAGCTTGTTACTTTCTGTGATTTCTTTGCTTCAAGATGGAAGGGGGTAGTACTTTGGGTAAACAGATTGAGACTGTGGCGCTTGCTATTATCAGTGTTGGTCTAAATAGCTCCAAGATGGAAGGGTACTTTGAAAACTATATAATCAAGTTTTTTTTTTTACTATAAATTTAGAATCATGTTTGAGTAATTCACTTTGAAATAAGTGAGGTCTCTTTACTATGTTGTAAAAAATAAGAATAAGGACAAGCTATTTTGTAAATCTTTCTCTTCAAATGAAACCTATAGAGAAAATAAGGAGTCATTTCACTTGAGAAAGTGTTTTTATTTTCTTATTTTCTCTTTAATTATAAATTCTTGAAAATAGGATCCAAAGTAGAAATAATGTAACATTTTTGGTATGGAAAAGTGAAAAAAAAAAAAAGCATTTACTTAAGCCTTGAGGTAATGAGGTTTTGGTTTTGAAGGCATTGTAAAACTAGAACCACAAGAGTAAAAAAGAAAAGAAAAAGAAATTCTCTTTGGGTGATGATTGACAAATAAGATACTGTGATGATTAAAATTTGAAAAGCCAACCACTTAAATGCATTGTATGTATTGAGAATTTGAGATATACAAATTACACAAGTGAATAAAAGCACACCTCTGAACTTTGTTATTTTCTCTTATCAAGTACATACTGTAAGAATAAATTAAAAATCAACTTGGTCACACCTTTTTTTTGCATCATCCACGGTTGTCTATTTTGATGCAAGATCAAGAAGAATGAAGAATTGGAGATGAACACATCAACGGTTGAACCAAACATTTACTTATTCCCTCAACATTATGATCTACCAATGCCAATGGAAGCTAGAGAACTGCACAAGTGGACATAACCAATTTCTATACTATGGTCCCATCGCATGTTGCTCTGTCAATCATCATTTGACTACTCATTCACGTTTTTTAAGTTCTTTGAATTGGGTTCACTAGTTTGCTGGAGTATGTATTGTCCTTTTTACTAGAGCTATTTTCCAAGGATTCCCACCCAATTCCTCAAATACTACTATCAAGTTCTTTGTTGGCTTTAACCATGATCTTGGCACGTGATACCTACAAAATTCCAAACAGAAAAAATGGGTATGTCAATTCTTCCATTGTCCAATATTCACGGCAGTGGCCTACATTATATAAGTGTTGTTTTGGACACATTCAACAGTGTGCAGTGTGCATTTGTATAGGAAATGGTTGTCTCATTATCAGTACTCTTACATAGAGTAGTGCTAATCACAACCAAAAAAAAAAAAAAAAAACATACCACTCTGAACACTATTGTTTTACTTTATGCAAGATATTGACCTTGATTGAATAAAATTTTCAGTAAATAGTTCCATGGACACAAATTAAAATAAAAAACAAAATGAATAAAACTTTTTCACAAGTTAACAATCAACTTATGTACGTCGGTTTTTGGAGAGGTTAGATGAAAGATCATCTACAAAATTTGAAGTGCAAAAGTTGATTTTAACTTATGGGAGATGTTTAGTTCATGAGTTTGTTTAAACTATAAAAAAATAAATTTAAAATAAGTGTTTTTTTTATATAAGCGTTTTTTTAATAAATAGATAGGATTTACTTCTTAAAAAAAGAAGAAAATTGTTTATTTTAAGTAAAATCAGTTGAGATGAACACATCAAAAATCCATAAAACTGCTTATTTTATTTAAAAAAAAAAACACTTATTTTAAAAAATAAGCTTAAACAAACTTATAAAGAAGTTTATTCAAATAAGATCATGTCTGACACACCACACAAACACAATGGTGTGTGATTTTGTCACACAGTTAAGTAGAATTTTACAAAGTATATAAGGGATGTAATGTTGAAGCTGAATAGAAAAGTAATACCATCGTTGAGTAGGTTGTCCACAACCAAGTTGGCACTTTGCAGGCCGGTATGTCCCAGCATAGTTGCAAGAACTACAAGCACCCTTTGCATAAACCATCCAATATCTCCCTATGCTTTGTCCATTGATCCATACTTGACCCTTTCCCATGCTGCTCAGGTCCAAGGCCAATGGTTCAACTCCATCAGGTGCATTGAAATAAGCCTGAATGTTCCATCAATGATAAGCTTCTCCATTCTCATTTTACACTCTAGAAGATTTTGTTATTATCACAAACCAGTAACAATTCTTACCTTGTGCCATTTCAACTGTGACTGGCTTCGGACTGCTAGTGAGTCTCTCACCCAGTCAACAGATGAGACTCCACTGGGAGACACCAAATTCATAGCCTCTCCTTTTATGCCAATCTGTGTGATTAGAATTTAGATACCATAGTTAGAAACTAATTTCTCTTAGGGGGTGTTTTGTAGGGGAGAAAATTTTTCATGCCCTGAAATCATGATTCTTGGGAATCATGAATTCCGGGAATCATGTTTCCTAAGAATGAAGAAAATTTGTTTGATTGACCATTGAAAATCTTTAAATAAGTTTTCTAAGAATCAAGAATTACGTGATATTTTTACTAGTAACTTTAATTATTTATCACATTAAATAATTTAATAAGAGTAACATGATGTTTTTACTGTAGTAAAATAAAAATTAAACTTGAAAAAGTATTATTCCTACCCCTCCACGAGAATGTTTTTGTGGGAATGTGAGTTAAAAACGATTCCCGAGAATCATGGTTTTCCAGAAATATGTTTGTTAAAAATGCGTACCAAATGTAAGTTTCCCAAATTAGGATTCCTGAGAAAATAAAAATTTCCTCCTACCAAATGCCCCCTTAATGTTTAATGAATCCCATGTATACATCATAAGTTAGATTTGTGTGCATCAAACCTGGTATGACCACTTCTGCCAAGTCAAATCTTTCTGTCCATGGTCAAGACCATGAAGCAAAACTCCAGTGATCCCCGCCTTCCATGTTTCAAAATGGAATCCAACATTCTAGGGAAAAAGAAAAGAACAAAACCAATCAATGTTTGCGCAAACTGTCAAGCATACATATTGAAACATTCAAGCAGTGCAAAGGGATAATCAAGTCCAAATTTGAGTACTAAAGCAAGGTACTAACTGGTAATCCAACAGCAACACTGAGAAGTGCTATTTTATTAGTTCCAGCACGTAGGTTGACAGGGCCATTAAAGGTGCAACTTCTGTCTTCACTTGTCCCAAAAGCGGAGCCTGTAAAAGGAAATATGAATCATATCATGTTAAGTTGAACTTGATTGCAAACATAGTAACTACCAAATTTAACTACTAACCTGAAAATTGACCATTAACAAACACATGGACAGCATGGCCTGCAGAATGCACAGTAATGCTGGGCTTGTTCCTTCCTCTAAGAAAGGATTCTGTTGAACTTATGTCAGCACTGTGGCATGCAAACCAGAAAACAGTTAGATTTCAACTGCTGAGAACTAAGAAGAGAATAAGAACTTATGTCTTGCTTTATTTTTAGGCAAATGACTCAAAAAGCTTCTAATTTAATTCATTTGAGTGTTGTTTGAAAATCTAGAAGATAATCTACATATCAAGTAACATTACCTGGTTATATACCATAGATAGTCACTCATGTCTTTGGTAGTGCTGATCTGTTCTAATAGTCCAGAAGCTGTAATCTTGGAACTTTCGGCTAGCGAAGATACATCTTCATCATAGGTCTCCCATGATAACAACCTAGAATTGCTAGGCAACATTTGTATCTGTGAAGTTTGAAACCTCACCTACATGAAGGCATAACAATCCAATCAATAACTTGATGCAAAGGGAAAAGCTGGTAAGAAATACTTGATGGAACAACAATAGCTGCCATCATACTTAATTACGATAGAACAAAAGGCCCCTTCAAATGTTCTTACTCTTGCAGTGTTAAATACATCTGTTCTACAATCTGGGAGGATACTTATGGACCAAGGAGGCAGGTCATAGTTCCTGTTATTGAACTTCACTCTTGCAGCAGAATTCGAATTGTAGTTTGCTAGAAAAGCTGCACATGCTCCATTTTTTGAAGAGAACACATGAGCCTGGAAGTGGAAGATAACTAAGACATGGATAATTCTTGTCATTGTGAAAGTAACTTATCGTAAAGAATTAAGCAACTAGACGAGGCAACTGACCTGCTCATACGTTCCTAATGATGTGACAGTGGGATCTGAAGAAACCAAAGCATGTTCACATTGCTTAATAGCCTTATGAAGGTCCTTCAAATGACCATATTTAGGTTCCCTGATCAAACCTGAACATAGTAACGCACTCAATTACAATTTGCTAATACAGATAAGGATAGAACAGATTATGAGACAAAGCTATCTTTTTAACAGGTAAATCAAAATTCAGTGTGTGTGTGCACCTATACTTGAATAATTAAGGGAGTACTATTTCACAGGCTTGGTTGTCATTAGAACAAAAATAAATAGAATTTATAGCTGAATAAATTACAATTAAATGTTATAGATAGATGCCAAGTGGTTTCATGTTGAAAACAAAATAATCAAAGAATTATCTCGGGATGTTTTTAAAAGCATAATTATCTGACCGTATTCATCAATTGGAGCATCATAGTCATAGCTTGTAGTAATGAATGGCCCTCCAGCCGATCGTCCAAAATTTGTTCCTCCATGGTACTATCATTTGTCATTAAGCCCATGAGTAATACTTACATTTACAAATTAAGGCAACACATGTTTTGTTTAAATGAGAAATAAATCATTGAAGGAGACCAACCATATAGTAATTGAAAAGTGAGCCACCCTTTTGAACGAAACGAGCAACTGCAAATGCTAGATCCTGAACTGGTCGCTGATAAATTGGACCTCCAAATTCTGTAAACCTAATGTCCAAAAGGGAATAGGAAGAAGAGAGACGAAGATCAAAAGGGTAAAGACTTCAGATAACCATATCTGAAGTTTCACTTCACAACCAACTCAAGAAACAATACCATATAGCTTACCAGCCACTCCAAGACTCAGTCCAAAGGCTAGGCTTGTATGGTTTATTTGGAGAGAAATAATCACAATAAAATCCATTACATGTATTTATCTGTTGAGAAGAATTGCATGGAGCCTTAATAAAAATCTAATGAAAATGAACTTAAAGAAAGAGAAAAGGATTATTATTGAAGTCATTCCCCACTAATAGTGTAACAACTGAAGCTAATGAGTGAGTAAGGGAGCAAAGAACTTGAGATGGCTCACCACTGGATCTGGGGCATCATCTTGCTTGCACATCACCCAGGGGACACCTGTGGCCAATCCAACAGCCATCTTTGCAGCCCAATTTGTGTATGCATGACCAGCAGCTCCCAGTTGCCTGCTTTCTGGTCCATACTCATTCTCAATCTAGAAATTTCAAACAAAAATGGAGACAAATTTAAAGATTTTTTCTTCAAGTAGTGATTTGTTAGCAAGAATTTTGTGAGTTCTAGATCCACTCCACAATTTTATCTTAAGAGGTGTGCGATAGTCACACTACACTGTCTTCAAAAACTTCGCATGGTGTGGCAGTGCCCATGATTTAACATGTTCTTCCCAATAATGATTGGAGTAACAGAATTGACAAGATTTTCAATTACAAACCCAGGATCTTAAAAAATTTTGAGAAAAAAAGAAGATAGAATTATCCTTAAGTAGTGATTTATTAGAATGAATTTTGTGAGTTCTAGATCCACTCCAGAATTTTTTAACATCAAGATTTCACTTTCAGTGAGGAACTTATTCTCATGCAAAAAACACTTTCAGCTATTATGCTCCTTTGCTAAAAAAAGGTGAAAGGAACTGCCTACCTGAGAAAGAATGATTGGACCACCCTGAGACTGAAATAACTTTTCATTCTTCATCATCTGCACTATTTTCTGAGTAAAACCTTGCATTGCAGCCTAAAAGTAAAAAAAGTTAAAAAGAAGTATTTTTCTGGTTAAGACCATTCAAAACTTGTTGAGTAAGCAGAGAGACTCAGAAGACAAAGAACTAATTTTTTTAAATTAAGATACAACCTTAAAAGGGCCATTATCTGTTCTGAAGCTGATGCCAGGAACATACTTCAACCAAACAGGAAATCCTCTACACCATCATCAAACAATGTGATTAAGCATTGATACTAAGAAACCAAAGAAATCCACAAGGGAAAGTTGAAAGTGCATGTACCCAAAGTTCCACTCAGCACACACATAAGGTCCAATGCGAAGATGGACATAGAGCCCCACCCTTTGCACTGTCTTAATGAACCGTACCAGATCGTACCTCCCTTCAAAATTGTACTGCAACCCAACACCATAAAAATAACGCACAAACCAAACCAAACCAAAAAAACAGTGTGAGATGGTACTTGAGAATTTTGAAACTGAAATCAATGAAACGAGGATCCAGATTCCAGAGTGGTTGGTACATTGCCAGGAGATGGTTCGTGAACATTCCAAAAGACATAAGTGTCGATGACATCAAGGCCTCCGTCTTTTGCCTTCCGAATTAGATCCTCCCACATCTACAACAAGACACATTTCAAACAAGGAGATATAAGATTGGTCCAATGGTTGGAAAAGGGAGAATGGAGAAGGGAGAGGTCGCTGGATTGAATCCCCGACTGATATTTCTAACAAAACTAACTTAAAAACTCGCACACATTCCAAACAAACAACTCAGAAACACAACAATAAACAAACTACAGACAAAACAAAACAAAAACAAAAACAAAAAAGTTGAAAGAAAAAGGTAACATAATGACATAAAATAAATAATATACATACTTCAGGGGTGCTTCTGGGGTAGTGAATGGAGCCAGAGATGAGGATTCTCCTTTGGCCATTGATGATAATGGCCTTCCTATCATAGGTGACACTGCAATGGATCAACTCAGAACCAACAAAGAGAAGAGTGAAGACAAGTAACAGAAGCTTGGAAATTGAGTTGGTTTCCATAGCTTCTTGTAATGTTTATGTTTATCCCCTACTATACAACTGAATGGAGGGAAAGTTTTGAAACTATATAAGGCAGACAGAGAGAGAGAGAGAGAGAGTGAGGTATGGGTTCTGTTCTTGAATCTGATCTAAAACTGTGTACCTATGACCATTGTGCTTTTGTCTGTGATTCTTTCTGCTAGTAAGTGGTACCAACTGCTACTTACCAAGAGTTCCACACATGTCAGGGAGTTGTGTTTTATTTTATTATTATTACCATTTATATTTATGTTTATGTTTTGTTTTGATATTTGGACGCTTCGGTCACTAGAGTTTGAGAACTACAAAAGCTTGTTCTTTAGCTTTTTTAATCAAAGCCTTATTTATTGCTCCAAGTCTTCAACTTTAAAACAACGACATTTACAGCAAACCAAGCTTTAGTCAAAAAATAAGAAATTGATAGTGCTGCAATGAAGAAGATCTCTTGTGCAACTTAGGAGGTAAATCGGAGAGATTTACATCAATAATTTTTAAATAATTATATAAGTAAATCTAATATTATATTTTAATTTAAAATTTTAAGACTTAAATTTATGAGTTTTGTTGTTATATGATACTCAATTTTTTCATTTTTATTATGTGTTAGTTTATTTCATACTGATACTTGTGCTATAATAAAATCATCATTCTGTGGACCCCACTCATCATATTAAAGTTTGTTTTAAGTTAAATCGTTAAACAATGAGAAATTTCAAATTTGAAGTTTTTATTTTATTTTATTTTTTTTATAAACTATATAGCATAGGATTGTAGTAGTAGTTGTGTAATATCATATCAACAAGTTTTAAGAATTCAAGTAAAAAACAATTTACTAAATAGGAATTATTTTTGACATGGAAGATCCACACCAAATGTGCTTTTGACATTTTAAATGTAATTAAATGTATTTTAGACATTTAAAAAATTATATAAATAATAAAATTCAAAAAAAATATTTTTAAGCAGCCAATTTTACTTAATAATATATTAGTTATAGTATTTATTAATTTTTTAATAATTATTTTTATTTTATAGTATCTTTTAATATGTGTGCGCACGAACAATAATACAAATGACAAAAAAAACTTAACAGATATTTTGATATATCTATATTATAATATTTATTAAACAAATTTATCATTTGTAAACACACTAAAAAT
>PYAF01000356.1:3190099-3201304 GCA_007407185.1 Glycine tomentella
TCAATTTTATTGTTGTGTACAATGAGCAATGTATAAATTATAGATTACATTAAAAATTTATATGACATTAAAATGTTTAATAAATTACTTCAATTAACTATAATATTTTATATATTTCATTTTTCAATCACAATTTCATTAATTTTTTACTAATAAGATTAAATACACACATTATCTTACAAATATTATTTACAATCAACCATTTAAAATTATAATTGGATAAAAAAATCATTTTTTGCATAACTTTTATATATTTAAATATTTTTTTCACCTTCAATTAAATTAGTGCAACCAACTAGTATTACATGTAGTAATTAAAACATTTGTATGTCTATGTGATTTATGTGTTGAATTCAAATTTCTTGTAATTGCTTTTTCCACACATTTTTACATGGTTGGTAATTTGGAACTGTCTGATAAAAATCAAACGACTAATAGTTTGTTTTGATTAATTATATTTAAAACATGCATTTGATATTTGAGACATTCAATCTTTATCTAATAAGGTTACAAATATGCTACCTAAGTAAATGTGTGAAAAAGGCGACTGCACTAAATCTACTTCGTCCATATGTGTCACGTTTATTTATAACTTTTGTTTTCAGTTTTAGTACGGTTTTTGAAATTATACATACTATATTTTATAATAACCCTGAGTCCCAACGCGTATGGCGCGAGTTTTGGGCGCGAACAGCGCTGGATTCTGCAGAATTCTTCTGCAAAATCCTTCTGCATAACTGTGGCGCTCTTGGCGCCAAGATGGCGCGATCAGCACCATGGTTCTGTGTTGTAGCGCTCCTGGCGCCACAGCCTCTGGTGGACCGCGCTGATGGCGCGAGAGCGGTGCCGTGGGCGCCATAGGTTCTGGGGGTTGGCGCCTGGGGCGCCAGATTGGCGCGAGTGGCGCCGGATCACCCAGAAGACCTGTCCACCAAGGGGGTTGGCGCGGTTGGCGCCAGAGATTCTAGAGGTTGGCGCTCTGGGCGCGGGGTTGGCGCGAATGGCGCCGTGGTCACTTGCAGCTGGCGTGATCAGCGCTAGAGTGGCGCGATCAGTGCGGCAGCTCGAGCAGACCCACTATATAAAGGCCATTTTTCGAGTTTTGGCCCAAAAAGCTTCCTTCTTCTTCCTCCAGCAACCTACCTCCATTGTTGAAGCTCCAAGCTTCATTCCTTCGCTATAGTTCACCAAAATACATTCCTTGATACACCAATCTTGTGGAAATCACTTGTAGAGCTTGAATCCTTCCTCATTCTCCCTTCAAACCCACTCATTTTGAGAATCCCTTTTCTCAAGCGAAGTTCTTGGAACTCGAGTTCGGGAGGAACGACAGCGATTCACAGACACCCGAGCTAGGGGGAGTGGTCCAGAGGTCTTCCTTGTCATCTTTGAGGTAAGAAACTCGAGATTCACCGCTTGATTTATGAGTTGTGGTTTTGGGTGAATAGTGACCCACTTGTGATAGAGCTGGTTTTAGCCTTGGGTCCTTTAGAAACATGTGTTTAGAATGTTGTGAAGATGAAGGATTAGCTCTCATGTGTGAATTTGGTGAACTTTGATTCTTGGCTCTATGTAAGGCATGTATAGTTGTATGTTAAGTTGCTTGGCTATGTTGTGACATGCTGGAGCCTTGGTTTATGGTGTTGTTGTGCTTGAAAGGCTGTTGGAATGGTGTCTTGTGTGTGAAGAGAACTGTTCAAGCCACAGGTGTATTCTTGAGCCTTTGGTCGGTTTAGAGCTTTGAACTCCTGACGATGGCTTACACCGAGTCTTGTGATGACTCAAGTGCTTTGTTGAGATTAGATAGACCACTGAGGGTCTATGAGATGGCTTGTGAGTGATAAGCCTGGATGAACCTTAGGTTAGATGACCTTGTGGATTTGGAAAGGATTGTGAGTCCTTTCATTGAAACGGTTGAGAACCGTGTTATGCTTTGTGCTTTGTGTGGCTGTATGGATGTTTGATACGTGATTGTGTGCCTTGTACAGGGCGTGACACCGCAGGTGTCAGTGGCGTAGGCCACAGAGCAAGGGAAGAACCGCAAAGCTCGGCTTTGCCAGGTAAGTTCTTGGTCCCTTGAGGATGTTTCCCACTTGCTTGTGCTCCACCATACTCCGAGGGAGTAGTGGTTACATTCATGATACATGCATTATTGGTTGTTGCATACTCATGATGATATATGCTTGTATCTGTGCTTGAGATATGTATGATACCTGTCGTTAGATCTTCTGGCCAGTTAGATAGATATGGACCTCCATAGGAGTAGAGCGCACCTCCTAGTTTGGTTTGCTCATGGTTGATTGGATCCCGGGGTGATGATGATCCCCTAAGACCAAGAGATAGGTGTGTCCCGTTGCGGTTGATTGCCTATTCTCGGAGGTACCATATACGTGCGTCCATGCGTAAGGGGTAGCTCCCGATGGGACGGCACGGGTGTGAATTCCGGTTTCACACTGAGGTTTGGTGTTGATTGGATCCACCTTACATTAGAGGTAGATGACTTGCTTGTATTATTATGAGGGCCGGGAGGCCAGTGTGTTGTGAAACCTTGATGACTTGTGTCATGGTGAGTGAGCCAGGGTAGAGGAGATGCCTCCAGGGACCCTGAGCTTACTGAGATGTTTATCTCACCCCGTGTGGGGCTTATGTTGTTTCAGGTGACTCTTCTGGCAGAGAAGAGCGGTCTCAGGGCGGGAGGCCCCAGTAGAGACAGTGCTTGCTTGGCTGTGAGACAGCAGTGGAAAGCTTGGAGCTCGGCTCAGCTTTTGGTTGTTTTGTACCCCTGTAGAGGGAAGACATGTGTGTGTACATGTAATTTTGAGATATGTATATATTGTATGTATGCCCTCGTGTAAGGAAGGGTCCTTGGGATCAAAGCACTCGGATGCTTATTCTTTTGTATAGACACTTCGAGTGTCAGATGGTGTATTTTGTACATAACCAGTTTATGTTATGTAATGAGGTTCCTCCTGTTTATATCTTTGAGATGTTTATGTTATCTGCCTATGGTTATGTTGTGTGAACTAGATCGGCAAGGGCTTGTTTTGTTTATGCTGAAATGTTGAGATTCCATACATAATGTAATCAAGAAATATGGTTTTGATTTACGCTTCCGAAAAAGGTTTTAATTACTGTGATTAAGCGCTAATCTGATATAAATCATAATGATAATACACCGGGTGCACACGGGGTGTTACATATTTCATTACAAAACTTCAGTTTCAGCCCAACAAAAATCTCTTTGTTGGTTGTAAAAATTGAGAGGAGCTAGATGAGAAAATGAAAGTGGAGGGGTGAGGCTGTTGGTTGTAAAAATTGAGAGGAGCTAGATGAGAAAAAGAAAGTGGAGGGGTGAGGCTCAAATAGAGAAAAGAAAATAAATGTTTAAAACTAAAAGGGGTTAAAAAGAAAAAAAGAAAGTGCAGTAAAATTGAGAATTGAAATTTCAAATAAGTCAAATAGTTTTTTTTTTTATATAAACACATGACATCATGTCAATTATAATACACATTAATGAAATTACTCCTTATTTACATTTGTCGAGTCACATGACAATAAGTCGATTGTTAATTTACACTTGGACGCTTAAATAACAATTTAATTGTTGTACATTTAAATGAAGTGATACAATAGTTACACCAGTCAAGTAACATGGCGACATGAAAGTTATTTTTATACATTTAGACTCATATGACAAAAATGTTAACTATTATACACATTAATAAAATAACACGATAATTACACTTGTCGATTCACATGACATCATATTTATTATATACTTAAATGAAGTGATACAATAGTTACACCTGTCAGCGACGTGACAACATGTAAGTTACTTTTATGAGAAATTCTTGGGTACACCTGGAGCAAGACATTTTATTGCTCTGATCCATTCATTATTTGTCATGTCAGCAATCTACCTAGAAAAATTAAAAATTGTCATTAATCTACCTAGAAAAATTAAAAATTGTCATTAATTTAGGAAACAATAATGACCCACAATGCTGACATGGCGAATAATGAATGGATAAGAGTAACAAAAATGTCTTACTCTTGGTGCACCTAAGAATTTCTCTACTTTTATACACTTACTCACATGACATGTAAGTTATTATACACATCAATAAGATGACACAATAGTTATACTTGTCAAGCTACATGTCTTCACATTTATTGTATATTTGAATGAAGTGACTACATAGTTACACCTCTTAAGTGACATGATAACATATACAAGTTATTTTTATACAATAGAACACATCACAACATGTCCATTATTATATACATTAATGAAGTGACGCAATATATAGTTTCACCCGTCAAACCCACGTGGCATCACATTGTGTGTTACACATGTCATTAGCTTCACATATGTCATGTATATTTGTTTTTGGCATAATTCATTGAAAAAATTATAAATGTCTATCCCATTTGGAGTGGATTAGGGTTCATGGAAGAGAGATAAAGAAAAGAGAATGTAAAATAAAAAAATAATAGATATAATATGTGATATGATGTAGAATATAAAGAGACATAAAAAGATTAACGAGGTAAAAGATGAATTGTAAGATAGTGAAAAATATATTTAAAAATTGAATTCTTTTCAAGGAAAATGATCATCTACAATGACGTTATTACGACAGAGGATTTTATTCATCCATTAGTTACTTTTTTTTGATAATAATTTATATCATAAAAGGCAAAGTTTTAAATAATTAATGGTGAGATTGTAAACACTATAGAGTGTATTTTTTTTTGAACTGCAGAGGATCCTATCCCTAGCTAGCATGTATTTTTTTTCCCCATTTTTACAGTGTTATATATAGTCATATTATTTTCATAGTTCATGTGCGATGTCCAATACAAAAAACCCAAGAGTCGTGAATCATACGTGTAGAAAATAATCATAATCCCGAATTAGTATTTTTTTTTAATTTACACTATTTTGTCTTATTTTGGTCTACAATCAATCCATTTTTTTCCTGAACAAATTAGGGTAACATTTTCAATAACTTTTTATATTTTTAATGATGCTTTTTTTTTTTTATTTGGATATGGTTTTCCTGTCCCTGAAAACTACATTTCTCTTGAATTTTATATTGCCATTGCCACAATGCCAAATATCTATCAATTTTTGTTATTAAAATACTCTTTTATATATATATATATATATATATATATATATATATATATATATATCTTTTCCTCTGGCCATAGGGGTAGCAGCCCTGTACCACAATGTGTGCACCATGCTACTTGTTTGCATGTGCAGTAGACCCATGGTCTCACTTACGCATTGTGGATGAGTTTATTATTATTCTCCCTCATGACAACAAATTTTATCATCTATGCGAGTTTTGTTCTGTTATTTGTTCGTGATGCCCTTGTCTTGTGGGGTTTTAGAATTTGCTTCCATGTGACATGATATTTCATATTCGTGTGGTCTCGCGATTTTGCCTTTTTTTTCCTTCGCCTTTTCCTCAATAAGAGAAAAGGAAAATGTGTACGCATGTTAACTTTTATAGATAATAATGAAGTAATGTAATGTTTTAGTTAATGTGTCAAATTAATGTACCATATATAGGCCATGAACTTATTGTACATTAAATATGTTTATTTTCCTTGGAAAGAGATGGGTAAATCTATAAATATTAGTAGCTTTTTATGTATTATAATAATGGAGTAGTATTATCGTTAATGTGTCAAATTAATGTACTATATATAGTAATTATAGGTAATGAGATACTGAGCTACTCTGTAATTTGGACATATCTGTGCCACTTTTGATAACGGAAATGATATTATAAAATAAATAAATATACGGCTTATTAGTTTGAAGTTGAAAAAATATGAAATGTTTTTTTTTCTTTACTTACTAATTTTAACTTATAAAAAATCTAAATAATTTTTTATGTTTTTATTTAAAAAAAACCATTACTTTATTTTTAAAAAATATTTTTAATTAATTAAGAAACACATTAAAATCCCAAATAAAGAAGCATCTTACGATGCTAATTCTTTGATTAAATCATTTGAAAGTTCTAAAGGTGTAGATAATTCTTTTTTTTTACTTCATTTAAATATTCAATAATTTGATATTCTGACTACACTTGATAAATTTGTAAAAGAGATTGCGTAATTCTTGATTTATAAGTTTGAAGGCGTAGATGTTCTTTTTCTTTTTAACTTTGTTTTAAGCGAGCTCTCCAATCTCTAGTGTACGTTAACAATTAAGCAAGGGGTTAGGAACCCACAAATGACATTCAAGTTAACGAAAAATCTAGCATGAAAGTTTGTAAGATATAATGTGTGTATGCGTGAAAAATGTTAATTGTTGTCTTTTGAGATTATTTCTTGTTATCTTTATCCTTATATATAAATACTATTTTTTTAAATTTTCTTATATGATTAAAAATAAGTGTAAGGTATAAAAAGGTAAAAATATCAGTAAATCGTTACATATCATTTTCCTTCTATTAATCAGTCAGCGAGGGGGACCTGCACCAAATTGTAATATATAATGATGATCTTGATCTAACAAGAATATATAATAATGATCAGTTAGGCCTATTTTTTTTTATTTGTGTACTTAGACCTTTTCTTTTTCATAGTTTTTATCTTTGTTTTTTAATTTCAATGAAAATATGCTTGCGTACATAGTATATTATGATGGCATACAAATATAGAGTACATATGCAAATGGCATCGATCTGCATTTGTTTTATTTTCGTTTTAGGTGTGTTGGCCAAGGAAGAAAAAAACATTTTTCTTTTGGTAGTAGAAAGAAACAATAATGCTGTTTGGCGTCCCATTTTATTTTATTTTAAGGAGCCGTACAATTGTTAAATGTTGACTTTTGAATTTTCGTCCAAAACTGAGCTATGATCTTATGATTGTTACTTTAATATTTATTAGTAGCTGGCATCACGTTTTTTCTCTAATTAGAAAAGGTAAAGTAATAACATTGGCAACTGTTATTGACTGCTATTCAATGCATTCTTCCTTCCGATTTGCTAATATTCCCAAATTAAAAGTACTATATATCAGCTACCAAATATGTGTCGGTTGTAACTGGAAATATTCTTACCCACCAAGCGTAGTGTGGTAAGGAGCATGATACGTGTTTTTTTATTTTATTTTATTATCCTAATATTTGTATAGAGTATTTATTAATTTTATTAATAATTAATTTCTGTTATATTAACTATTTCTAATGAAATCTCTTCTTCAATCATATATATTTTTTATTTGTAAAATTCAAACTTCAAGATTTTGTTTAAGGAATCTGAATCAAATTTTACTTGAAATAACATTTTACTAATATCATGGTACATGTTTGGAACTTTGAAACATAGATCCACACTCTTTTTCCATGTTCAGATATTTTAAAAAAAAAACACACAAAAATTATTTCAAATTGCGTCAAGTAAATGTTGTTTTTTACGTTACGATGAGTGTCCAAACATTGTTTCTGATCGTTGGCAAAAAAAATCTTATTTCTCAAGCATGTAATTAGGATTCAATCATCAGGTTATATATAACAAAAAAACCCATTATGAAATGTAAACTTAAATAAATCAATATTTCAAGATATTATAGTGTTTGGTTCGAATTCACCCAAATAAAAAACAATTTCTTACCCCATGAAGACAATTAATTTCCGTTTCTATGTCTCTTTCAAGTCCTGAAAACAATTAAATAAACACCCAACATTAATTTGTAATTTGTATACTATTATATTTTGAAAATCTTATCGAATATATAAAAAAGTATATATAAGGAGACAGCTACTAGCGTGAGACATCGTAGTTTGTCTCTCTGCAATGTTTTTTCAATTCCCATTGTACTAAGCTACAAATGCAACAAGAAGATGGTTATATTTGTAGATGGGATGTTTCCTTTCCTTGAACGTCGGTGCGAGCTATTTAATGCCGAGGATGAGGTGAGATAACGACACTAAGGTAGGGTTGGTGTATGTAATTATGTTTCCTCATGCATGCATGTGGTGACCCCATTGGAATGGATATAAACAAGGAGAATAGTAATCATTAATTAGCCTTGCGACTCAGATTATTTATTTATGTAAAATATTTCATAGATATTTAATATTCAATATATAAAGAAAAATATAAAAGAGTGAGAAAATTATAAATATGGATAAGTTTATGACGTAGAAAAAGATTAAATGTTTAAAATAAAAAAATAATTTATATATCATTATTTTTTTTATCTATTTTGTATCAAACGTCTTTTGAAAAGGAAAAGAAAAAACCATTTTCCTACTCGATCGATTCATCGTAGTTATTGATTAACTTGGTGATGGCATGGACAAAATAAAAAATAAATAAAGAGAACAAACTTGAAATTAGTTGTAGCATACGGACTTCGTTATTAGGTTTTTAGTTTTACACATTATCACCCAAAAATAATTTGCACTTTACATTGAGATTAATCCATTATCAACATTATTTGTCATGACAGTAGTCATTTATTACCCTCTTAATTGTTGTTGTTGTCACCATTATTTATAAATAATGATACTACTATTAACTTTCTTCTCCTAATCTTTGTATGATTATTATCTCTTAAAAATGTATGAATTTGTTGTTTTCTGGCTTCTTCCAATGATTTGAATGATTATTTTGGATAGCGTAAAAAGATAAATTAAAGAAGACTTTGCAGCTAAGCCTCTCTTTCTTTCACTTTTTTATATATATTTGTTTGATTAAGAATCCTCTTTAACTAACATTAACACAACAAAAACACATAATGACATCGACTTTGACAGACACTAACTATAAAAAATTGACGTTAACATTATCAATAATAATGTTGTTGCATCAAATAAAAGAGACCGATACCAATTAACATCGGAAAAATGGACGCATAAGTGGTCACTAAGAAAAGCCACACAACTCTTTTTTTCTGTTTTTTTTTTTAAAAAAAAAAAAAAGAAATCTTACAAACGCTAATTTTTAAAAATTATTTGCAGTTATTAGTTCTTGTACTCGTTAAACTCATTCCAAATATTGGTGAGTTTCTAGAATGGTTACAGAATAAAAGAGCTATTGTTAAGAATGAGAAAAATGAAGTCCGAGAGAAGCCTGTACTCGTTAAATTCATTCAAATTGAAGTATGCAGTTCAGCGAATAAAGTTATTGGTTTTCTTAAACTGTTCGAATCATTGTTCAAATCCTACCAAAATAATATAATGCTACTTTAAAACTCATCTTATCAATGTTCAGAGCTACATGACAATGCGCGCAAAAATTAGAATGGCAGATACATAAAGAAACGCATATACAAGAAGCCACTACCAAACCAGAATCACGGCCCAAATTTTAGGTCTTAAATTTTAGCAACCGCCATTATTTCTTTTGCCGACAAAGTAAGTGCTATGTTTGTACACAAGCAAAAACTCCAATTTGCTTTAAAATAATTTGGGTTGTAAAATATGTATTTAATTAGAGTTTGGACAAGAAATTGAGTTCTATTATTCGTATAGTATTTTTATAATATTTTTATTTTTATTTTTATCACATTAATTATCATATTTCTATTTTTTTTGTTTTCTTTTTGTTCTTAAAAAATTGTAGAAATAATAATAGAAAAATACAATTTTCTAATAAATTGTGGGCCAATTTACATAATGTGCAATTGGGTGGACACAATATTAAATAGTTAAAGTAGAAATTTACACAAATGAAACCATTAGGTGGTTTGAATGACATTTTTTTGGTAATCATCAAGATTTTTGGCTTTGCAGTGAAACTTTTGAGATATTTCACAAGTTTTATCAATTGGACTGACTATAAAATTAATTTTTAATATGAAATTTAATTATACTTA
Source organism: Glycine tomentella (assembly GCA_007407185.1). NCBI lineage: Eukaryota > Viridiplantae > Streptophyta > Magnoliopsida > Fabales > Fabaceae > Glycine > Glycine tomentella. Next base: position 3,199,949 of record PYAF01000356.1, read on the forward strand.
AAATTCATTATTCTTCTTAAGAGTATATTTTACATAGATCATACTTATATGTCCTCTCCCACAAATTCAATGAATGAGGAATTTGCAAACTAATGGTTCAGCATATAAAAATAATTATTAAAAGGTAGAATATAATGTGTTTTTTTTTTCTTACTACTATCCTCCCACCCCTACACGTAAAGACTAAGCCGTCCCCTTAATTCTCTCCACTCACTCCTCAATCGTTATCGTTGGCTGTCTTTAATGGCTAACAGTCCTCAAATTGTGGTCCCACTCATTGGTTGTTGAAGCTTCTTCCAATGGACAAGGTTGCCCCTGTTGGAGGCAAGTCCCACATCGGTGAGAACAAGCCAAGGGAGGAAGATTGGGGGTTATAAATAAAGACCCCCTTCCTTCATATTTCACACACCAAAATCTTCTTCTCTTCTCTTATAATATTATTTGTTATAATATTATTCTTGAGTATAATTTTGTGAGAAGTATTCCCTAGTTCAAGAGAGAGATAAAATTGTTCTCTCCTTGTGATAAAAGGGAGGTTGTAGTGTTGGAGTTCCCATAGTGAAAATTTTTCTACTCTTGTCCGTGAGTTTTTTTTTACCTCAGGGTTTTCCCACGTAAAATATTTGTGTCCATTTATCGCTTTCAATTTCCTTTATCTGTTGTTATTGTTCTGTCCGATGGAATCCCGTTCATTAACAGTGGTATCAGAGCCAAGGTTCTTTCTTAGTATGCTCTGTGGCTGCAGCTTAGACTGATCTGTCACACCAGAAAAGAATTATCCTTGGAGGTTGTTGGGTTGATATCAGTATTAATTTATACTGAGGTGCTGCAGGTGTTATACAGAGACTATTGCTATATACAGTTACTGTTCGCAATCGGAGCATTCCTCTGGAGAGGTATTTTGGGTGATAAAGTGTGTGTGGAAAGTTTTGTCACAAAGCTCGAAACAGTCTAAGGAGATTGGGTATTAAGTGGGACCACTAGTGACCCCTCCAATCTTTCCTGGAAACTTTCTTGGTGCACTTTCCAAAATACTGGTTGAAGGAGACCGGAGTGAAGCAGTGGGAGTTACTTTGCAGCAAAAGCATTTCGTGATAGAACCATGGCAACAAAGGTAGATATTGGCAAATTTGACGGGACAAAGTTCTCGTTGTGGGAATTGAAGATGAAGGCATTGCTGACCAAAGATAATTGTTTGGAGGCCATCAGTGCTCGGCCAGCAAGATACTCAGATGACGAGTGGAAGAAAATTGATAATATGGCCATTTCTGATCTGCACCTATCTCTTTCAGATGATATATTGTCAGGGATAGAGGAAAAGGAAACAGCCAAGGAGATATGGGATCACCTCACAAA
>PYAF01000356.1:3201404-3223401 GCA_007407185.1 Glycine tomentella
AGCGTGGATGTGCAAAAGATTCATACAAAGGAGAATATAGCAGATGCGCTGACAAAGTCAATCAACACTGACAAGTTCATTTGGTGTAGATCTTCATATGGCCTGACAGAGACGTAGACAATATGGAGATGGCAAGAGAGAAAGAGCAGTGTGGAGATTGATTGATTCTCAATCATATCTCCAAGTGGGAGATTGTTGGAGGCAAGTCCCACATCGGTGGGAACAAGCCAAGGGAGGAAGATTGGGGGTTATAAATAAAGACCCCCTTCCTTCATATTTCACACACCAAAATCTTCTTCTCTTCTCTTATAATATTATTTGTTATAATATTATTCTTGAGTATAATTTTGTGAGAAGTATTCCCTAGTTCAAGAGAGAGATAAAATTGTTCTCTCCTTGTGATAAAAGGGAGGTTGTAGTGTTGGAGTTCCCATAGTGAAAATTTTTCTACTCTTGTCCGTGGGTTTTTTTTACCTCAGGGTTTTCCCACGTAAAATATTTGTGTTCATTTATCGCTTTCAATTTCCTTTATCTGTTGTTATTGTTCTGTCCGATGGAATCCCGTTCATTAACAGCCCCAATGAACACAACAAGCAGAGTTCATCCCCCTCCGATCTCGTACGCCACCATCAAAGAATCACGAGTTACTAGGAACTAGGAAGGAATTAATATTTAATTTTGAAATTATTTTTTTGGCTCAGAGTACAATCATATATTAATTAGATATGATTATTAAAGTACTTTTTTAATTAATCTAAGTCCTTATTAGATTAATATTTCATTCTAATGTGAGGTGACTCGCAAGAAATGGGCCCGTATTGGGATTAGATGTCACTTTGGGCGATTGTTAGTTCGATGGTGAATGGGGTGGGCCAAAAGAAAAAAAAATCGGTTCTGGTGATAGTACTTATATAAGGAATTTGATGTTGAAAATAGGAAGAGATTTTGATTGAGTAATGATGGTATAAATGAAGCATTAGATCTAGTACGATGGGTGGAGCCTTATAGTTATAGATGTGTGATCATGGGATATGTACTAAATATTGGGTCAATTTGTTTAAATTTATTGTTAAAAAAATATTTATTTTAATAATATAAGTAATTTTTATTTTTTTCGTTTATTTCTTTAAATTGTTTATGCTTTAAAAAACTAATTTTCTTTTTATTTTAAGAAGCAAATAAGTTAATTTGTTGTTCATAATCTTACAAGGGTACTAAGGCTTTATGCTAGCATCCATGATTTTGATTACATTCCCTCTTATATTGTTTTCAACATTATGAATGAGTCTATCCCTTAAAAAAAGAAGTAAATTTTGTATGCTTATTAAAAATCACTTTTTTTTTTAATAAAAAAATGTTTATTTTAAAATTATTTTAAAATTTTAAACATACTACTAGCCCATTAACTATGTCAAGGCTATTTGCTTCCTGCATCATTTTTGGTCAATCCGAAATGTAAAAAACAAAACATTCCGAAAAGATGTAAGAAGCTATATTTGGGGTGCGGAAGCAACAATCATCTATGAATTGGTAGTTGTGTGTAATTGTATTTAGATATGAAGTGGTAAAACAAGATTAGTCAAAACGTATCAACCTGTTTAACTTATCTTCTTCTACGGGTCAAGTTGTATTTAACTTAATAAGTTCATTTTGGTCTACTTTGTTTTGCTAGTTAAAAAGTAGGTTCACAATGGACTAAGTGCAAGATATTAGTTTTATTTAATAAAAATTATAAATAAAAACTATAAGTAAGACAATGACTTTGTCTTATAACCAGAGCAAACACAACGTTTGATTGTCGTATATTGTATGTCTATTTAACAGAAATATCATTGACTCTATTTGGATAGCTGTTTGAACCACGTTCAACGGACATTTCATGCGTTCCGAGGCAAAATCATAAAAGCAATGTGAAGGAAGTTTTGGTTTTTGAACTCCTTCGCAAACACAAATATTGTACTTATTATCTCGGAAGTATGCACGGAAATTTCTAATGCAAGGTCATTGAGATAAGTGGTTTTCTTATATTTCTCGTATATTATATTTGCTTAACTTTGTGTTTCAAATATATTTTTTACTTGGTTTTCACAAAAGCATTTGACTAGAGATTTAACACAATCTGTTTTAAATGTGGTTGCATCATCTTTCAAGTAGACGTTATACAGTCTTTCAGAAAGATTTACAAAAATTATTTGAAATACAATTCAATCTCTTAATTATAGGAAATCTTCAGGCAATTCAGATCCTCTCCTGCAACTCTTTCTATTCTATGTTCATAAAAAAATCTTAAGCAGACATTTACATCCAATGATCCAAATAAATCAATCTAACAAAATAATAGATAGTTAATCTAGTTCTTGCATTAGTTTAATATAGTTCTAAGTTCAGTGCATAATAAATAAGGAAGAGAATTTGATATATATTTTGTGCTATAATCACTCATTCACCTCAAAACAATTAACTATTAAACACACTGTTGCAGTCCAACTTATGTTATGTTGAATAAGGAAGAGAATTTTGATAGACACAGCACTTCATTCATCAGCACGTGTAGTAACTGAAAAAGTAACTTCCGAAAAAGAGAGTTAGACGACAAGTTCCAACCCTGGCACTTTCTAGATTCTACACGTCAACCACAATTTCTATAACCATGAAAATAGAATAAAAGAATTCATGTTAGACAGAGTGCGATTTGAGTAATCGATTCCACGCATCGCATACAAATTAGCTGTTCCAAATTGGCAAATTGCAATGGCATACACAAAAATGTGCTTGTTGTGCCAAAAGAAAGACCGAAGTCACGTGTGCACTATGATTCAGAAATAAATATTTAGAAACTTCAATTTGTGGAGTCTGTATTTGGCATAGCAAGATGCAAAAAATACGAGACCATGATAGCTTAGCCTTGCTTTATAACGAGTGTATTATGTATCATATTTAAGAATTTTAGTATGCTATAATTCTTGGAATTTTTAATAGGCATATGCACATAAGGAGAGTGGAGGGAAAGGAAGAAGCAACATTGGAATGACCAGCAGACAAATCGTACTTTAATACTACGGTTAAGACCAGTTGAGTCAAATTAAGTAAGTTTTTGTTTTAACTTTGCATACTTTTCAAGGCAGTTGAACCTTATTGAGCGGATTGGTGTTAAAAGGAACTTTAGCCGGAAAAACAAATAATTTAAATTATTCAATTGATAAGGATATGATTCATATGTGACATGTGAGTTTGAATTTTCTTATCGATATTAAAATTAAAATTTTATTGATAAATAATTATAAGACTATCTATAATGCTAGAATTCATTTTAGGTTTTCAACACACTTTAAGTGGGTATTTTAGTGTTACATATAGTTTAAGAACTTTCAATTTTTTACTCCAACCATAAAATTTAGTTTGAATTTGTTATTTACTTTTAATGAGTCTCATAGTGTGTTTGGATATACATATAAAAATCAATTTTATTTTATAAAATCATAATGATACCATGAAAAAATAGAAGCAACATATATAATTTTATCTTCACTATAAAAATTTAATTATTTTTTTCCATCATAAATTTAATCCAAACACACACACACACACTCCTTCTTTATCAGTTACTTTTGTTAAAAACAATTCTTAGGTTCTCGTAGAAGAATCGATTATATAAGTGACATGTCACCTCATTTCTCTTCAATGTAAAAGTAAAATAAGAGCTGAGTTCTTATTTTTAATAACTCTAGTACGAACTTGCATAACAAGATGTCCTAAGCATCTCTCTAAACATTTTTTTAAGCTGACATTTGTCTTGTTTCTAGGATTTATCTTACCTAATCTTGTTTTTTTATTAAATTTTTTAAAAGTAATTCTTATAAACCCTATTTTTATTTTAATTTGTTGTGATTTTTTAATTGAGTGTGTCTAAAATTAAAATCAGTTGTTAAAGTCCGTGTTCAATTATTCTGGAAAAATTTGCATTAAAATTACAAAATTTTATGAAATTTTAAAGGGGGCCCGGGGGCATCCTATATCCTCATGGCAATGATATGGCCCTAAGAAGAGGGCAACCCCTCTACATTTGGGTTACTAAGAAGAAAGTAGAAAAGGCCCTTTCACATTATATGTGGTCTTGCATAAATGATTGTTCACTGTATGAATGTGAGTTGAAATCTAACAGCTAACAGAATGTCCAATTCGGAAAGCCATGGAGATCTTTTCAATTTGGAAGGTGCATAACAAACAAGAAAACGGTCGATACATATGGATAATGGTTAATGGTTATTCACAACTCAGCCTCTCTTGGCAAGTTTTATTGATATGTTATGCTAGATTAGATACATGCTGATGGCTACATTAAATGCAAATGATAGATTCCCAGTTCAATTCATATCTTGCATTTCATCTTATTCTCTTGGTAACAAGATACGGAAAACTGATCAGATGACTATTGACGTTGAAATGTTTACCGATTATACGAAGTTTTATTGAAATATATGTTTACTTACATTTATCTCGTCCCAAGAAAACGGGTAGAGGATTTGAATTTTTAACCTGTTAGATGTGATGCGGGACTCTTTCTTACTTCATTCACCCATCTCTTAGGGTTGTTATTGTTGATTTTCTTTTTGGGTTAAACAACTTGGGTGTATAAGATTTTTTCTTACAAGAAGGTATATAAGATTTTAATAATTTGATCATACCATTATGAATTGGCATGCTTAAGTACTGACTTATTAACAATAATGTATTGTAATATTATCATTAAAAGAATTTAAATGTGATAAAAATTATTAAAATTGGGGTAGAGAGAAAAGGTAAAAGAGGAATGGACGAACTTTGCATTAAAAAAAGGAAGGAATGGATGAACTTACGAGGAGAGTTTGCTAGAATGATCATGTTTATTCGAATTATTTTTATGTCCTGCTGTTAAGTTTTTATGATAGCTAGGTATGAATTGTAAAGGGAGAAAATAAGGAAAAGTTAAGGATTAATTAAATAGTTATTTTCTCTCTAATAAATTTGTAAGATTGCTGGTAGATATTAAAGAGATAAAAGAAGAAAAAAAGTTTCAGACTTCAAGACACATGGAGAAAGGTATTATCATTGAGGATGCTTCTTTGATAGTCGGAATAAAGAAGGAAAGATAGTATTCTATCCTATATTGTTAATTATTAATTGAATTATAACTAAATTAATCCTAAAAACTAAGATGTGTTAGTAGCATATAATATTCTATCCTATTTAAATTAATTCATGATAAGATAAACTCATCCAATTAGTTTATTTTATGTGTTTTATTAGTTAAGATAGGATAAACAATTTTTTCATTTCCACTATTATCTCTGTATTTTATTTTTTGCTCTCATTATTTTGTCTGTGATTTTATGGAAATGTCTCAGTACAGGTTTACTCTACATTAGCATGGGTTTTGACCTAATCTCTCCATAATGTTTTTCATCTTTTTTTCATTAATAAAGTTTGGTTGGATGGTGCAGAGGATCTTTTGTAGCTAGGATGTCAATTTGGTTGGAATGCTACTACCCCTTTTTATGCTCCATCCACCCATTTCAAAAAAAAAAAAAAAAAAAACTCTTATCTCTATATTGTGCAAATATTTTCCTTATTTTCTCTTTGGCTAATGGCTATTGTTGTTAGTTGTTACTATTAGAATTGAGTATATGGTTGTATTTAAGGTTGACTATTTAACTTGCACTTTGTATAAGCCTAAATTCAATGATACGTTATCCATTTAAGTGAGTTTTATATGAGTTGCAAATCTTTAACTAACCTACATTTTTTTAATTGTTTTGATAATTTGTCTATTTTATGTTTTTAATAATTTTTTATTTTTTAAAATTTTAAGTTATTTTAATTTTTTAATAATGTTTATTTACATTCTACAACAATTTGTGAGTGAATGTGTACTACATATTTTATAAGTCCATTTAAATTCTTGACCAACTTACCTATGAAAATTAGACTAATGATGTGTTTGGATTGCAGTTGCCTCCAATTGAACTCACATTGAATTCAATTCCTTACTCACATAACTTTGTACATCAATGAATTAGAATTCGAAAAATCTTTGTTTAGAATGGCCTAAATGTGTACAAACTTTGGACATCTATGATAGCTAATATATATCATGGACTAGTTATTATCATCATCTTTTCCCACTTCTATTAGCATTCATTTGTCACCACTACCTATTCTCACAATCATCATTACTTCTCTCTTGTTGCCACCCCAAATAATTTCCTTTATCATCATTATATCTTAGCTATTTTTATTTTTTCATTATTATTATTGTCACTTCCATTTATATAAGTATTGTCACAACCACCATTAACACATAATTATGATTATTGTTGTCTCTACTAGTGGTGTTAATGTCACCCCTACCTATTTTGTTCTACTTTGCCATCATTATTTTCATCATAACCATTGTCATTATTAATATTATTATTGTCATCTATTGTTATTGCCACTACATTTGTCATTAGTGTAAATATTTTCTTATTGTCAATAAATAAAAAAATTACTTTAAATATAATTTTGAAGTAATCCTTACAAAAGTTAAAAAAAATTAATTATATTATAATAAGATAATAGTATGTTTTATTTTTTAGGTTATCAATGTATTTTAATTAAATTTTAAAATATTTCAATATTTTTTAACAAGAGAATAAATAAAAGAGTAAAAAAGTTAATGTAAAATATTTATTGTAAATAACCGTTCGCGAAAGAACAACACCTTAAACAATGTTAACCTTTGTTTAGATTTAAACTTCAAATTGATGGAATTTTTTCTAAATTAAAAGAAAATGTTCAATTTTGAAAAAGTGTGGCTTATCAAAAAAAAGAAAGAAAAAAGGTGTGGCCGTGTGGGATTCGCTGAAACTAGTGGATGGGAGCCCACCTTCATTAAAGTCAAGAGCGCATAGGCATGCCAGAACAGAAAATAAAGCATTAATGGGGTGGGCAAAGCAAGTATTAATATGGACGTGGAGGATAAGGGAACAAAGAAAAAGAACATTTTCATAAATAGAAAAACGAATATGGTATATTTGTAGATTAATTTGTACTTTTTTTTATAAAAAGAGTAGATTCGTAGAGTCCCAAAATAATTATCATTTCAAATTATTTTATACATAAAAATAATAAATGGATAAAATAAAATAATAATTTTATAAAATTAAACTTATATCATCATTATTTTATTTATAAATTTTGATGTTTATTATTAATATTATAAAAGATATAAATGAAAAAAATAATTAATGTTACATAAAAAATTAAAATAATAATTATAACGAGGAAATAATAGATTTTAACAATAAGTGAAACAACATTAATGACATTCTTTTTTTTTTCTTTTTTGTGAATGCAACATCAATGACACTACTCTTATTTTGTCCATAACTAATTTGTGAATGATTTAGGAAGTACAGGACGGCCCTGGGGCAGGCAAGTAGGGCGTCCGTCCAGGGTCCAAAATTTTTAGCATTGATAACTTAAATAAAAAAATTAAAATAAAATAAAAATAAAACCTGTATTAGGAGCCTATTTTGTGTATTAGGGGTCCATTTTTTCCATCCCTTAATTTTAATATTATTTTTATTTCAAAAAATTTGTGTGTTAAGGATCCATTTTTTCCATCCCTTAGTTTTAATATTATTTGTATTTCAAAAAGTTTGTGTGTTGAGGATCCATTTTTTTCACTTTGCCCTATGCCAAAGAATTTTCAGGACCGGTCCTGAGGAAGTATATGTTTAAATTTCAACAATTTTTCTGTTAATTATGAAGGGCTTAACAGACTAACTTAACATAACTTTCATCGACTTTGGGATCATAGACAATTGTATAATAGTACATTAAAACGAGCTTTTAAATAATAAAGAATGTAACCAAGAATATATTATTATTGGTTCAAATTAAAATTACAATTTTTTTTAAAAAAAAGGAACTTTCCAAATACATACATATTTATAATAATAAAGTTTAATGTGTTTGCAAAGATAGTTTATATTATAATTTAATCATAAATTATCGTTTGAATTAATGTATAGTTGTTTGATAGATTATTTATCTTAATTTTATGGATTTTATAATTTCACATAAATTTAAACACTTTACATAAAAATTAACTCCAATTTTAAGATTGATAAAATAAGTGCTTAACTTATTTTTATAGGTCCTATGATATAGATATTACTAAGCAACTATTGTTTGTATAAACCATAGTTATAAAACTTGATTCGGTCCGGTCGGTTTGATCGGTCCAACCGGGACCTAGTGGCATGATCGGGCCGGGTTGGCTATCGGACCGCTCATACATGTGACTCAGTTTGACCTGGAGAAAATCAGATGGTTTTGGGAAGAACCAAAAATCTGACCGGTTTTTAGGACCCAGACTGGGTTGTGCACGTCGTCGTCGCCACTCGACTCAACCACTGCCGCACTGCTCACCGTGTCGGCTTCACCTTCGATAACGCAGAGGAAAAGGAAGAGGAAGCACTGTGAACAAACCTGTATAGGACAGACAAGAAGAAGAAAAAGTGTGAAGCACTGAACTGGAAGCAAAAATGGAGAATATGAGGCGCAACTGCAGTGCCACAGTACAGGAAGCAGAAATGGAGAAGAGAAGGTGCAACATAGGTTATATATATCATTAGGAATTAGGTTTACGTTTACTTGGGCCAAGATTCAGATACCAATTTGCTTCCTGTACCCCCTTTTTTGCTTTTTGCAATCCTTCTTGCTCATTCTTTTATTAAAAATTGAACTTGTGTTTTAATTTAAGTAGTTATTATTTACACTCTCTTTTATTATTAATACACTTTATTTGTATTATCAATTTTAATAATTGTTATTTTGAATTTTTGAGTATACTTTTCTTAATTAAATAATATTAGTTATATACTTATATATAATATAATTTTAATTTTTTTTATATAGATTAGGTAAAACCAGATCAATTACTGACCCACTGATTAGAACACTGACTCACTATCTTGACCGAATCAATGACCAGGCCGAATTTTATAAAACTGGTATATATAATCAACTATTCTTACATAAATAACTCCATTTTATATGTTCCAGTAAAGAAAAAGTTAAATAACATTAATTAAAATTAAAAAACATTAGTTAAAATTAAACAAATAATGCAGCCATCCATTGAAAATACTCTTAAAAAGTTCATACCTAAAATGATTTATAATTAAACCAATTGTGAATTGAGTTCATAAGTTTTCTCTCATTTACACTCAAGTTTTTCTATGTTGATTTCATACCATATTTAATTCATTATTGTGCTCAGAACAAAAGACATTTCTTTTTTTGTTCATCGTTATAATAAAAATAATAGTTCATATTTACAAGTTTCATCAACACAACAATTAAGTTAATATAATTATAACATAAGTTAATCAAAAGAGCTTATAAACTTCCCAAAAACTTTCTAAACATACTTATTAGATTGTTATAATTCAAATAATTTTAATTAGTATACTGTAATTATAATTGTAATGTCATGCTCAGTTTCTCATGTCAACTAATTATGTAAAATATTGAATAAAATTGGGATAAAGAGACCTCATTATAAACGAGAGAAAATCTTAGAGACCTAAATGACATAATCAGAATATGGACATCAAAATCATCACACAATTAGAATACTTTAGAAACTGAAACTACAAGTAGCCGAATATTTATACCAATTAGAAATTAAAGTAATTATGTATGGGTAGAATAGGAGAGTCTAGAGGAACAAAGAGGCAATAACTCTCAATCCAGCTAATAACTAACAAAGCACATAATAACTATTTTTTCCTTCACAAAAGTCGTTCATAATAACACCACTCGACCTAATTATAATAATTTAATTAACTAATAGTTAGACATTAATAAGAGATGGCGTGTACTGGATTAGAGGGGTTGTGTAGTTAGATTTAGAAGACATTAAGCATACACGTCGAAGCTTGATTTTGTCACTTTCACCTGCTTGAAATTGCGAATCCAGCCAACCTTGATATTCCCTTATTTTTATTTAGAGTATGATGTATGATAGGGTAACATAATTTTATATTATTATTTAACTATAAATTATGGTTTAAATTATTTTAAAAATTAATAAATTTATCATATATATAATAAGTTATGATTAGATGATTTTGTAAAACTATTGAAACAAAAAGACCATTTATGTTCAAAATTGCTGTTCTGTGTTGATGTTTATCCTAACAGCAAGTAGTAACAAGAAGATTATGATTTATGCGTTAAGTAGAGAAGGCTTAAGAAGGAAAAGGGTTGCAACTTACATTACATTACAGGTCCACCAACTGGTGGTTAGGGTTTGAACACTTCCAAGCAATCAACCAGTCAACCACCCACTCCCCTCTCCTATTCTATTCTTTGCTTCAATTTCTATATTAACATGGTATGATATAATTAATAGATAATTTTAACCTTTAAATACATGTTATGAATTTGATCCCTAATTTATGTGTATGCATATATATATGTTGGAAGAGATCAAACTCTTAATTAAATGGATCTTAATATCTCATTTTAAAAATTAATCATTCATTTTTGACAAAGGAATACCTTAATTTAAAGAAGAAGAAAAATCAATTTCAGTAATACACCATATCACGCCACACGCCTTCCTATAATATTATATACCCTTATGTTCTATACTACAAATTTTTAATACGTTCCTTTGTCACACGTGATTATCCCTACTATGATTGGCACTGAAATTTACTAATTATTTAATCCATCTTGTCCAATACCAATTTACTAAAAGATACATAAGAACTTAAAAAGATGCTGTAATTGTTTTTTTTTTAACAAAGGCTACATAAATAAGCTTTACAATAATGTTCAATTTTTAGTGGAATTAATTGATATCAAAATATGTAAATATTAAATTTTTGAAAGATTAAGGTAATAAAAAGTACCCCTTTTGTTTTATTTTATTGGTTACTTTTGAATTTTTTTTTCCTCTCAAATTATTTGTAACTTAAAAATATTAAGAAAATATTATTTTTTAAATAATATCAGCTACAATAAATATATGCACTACAGATATATAGTTATAATTATACAGTGTAGTTAATAAAGATATTTTAGCTAGTCAGATAAAATTATTTTATTACGATGAATATTGATATAGTTTATTATTTTTCTTAAAATATATAAATTATATTAAATGATAATATCATTAATGACTTATAATAATTTTATCTGACTCAATAACATTATCTCTAAGAAAAAAGAATAGCTATGGTTTAGAAAAAAATATATCATCAAACATATGAATTAATTAGGAAATGTTATTTCAGATTAATTGTTAGTCTTTAATATAAATTCTAGATATATAATTATACTTAATATTTTAAAAAAACTTTTATCACTCGTGATAATTTTATCAAATTCAAATAAGATTATTAAATATGTGAATTCTTACAAAATGACAATGAAATAGAGAGAATATTTAAACATTTATCTACATCATCTTACCTATTAACAATTAGGAGAAATGAGGCAAGGTTTGTGCCTCTCTATATTTTCAAAAAATATAAAAATAAAATAAGAGATGATGGCAATTAAATGAGTGTACACTTGTTTTGAAATTGGACTTTATTTCTAGTTTGTGGAGGTAATTTTTTCATATACAATAAAATTATAGTACTAGTAATTCCTATAAATAATGTTGAAGCAAATCAAATTCCTATTAAATAGCTGTATATATAATTTTTCCACTAACAATACGTATAAATTAAAGCCATATTTAAGAAACAACTATTGCTGCCACGAAACATTAATAGTTTTTAATAGACCATAGGATTTAATCACTAAAAATACTAATTAGTATTCTAGAGATATTGGTTAAAAAATTTAAAGTATAAGTATTTTTATTAAAAGATGAAAAATTATGTTGTTTATAATTTTTTATAATTTACACAATAAATATTTTAATTTTTTAAGCAATGTTCTTGGGATAATAATTAACAAAACTCTTTTATTAATAACATTAAATAATATAAGAAGTTGACGTGTGGAAGTAACCAATTTCTTTTTCTTTGATTTAATTTATTAATAATTAATAATCCTTTTATGTTCATTGGTTGGTGCTGCTGTTTGTTCCAAAGATAATTTGAAAAAAATTTATATGTCTTGGGATTGCCACTTGTCTTGGCTTCCCCAAACTGTGGATTGTTGTCTGTAATTTTTGCTCTTAACCTCTCCTCTGTTAGCTTACTGCCATTCTTTTCTCTTCTTTGCTACCACCCTGCATCTCTCTCCCCTGTTCCTCCCTTTTCCTTTTCTCTATCAGGTATTTCTCTTTTCTTTCATAGTTTCTTTCATCTCTTTACTCTCTTTTTTTTCTTCTTCTTTCTGTGTTTGGCTTTTGTCAACAACAGTGCAGAATGAAAAAATAATAATTAAAAAAAGAAGCTTGAGATGACTTTGATGGTGGTAGATAGTACTTCTCATGGTCACAACTCACAAGCTTTTGTTCCAACAGGAGGGGTGGTGGGGTTAATTTTTCATGATTAAAAGCAGAAATTAGAATGTTAAAAAGCTACTGTGGAATGGGAAAAAGTTAAATTCTACTTCAAAGGCTTCAGATTTTTTCACACATGATTGTTTTATGTTTTTTGATTGACCTATCTTTTCACTTTCACTTTTGTTGTGTGTTCTTCTCAACCTCAACCTGGCGTCTGTGGTTTTCACTTTCAACTACCACCACCACTATAGGGTTTCAACTTTGAAGTTAATTATGTTTATGGGGTTTTGGTTTTGCACCCCGTTTTTGGTTTTGTTTGGTTTTCAGGTTTGTTTGCATCGTTTCACACATGATTGTTTTATGTTTTTTGATTAACCTATCTTTTCACTTTCACTTTTGTTGTGTGTTTTTCTCAACCTCAACCTGGCCTCTGTGGTTTTCACTTTCAACAACCACCACCACCATAGGGTTTCAACTTTGAAGTTAATTATGTTTATGGGGTTTTGGTTTTGCACCCCGTTTTTGGTTTTGTTTGGTTTTCAGGTTTGTTTGCATCGTTTTCTGCTACCTCGTACCTCCGTTTTTCGCTTCCAAAAAAAAAATTAAAAAAAAAAATGAAAGAAGCTTCCTTTGGTCAATTTGCTTAACAGGGCTAGCAAAACTTTTCTTTTCTTAATCTATGGTAATGAAAGTACTCGTTTGGCCAGACCCCTTTAATTCCTCACGTCGTTTAAAGCTTAAGCCAATGTTTTGTGGTTAATGATAGAGCATAGATAGTGATATAATGTGTCTCTGATTGGTTTTTCTTATGCTGGGGTGCTTTTGCTTTATAGCAACGTAATATTTTCCTTTGATCTTGCGTGCTTTCTATTTTATTAATGTTTTCCTTTATTTTCATTAACCTTTTCCTCCCTTTTGGATCATTTTCATTCAATTTAGGTACTCTATTGTAATTAGCTTTTGTTTGTGCAACATCATTATCCTTGCCTCAATCTTGTAGCTGAGGTGACATTATATATTTAGCTCAGCATCACTACTGGTTTCTCGAACCTAAGCGGTGAAGGAGATGTGTGGCTGACTCAATTCTAAAGGGACCAGAAACAAGCACATCTGAATTTCAATTGTTAATTTACCATGTATCTGAGCCAAGCCTTTTCTTCAGGGTCCTATGCGGATATGTTGTCTGGGAATCCTCTTTTACCTCATAACTACAGTGAAACTGTAGGAGGACAAAATGAGTTGAAGTTCATCACATCCATGAGGGACACAATGACTATGCAGCCCATTGATGGGAATTCCAATGCTGCCGCCACAGGTGATTCAGAGTCTTTTGCGAATGCTGGAGATTCCCATTCCCATGTTATTCCAAGGACAACACAATTGGGAGTTGTGGAGAGTGAGCAAAATGTACTGAACCAAGGCTTGTCTCTTAGCCTTGGCTCAGTGATGCCTTCTATTGCATCTGTCCCTACCTTTCCATATCAGTATCCCGGCACCAGTTTCTCTTCACTTATGACTGCTTGTATCCCAAATTTAAAGGAATCTTCATCTCATAAAGATGACGAGGCCAGCCTACAAAGGGAATTGAGAAATGCTGAGTGCATGGCATCTTTAGCTTCTAGAGGATTTCACAAAAGGGAGGAATTGTATAATCCACATGCCTCATTGTGCATTAGCGAAGGCCGAAATGATGGATTGCAAGGTTTTTCCAACAATGTCTTGAACTCACAATACCTCAAGGCAGCACAGGAGTTGCTTGATGAAATAGTTAATGTCCGAAAGGCTTTGAAGCAAACTGGTTTGGAAAAGCAACAGAGTTTCCGTGATATTGGTTTAGATAGCTCCAAAGATTCAGATGGAAAATCTACCAGCCAATCCGTGCAGATATCTTCAGGCCCCAATGGTTCTGCTGCAAACTCCTCATGTGACCTATCACCTGCAGAACGGCAGACTTTGTTGGACAAGAAGACAAAGCTTTTGTCAATGCTGGATGAGGTAACCTGTAAACTTTGTATCACTGAATTAAACAGTTCTTTTCTATTCTGTTGATATAATTGCCCTGATCTGACCCCAGTTCTTTTGTGTTTCATATAGTTGGTCGTCTAATTTGTGTTACACATAAAATTATTTAGTGTATGTTTAGTCTATTTTGAAGCACAAAGGTTTTTTTTTTTTTTCTGTATTTTTTCTAAGAGAACTTTAGGGGGAAAAATATTGTTTCCCAGAGATAATCATTTCAAAACATTGTTCCAAATAAGCATTTTACCTAAAAGTTTTAGATCGTGTAAAGTTATTCTTTTTTCTAATCTTGTATGTTATTTTTTCCCCAGAAAAGTGTACGTGTTGAAAGTGCTATATATTTACTAAGATTCCTCATACACTAGCTGTGAGTTGTTCACAGAGTAAATACTTTCTCCGTGTTTGATCTTCAGTTATGCAATTTAGTTATTTAGTTTTATACATATCCCTCCTTAGTGTTTGATTGAACTGTGTCTACTTAGATAGTAACAAATATAGTACTAGTGATGACGATGATGTGATGAGAGTGTTAGCTAGTGACTTAACTCTTAATCCTTTCTTTTGCTCTTCTGGCAGGTGGATAAAAGATACAGACAGTACTGCCACCAAATGCAGATTGTGGTGTCATCTTTTGATATGGTTGCTGGATGTGGAGCAGCTGAACCATACACTGCACTTGCCTTGCGCACAATATCGCGCCACTTTCGGTGTTTGCGCGATGCCATTAGCAGCCAAATTCAAGTGACTCAAAGGAGCCTTGGAGAACAAGAGGGAATACCTCGTCTCCGCTATGTTGATCAGCAGCTTCGGCAACAAAAGGCCCTTCAGCAACTTGGTGTAATGCGACAAGCTTGGAGGCCTCAGAGGGGACTTCCTGAAACCTCTGTTTCAGTACTCCGTGCATGGCTCTTTGAGCATTTCCTTCATCCGTAAGTTAACCTCCCATGTTCTTATTTTATTTTTAACTTATGGTATTAGATCTAATAATTTTTTCCCAAATTTCATTTGCTACCAGTTATCCTAAGGATTCAGAGAAAATTATGCTAGCAAGGCAAACTGGCTTAACAAGAAACCAGGTACAATAATTAATGTTTTCTAAATTGTAGAACATTGTATGTATAAGTGCATGTTTGTGAATGATTAATTGTGGGGAAATAATAACTTTTTCATAAACGTTTACAAAGCTGATTTACAGTGTCATCTAATTATAAATTGTTATGTACGACAAATTTGTTAACTTTTACAATAACTTCTTTAAAAGTTATATTAACGATGATTTCTAATTGACTAATATTGCAAAATGTTTAAATGTATTCTGTGAAAATTTGTTTTTGATGGGGATCAAGCAGTAAAAATAAGTGACTGCCTAAAGTTTTAGTCCTGTGACATGTTTGCTAATCTTTATTTGATTCATTTCAGGTGGCAAACTGGTTCATTAATGCAAGGGTGCGTCTTTGGAAGCCAATGGTTGAGGAAATGTACAAAGAAGAATTTGGTGATTCTGAGATGAGCAGCAATCTATTATCATCAGAGAACACACTCAAAGCTCCAAGAGATGATGTTCAAGGTTCTGACAATAGAAGGGAAGAGACCCAGGACAACTTAATAACCGTTGATGATAGTGTTCAGCATCATGGGTTGAAGTTGGATCATGCCTCGGAATTGGACAGAGGGATCCAAAGCAGCGATCATGGAGAAAATGCCATGGATCCTAGAATTGGAAAATTGCAAGGTGACCAAAGATTCAACATGAACAACAACAACAACAACAATAGTCCTTATTATGGTGATGGCTGCATAATGGCTTCTACTCCTGCCACATATGATTTATCAGAGTTAGGTAACATTGCTGTGGGTGGCCACGTGTCGCTTGCATTGGAATTGAGGAACTGTGAAAGCGAAGGATTTGGTGTGTCAAATGATGACATGCATAAACGACATAAGAAAACATTGGCTTCTTCCCCAGAGGCTGATTTGCTAGATTACCATTTCACAGACCCAGGAAAGCAACAAAACAAGTTTGGCAATCCTCACCTATTGCACGAGTTTGTTGTGTGAAGAAGGGTTGGAGAAAATTCTGAAGTTTTCAAGGGAACTAAGGAAATGTGTACCACCAAAGTAGTAGATAGATAGACAAAAGCCTATGTTGTTGTTGTTAACTTGGTTGCTCATTCTTGTTGTCCACAGTTCATAAAAGGCGATGTAAATCATGAACCGTACAAATATATACACGTAGGTATGTGTAGATATATTCTCTTGTAATATCGTGGATGGATGATTGGTTGTATCATGTGCAGGCAATTTTTGTAAGGACAAGGAACGTATCTTGTGCATCATGATGTATAAGGGAATCTTGTCAAAAACGTAAAAGGAGTACTACCATCTATCTGAATGCATTGACTCTTGTGCACACACATTATTGTAGTTCGGGTCTTTCATGAATGATGATGCTTCACAATTACATGAGTACAAACACATAAATTATTACTATTGTTAATACTATTTACCTTTTGGTTCAACAGTGAAGGGTGTTTTTGGAAGCCTGATTGATTGGTATTGAACCAAAGTTTTACATTTTCTAACCAATGAGAATTATGGGCAGGGTTGATGGCAACGGTGGATCTAGATCAGTGTGAGAATAGTGAGTTCAAATATATAAAATTAAAGAGTATAAAATATGAAAATATAAAAATATGAGAGTAGTGAGTTCAAATATATAAAATTAGAGGGGATAAAATATAAAAGTATTAGATAATTATATTTATTTTTTAAAATGAGGAGGTGCATGTGCACATCCTCACTATATATTAGTCCACAATTGGTTGATGGAATTGATATCCAAAACACTCGTATTTGTTTTAGATTTTGTTATGTTCCTTTCGTTCCTTTCATCCATTTAAGATATCAAGAAATACAATAAATTTTATTTATCCTAATAAAGTTATGAAATTTTTTATTTTAATGTTTTCATTTCTATTTCATAATAGATGTAAGTGTAAATCAATTATAGATTAGGTGAAAAATAAGAATATAATTGATAAAAGAGTAATTAATGTTATCTTAAACTTAAAAATGACAAATAAATTGAACAATTTTTTTTTTTAAAAATCCAACTATTAAAAAGGAACTGAGAGAGTAATGGCTTTCATAAATATAATTTTGAATTATTAAACTTGATTGCGACGTGTATCTAAATTAATTTTAACCAGAGATTTTGCATTAAAATATATGTGGCATTGTGTGAAATTGATTATGGATGCAAACAAATCAAATAGGTATTTCACAAATCATAGAAGAAATTCTTTTGGGGGGTTGAGCAAAATATCCATTAATCTCTCTCCTAATGGAAAATCAAATGGACATTAATTAAATCAGCTTCAGCTAATCTCATACTATATTGAAATTGGATTGAAATTTTGAGCGAATATAATCCTAGCTAGGAAGATTAGTAAAACCAACCCCTCATGGAAGAATCAATGTTTTCATATTTTCAAGTGTTACAATGATGTGGTGCAATGATGTTTGAAATCAATGTGCGTTAGCACGTTTAGTGTGTGATTGAGTACAAAGTGAAAGCAAGTGCCATAATTTAAGAAACAAACTAAAAGGTTGTTTTAATAAAGTAAAGTAAAGAAAGCATTTTCTTATTCTGCAACCATATTATCTATGAAGGTTCACAGTCACAGATTGACAATCCTAGAATGAAGAGTGTGCAGAAGCCAGAAGGTGCCCAAACCTTTGGTCTCTGCTTTCTGCATGGCACAGAGATCAAATGAACATGACACAGATTTACTCTGTTCCGATTCTACTTTTTCAGTCTTCAAAAGCTGGAAGGTTGATGCTTTCGCTTGTTGTTTTATGCTCAGGGAAGGTTGGGGACCATGTTGTTTTTCTGTCATTTTCTACGTTGCCAATTTACTTGGCTTCCAGGATAGGGCCGAACAGAACACTGCAGCCTCATAGGTCTGAAATGTAGCTGAGAAAGACAGGAACCCCTATTGCTATCTTAGAATTATTTAAGGCATGTCAGCATCCTATTGAACTAGTGCCAAAAAAGTTAAGCCTACAAAACTTCCGTATTAACCTAAACTAAGTATAAAAATAATTCACCAATGCCATGAACAAATTACAAAGGGTAAGTTTTTGACATAACAGAAGGCATGATTTTACAAATAATACCAAATTGTCTTGGCCGTGTTATGTATAAAATTATCCACTAATATAAAGTAACAACATTTTTTTTTCAAATATGCAATATTAATCATTCAAGGTGCTGATATTCATTTAAGAAATTAATATTTTTCAATATATATTTTTCTATACATACGAATCAAAAATCAAAATTCATAAACACATCCTACAAAGATAAGATTATTTATTAGTCATGTCACACCATATTAATACACCACCTTTTTATCAAAATTATATCAATACTCTTCTATACTTCTATATATGTATCTAACCTAATGATTCTATTATGTGATTATATATATATATATATATATATATATTCATATCTAACATTTGTATGTCTGACATGTTTACTGGTGTCAGAGAACCTGCAGTTTGCAGCTAGCTTGGCATTCATTTGTTTTCTCATTAAAGAAAAGTCGGGTTTTATTTTTGTCATGAAAACTCTCATTCCCTAAACAGCCCTGTTTTCAAGTTTTCACTTGTATTTTAAAATAAACTTTAGTTTTTCTTATGTACTAATTTAAAAGAAAACTTATATTTCTTCGTCAATTTTGTACATTTTTTTTTACAAATAAAAAAGAGCTAAGAAGAAAAGAGAAAAAAAAATCTAAAATAGTAAGAAATATGATGTAATAGACTAAGATAGAAAAAAGTGAGTATTGATATTTTTTTTATCTTTTTGTAAGGGAGTGAGAAAAGATGTGTTTTACCATTAAAGATGGTCTTAGTTTGTACTAGTATTTTTTTCCCATTTCTTTAAAAGGCAAAACCTTCAACATTCATTAAAATTGACTAGATTTTTTTTTTTATATATTTTTACCAGTAATGGGAAAACGAAAAAAAGTAATTTTCATTTATGTTTTTTTATGAGAAATGCTAGCAAGTGTACACTTTTTAACAAATTATAAATAATTAGAAATTATAAAATTTTGTTGATTTTTTCTTATTTAATAAGTCATTCATTTTTGTAATTTTTGATAAATATTAATCAATAATAAATAATGCATAAAAACAGTATATTACAATAAAAAAATTGCATAATTTCTATGAAGCTATGTATTTAGTCCACATAACAAAGGTCCCCTTAATCAAATCAAACTGCTTTCTTTATCCGGAAGCAAACTCTCCAGAATGAAGGAGAGGGTCTATCATTTATTTGTATATAAAAAATGGGTATAATTGTCAAAATATGTGAGCTAGATCAACAAAATTAATTTAATAGTAGTATTTAATTTAGTCTGACTTAGCAATTGGAACAATTCAATTTGATCCAACTGGACGTAGACCGATTTACCCAATTCGGTTCGAAATAGATCTTGGTAAAAAACACTAACTTGTGTACTGGATGGATCTTGGTAAAAAAAAAAAAATAACTTGTGTACTGTATCATTCTACTGCTCTTGCTTCCTGCACCTTCTAGTTTTGCTTTCTGCACCCTGTTAGGACTCGAACAGACAAAAATACCCCCTCACCCTCTTAAAGGCACCAGGCATCCCACAACCCTAGCATAGTGTTATGAAAAGCAACTCAATCATCGACCGATCAAGGCACTGAGTCAATGGATCAGAGATTGAACCGATAAGTCACTTATTAGTCCAATTGACCTAGTATATGTATATATTAAAAAATAAAAAATGCATAAATGTAGTTAACAAAAAATGTGATCAATCCATAGTCTATATTTCAATATTACATAATTATTTCTTACTATAAATTATTTTCTTGGTTATTATCATTAAATTACGATGGAAACTCTTGTTATTTTCTACAGCCGAGTACAAAAATTATCAAATGGTCATGAACAAGTATGGTGAAGGTATATAAAATACATAAATATTAAATTATATCAGAATCAAGATAATAATTATTAGTTATTATATATTTTTATCAAGATCAAAATAATATTATAAGAGCATATTATATGCTATTATTCAATAATTAGCTATTAATGGTTCAACATGTCTTAGAAATTGTAAAAAAGCCTATAAAAAAGAATTGAAAAAAAAGATCGATCGAGTCAAATCATGTCAATTCGATCCGAGTCATCAATTTTTGTCAAACTCGATTAGGTTCCTTCATCGACGGAGCCAGGTTGAAATGAGGGTGGGCAAATGCACCCCCTCATTTCAATAAAATCATTAATATTTGTCCAAAAATATTATATTTTGCATCTCCTAATTTTATATTTTGCATCCCGTAATTTTATGTATTTGAAACTTTCTTATCAGTCCACATGTGAGAGTAAATAAATATACCCTCTTATTTTAATAAAATGCACATATTTATCTTAAAATTTTATATTTTGTACATTTTATTTTCGTGTTTGAACCCAACTATCCCATATGATAATGATAATTATCAATTTTTTATTTTTTAAAAAAATTGCCCCCACTAACACAGGGTCCTAGATCCGCCACTGAATTTCTTAACCGACTACATTTTTGGTTTGGTGACTTAACCGAACTGGCCAAGCCACCAGGTTCCTGATCTAGTTTCCACAACTATGCCCTATGCTCCTCTTCCCTTCCTAATTAGTAATAATTGGTAATTATGAATTGCCCAAGCACCCCATTCTCTTCTGTTCTTCCACCTCCCTACTTGTTCTCTTTTTGCACTATTTGTCGTAATGCATTCTATAATGTTTGTTTTGGAATATTAAAATCATATTTAGGAACAAGCATATTTAAAGATTTTTTTTGTGTGTTAGGGATTATTTAATCCGAAATTATGTTAACATAGTTCCAGAAAAGTCTATCCGTAAGGAAAAAATTATTTCTTGTATTATAGAAAAAGCTTATCCATAAAGGGCTTTGAAGCATGATATGTTATGGAAAAGTCTATCCACAATCCAATTGAAACTATTTATAGGCTAATCTGAAATATATTTCAAAATGTCTGTTATGGAATATTAAAAATTTATTCCAGAACAAGCATTTCGTAAGAGAAAAAATATTTTGTGTTATGGATTATGTAACATAATTTCAGAAAAGCCTATAAGTAGGTTTTTTTTTGTTATGAAAAAAGCATATCCATAAAGAGAATATATAGTCTTGCTACAACAAGTAATAATACACATTCATTTTCACAATGATTGTTATAATATTCAATTCTAACATTTTGTTAATGTTTCAACATGGAGATAACAATTAATAAGAATAGTAAAAATGGGACTAGAATCTCAATTATTAGAAAAAATCTTTCTCAATCAACTAAAAACTAATTTTTTAATAATTTATCCCTTTCAATTTTCATTTGTTATCTCTATTTTTAAATTAATTTTTA
>PYAF01000356.1:3223501-3241138 GCA_007407185.1 Glycine tomentella
ACATTTGATTTGACATTATGAGATAATAAATAAAATTATATTTTTAATTTTCTAATCATTGATTGAAAACAAGTGACTAATGCATTGAAAATAAAGTTAAATCATTTAGATAATACCTGAATTCAATCTTTGACAAATATAATTTTTTGCTTGACTTTACTTATTTCTATGTTAAATTCTAAATTAATCAAAATCCATTTTTCCTAATGAATAACAGGGTTAAGATAAAAAAATATTCATAATTTTGTATTTATTTTTTCTCTTTATATTTTTAACTTTTCATATCTCACTAAATATTTAACATCAATCATTAAATATCCCTGATTTTTTCTATTTCACAACTCCAAATTCATAGTGTAAATTAGATAAGCGAGATATGGAATGTTAAACTAGATTTAGGACATCACATTGCCACATGTCTCAACTCTTAAACGATATAGACTATTGTCGCCTCCATAACCATCATAAACACAAGTTAATTAATAACTAACAAACCGAACGCAATCTATTTTTGGAGAACATAGAAAAAGAAAGAAAAGAGAAGAGCTTACGGTGCTGCAGACTGCAGTAGTTGATAGTTGGTTGAAGAAAGAGATGAGTGCAGCATTCCTCTATGGTTCGGTAATTCACCCATCATCACCATCACCGTTGATTCAAGTTCAACAACGATATCGTTATCATTTTCTATCTACACCACCAATCCCTATGCAGTACACGGAATAATCCTTATTTCTAGATAGGATTCATTAGAGTTTGTTAGGATGGAAGTGAATGGAGAAAAAGGGAGGGATAGGAAATGTCTTATCTGAGAGTTTCCTTAAAAAAGTGGAAGAAGATGAGGGATTGTCTGAAAACATTTCAAAAACCTTATTCATTTTTTATAAACATTTTGAAGTTCACCAATTAACTGAACTCAATGACACCTTGTAATCCATGATGTAGCCAACCTCATCTAGTGGGTAAGGTTTTTGTTGTTATTTGAAGTTCACTAATTTGGTGGATTTTAAAAATCTAAACAAGGGGAAGGAAACTTACTGCTTAACCTCCCAATCTCTTCCTTTCTATTCCCCTCTCCATTCTCTTTTGATTATTTTCCCTCTGTACTTCTCTCTACTCCAAACTTACGTTCAAGTATTTCTGTCTTGCTAACGGCTACTAATGACGTTATACTTTCATAAGAAATGCCACCCTGGATCTCACATAAAATTACTGGCCTCTTCTATTTCTTGGCAATTGCGCAACTTGGAAAAGATTTTTGGTGGAGATGTGAGAGTTTGCGACCGAACTGCTCTCATCCTTGATATATTTAATCAACGAGCAGCAACACATGAAGCGTCTTTACAGGCAATTATAAATTAGAAAGAGGTTTCTCCAGTATCCTTTGTTTTTATTAGGGTATCAGTACCTGATGCACTCAGTTGAAATATAAATGCCACAAGGATACATGATAATATAAAAACAATTATTTATTGATACTCTAATAATTACATGATAAGTAGTTTTCTAATTATCATTTGTTTAAAGGCCAATGTTAGTTGTTAATTTGTTAGTTTTCAATTATCATATATGAAGAATACTTAATATCATTATTTCATTATTAAGTAAGATGATAACATGTAAAAGTCCATGGAGAAAAATAAAGTACTGTATTTATATTTCAACTAAGTGAGACATCTTGCCAGATATTAGCAGCTAATTATGTTAGAGGTACTGGTACCTTATAAAGCAAAAGAAACCATTGAAATCTCCCAATTAGAACTGCTTATTTTCTATTCATGTTGTTACCAGAATCGCTTTGGCAAGAGGGAAAATCTTAAATCCTTTTTCTGACTATCCTAAGGTCTTTCTAATTCTAGGTTTCATTAGCACAAATGGAATACCAACTACCTCGTCTAACAAAAATGTGGACTCATCTTGAGCGTCAAGCAGGAGGAAAGGTGAAGGGAATGGGTGAAAAACAAATAGAAGTGGACAAACGTATTCTGCGCAACCAAGTAAGCAAACAGTCTTGTACAATTGTCAAATTTATCCACATTTCTGCTTGAAAATCTGCTATTTGATTGAATCAGTGTGCTTTGTACTAGTGTAATACTGGAAAGTACAGACATTGTATATCTGAGTAGTACCTACTGGTTACATACACTATGCATTTCTCTGAAAGTTCACTGTTTTTTTTTTTTTTCTGTTTTACCTCTGGAATCTTACTTTACCTAAGAAATTTCTGATGCTTGGGCTTTGGCAGATTGGTATTCTTAAAAAAGAGCTGGAATCTGTTAGGAAACATCGAAAGCAGTAGCGTAACAGGCGTTTCTCAGTACCTGTGCCAGTTGTGTCCTTGGTTAGTTTTTTTGCAATTATATTGAGGCCAATTATATTCAGCTGGAATCATGGTAATGTATGCCATATAAATGATAATTTGACAAAACTTTTGACAAAATTGTAGGTTGGTTACACAAATGCTGGTAAGAGTTCACTTTTGAATCAACTAACTGGAGCCGATGTTCTTGCCGAGGATAAATTATTTGCAACTTTAGATCCAACTACGTGGAGGGTACAGGTCAGTCAAAACATACCTAGAGAATGTCCCATTTTTTATATACAAACTATTCATTGTTTTTAGATTGTTGATTGCTTTCAACTATTGTGTGTGCTTCTTATTAGTAATGAGATTCAGTTACAATCTTCAACTCTTTTACTAAATAAAGAACTAGTCAAGAGCTTATAACTGTCCTTTACTTTGAGGCATAGCATTTCCTATGTTTACAGTGTATAATGGCTGTGGGATGACTAAAATTTATTATTTATGATTTGTTTTTTATTTATTTTATCAGAAGTTAATGTGAAAGAAAGTATTTGACTCCTCTAAAGTGAGGATACCTGTAAAGTAAGAAAGTGAAGGTCCATTCACAATTGATTTAAATTAAAGTATCTTATAAATTTAAATCACTTCAAATTGACAGTTGTTGGACAGTTGGACTCACTTTCTCACTTTACAACTCTTCCTACTATAGAGGTGCTAAATCCTGCAGGAAAATAAATCTTATGCTGTTTAAATATGGTTATTTTAACATGCTTTGCTTTGTTCATTTGCTTTCATCCAGATGAAGAATGGAAAGGAGTTTCTTCTAACAGACACTGTTGGTTTTATTCAGAAGTTACCTACTACACTAGTAAGAAAGATAACTCTTAGTTTATTTTGCTCTTTATGTTTGACAAAAAAATATGCTTTTGATATTTTGTAATTTTTTAAAACATGGTTTACGATAAACTTGTTGCTGTAGAAGTTAAGTCTAAATTATGAAGCAATCACCAAAAACTGTCTTTTTCTGCTTTCTGTAGGTTGCTGCCTTTAGAGCTACACTGGAGGAGATATTGGAGTCATCGCTCTTGGTGCATGTGGTTGATATAAGGTTATATATAAGTGAAACTGCTGTGAGGAGTTATTTTTAGAGAAAGGCAAGTTAGTAAAACTAGTGGTGTTGACCTACACTGTATTTCGTGAATTATTTTTGTGAATTGCAGTCACCCGCTGGCTGAACAACAGATAAATGCTGTGGACAAAGTCCTGTCAGAACTGGATGTATCATCAATTCCAAAATTGATTGTCTGGAACAAGGTATTGGTGAACATTTTTGTTGGTTTTCCTGTTCTGAAAATAGTGTACTGAGTTAGCCTATCTCCCTTTATCTTTGTTATTTTGAAAAGACATTAAGGTATTGCCTTGGACCTCTGCTGTTCTTTCAATTTATTGGTTGGTTAGGAATTTGGTTACATGTTTTTCAGGAGCTTAGCCTATTCTAGATTTACTTTACTGCAATTTAATCTTCCAAGTTTCATAAAATGTTTTTTTTTTTTTTGTATTTCTTTATTGATGTATTATTGTGTTTAATAAAAAGACATGATTATATCCTTGTTAATTCTGAATTATTTCCATTCCCAACAGAATATTAAAATTTAAAATTGTTCCAACAACCACATAATTTGGGATGACATTGACCTCACTTATGTGGAGGACTAACTTCAAAATTTAAACAATTGAAAGCAGAGGGGTTTACTAACATTTTATTGAAATTGTTATAACTATAAAACCATTCACTTACTCAACAAGTATGGTATCAAAGCTTGTATGACCAAAACTAAGTGGACAAGAGGTTGATCATTGCTACCCCGATTCTAAAAGTACAAAATGAGTTGAATTTGTAAACTAGGTGGGTCAATGCAATGACCATGCTTCATGCCCAAAAGGCTCTCTGGGGGCTGGGGCATGTTATAACTATTAAGTTATTCATGTGTCTTCATTGAACAACTTAAGCTTTTAAGATAGTTGATTCATTATAAAAACTAGAGGGAATGTGTCTTACAATCTTTGATTTTTTTTCCTTTTAATTGATATCCTGTCTTTTTGTAATCTTAGACTTAAGTTTTCCATTCATTTAGATTTTTTCTTTTAATTGACATCCTGTCTTCCTTTTTTATTGTTTTTTAATCAGCACCAATATCCTGTCATTTAGATTATAGCATCACCAGATACTGAGATGTAAGTCATGTAACCAGAATGCTTTAAATCAGTTCCAGGATTTATTGGATTGCTTTCGGTTCAAAATTGGTTTTATTTCTTTAAAATTTGCTTGATTCACAGCAATGAAATTCTTCTCTTAAAATTGGCACAAGTATGCTATTTAAGAGGACTGAGGTCAATTTCTCCCTTATTATCAACAAGCTTTACTGTGCATAAAAAATTGAATTTAGTACAGAATGAGCTCCAGGTTAAACATTCTGGTTTATCTGACTTCTTCTTGCAGGTTGACAAAGTTAGTGATCCTCAGAAACTCAGGCAAGAAGCTGAAAAAAGCGATGATGTTGTATGCATATCTGCTTTAAGTGGTGATGGTTTACAAGAATTTTGTAATGCAGTTCAAGACAAGCTAAAGGTGCAAAGTTGAAACCAATCTGGATATAATTTAACATATACCATTTTACTATTTGATATCATTTAATCCATCTGTTTGAACTATGAACTATTTACTTTTGAAGATATAAGGTGGGTTGGATGGTTAAGGGAGAAGGGAAGGAGGAGAAGGTTGTTGGTTTGATCCCTCCTGCTAACAAAACTAATATTCTAACAACTAAGATTTGCCGATAAAAAAAATGAACTATTTACATTTCCTAATCAAAATTCTATTATTCATTAACAGGACTCCATGGTTTGGGTGGAAGCTTTGGTCCCATTTGAAAATGGGGACCTACTCAGCACCATACACCAGGTTGGAATGATTGAGAAAACTGTGAGTACACACCTTTGTCAATTAACCAATTCTGGAACTGGTTTTCCCTTTTCCTTTAAAGCTGGCAGATTTTACGTTATCATTTCATGGTTTTCCCATTTGTTATTGTTGGATTTCCTTATATTTCACTTTTAATTTATATAGGAATATACAGAGCAAGAGACATATATCAAGGCACATGTGCCCCTTCGTTTTGCAAGAATGCTTACTCCCATGAGGCAACTGTGCGTATCGCGACCTTAACTTTCTTTAATATATCTAATTTTGCAGCATAACATGTACATATGTATGTAATTATTGAAATCATGTTCGATGCGGTGGGATGGCAATGCAAATTGGTTTGCAGCTACAGTTATAGCCATGCATATCCAATTTCGATTTGTATTCTTTCATGTTATTGATAAACATGACAGGGTATGGTGAAAGAGAAAGACAAATGGGTCTTACAACCAATCATAGTGAATCCTTGTTTGATAAAAAAAAAAAGGTACACCTATCTGTCTTTAACGTGATCATATCATGTTACCCAACATGAGGGAATTCAAATCGATCTTATTCTTTGTTTCAATTTTAGATATTATTTAATTAATTATTAAGACAGCATAATCTGTAAAATTCCTAAGATATTAGCATATTTCATTCAAGTAGAAAATTTTAAAGCCTATCGGCGATAACACATGAGCAACGCCTGTAATTTCTACAATACAACACACTATTAATGTGAGGGACAACTGTTCCTTTGATGCATATCTAATGAGACTAACATCGAATAAGATTAATTTTAATTTTAACTAAAATTTATAATAAATGAATATTGTGAATATATAGATATATTATAATTAAAATTTATAAACAAATAAATATTTTTGAATTATATTTTAAATTTAAGATGAATAATTTAAATTATAAAATGATAAAGATAAGCAATTACACCAAAAAAAAATATGTATTGTGAGATTACGTCACTCTCAAAAAA
Source organism: Glycine tomentella (assembly GCA_007407185.1). NCBI lineage: Eukaryota > Viridiplantae > Streptophyta > Magnoliopsida > Fabales > Fabaceae > Glycine > Glycine tomentella. The sequence goes on from PYAF01000356.1 coordinate 3,229,763, forward strand.
TGATTTTTTTTTTAAATTTAGAATGAGAATATATCCAATTGCACAAGGTCTGAATATGAGTAATTAAGAGGAACAATATAATCTACTATAACTGTAAAAAAACAAATTAAATAGAACATGTATGATATGTATGAATCAGACACAGAAGCAAAGAGATGAAAAGATCCGAGCCCAACAATGTTGTCTCCTTAAGACAATTTGTTCCCTCCAATTGATGCCAAAGGTTGATGAACAATTGTCTCCCAGGATAGAACGGATCAACGTCTGAAGATTGATGACACTTCAAATCAACAGCCCAAACGAACAAAGCTAATGCTTGAGGAACCATAGAGTTATGTGAGAGTTATGTGATATGAAAATGCACTAGTATTTAAGCGAGAATATCAGAAAAGATTAACTATCACAACTCTATTAGTTTTTTCTATTTTTTCTACTTCTTATTTTCTGACTGTCTCTGTGTCTATTTATAGACAACAAACAAACAACCCTGGTGAAGAGTTGCCGGTAAACCATCGCGACTCTTGGCGATGAACCATAGTAACCGTTGGTTATCGGAGCGGTTGAGAGTAGTTATTTTTCTAACCTTTCCCAAGAACGGTTAGGAGTAATTATTATTTTGAATTGTTAACAGCCTCTTATTCATAACCCATAGAGTTTAAACAAAAACTCCAACAATAATCATCAATTAAAATACTATAAATCTAATTTTCATATTTAATATTAATTATATAAAATTTAATTAAATAATTAGACAATGCTGCTACACCCCAAATGAATTCCAACATTTCATTCTAGTTTTTTTTTTTTTTTTTTTTTCTTTTTGACGCAACATTTTATTCTAGCTTTTCACTGGTCTACGACATAGTCAACAATAAAAATAGCTGACTGTAAAATGAGAACTGCATATAAGCCATTTATTTGAACCTTGCAATAACAAAAATATCCCTCGATGGGCTGTAAATATAATTAAAGTTGGCAGTGATGTAACTATGATCATGTGAAAAACAAAAGTGTATGTGATGTTCAGTTAAGCAATGCGCGTATGAAATCATAACTGAAAGTGGTAATGAATCTTTCAGCCATCGTCACACCCGTTATCTCAAAATAAACTGTAGATGATGTTTGCCTTTGGAAATGTATGTATTTTGACGTAATTAATATTAAATATAAATGTGGTATAAATTAAAATTTGTAACAAATGGATGAACAAACTGCATGGCTGTGCAATTCTCTTGTTAACTGCACTGGATCCATATATATATATCCGCTTAATGCTTATGCTTGGAAGTGGGAATCATATTCATTTTTCTTTCTTGTATCCGAAGAAAGAAACCACAATAGAAGAAAAAGAGAAAAACCGAAACACAACTGTATACCTAACTGTAATGCGGTGTCTATATCTTTTCAATTCAATAGAGTGATAATATATGAATACCTATGGTTTTTAAATACCTAACAAATATCTCTTCTTTTTCTTTATCTCTCTCTTCATGTCATGCCCTATAATATTTATACTTTTCTCATTTTTATCTTTCTCACTAGCTGTCTATTGACATATTAAGTGTTCATGTATAATTTTTCATTTCAATAATAGATGAAGACTTTGTCATGTTTCAGTTTTTCAACACGGACCTTTTCATATCATCTCCATGCACCAACAAGAGAAGAGATTCTTCTTCATCTTCGATAGTCATGCCCAAGAAAATAAATAAAATCTAATCCAATCCCTTATTTCAATAAATAATATATAATGTATATGTGCACTATTAGTGAAAAGGTATTACACATGTTAAGTTATTAACTTTTATAATAATTATATTAAAAATTATATTGACCATGCATGATTCCTAAGCAGTATTATTACTATTAAAACTTTTACACTGATAATAATCTCTATTAAACTCTATTGCTTAAGTAACTTATTTTACAGCTGAAAGTGGTCTTTCTAATATACTATTTTGACCCCAATTATACAATTGCTTTTGGTGTGGATGGATGGGGGCCGGTGTTCTAGGAAACATTGACAACACAAAGTAAAAAACTCTCTTAGCAGAATTTTTTTTCTTTCAATAACAACATTCGAATCTGAAAATTAAGTAGGAAAGCTTGAATAAAGTCTTCCTCACGTTAACATGTAGTCAATTTATTTTTTTATTGACAAATGTTAATTTTTATTTTTTTTTTAGTTGAAGGATTCGAACTTTCTGATATTTTCTTTCTTTTTTAATTATTCAACCTTATATCTCCTGAAAATATACCTGTACATATAAAACAATAAAGAGGTCCAGATTTAGCTTATTTACGTCGTAATAATACATCAAAACAAAATGAATTCCTCACTTTTTTGATTTGGTCCAAGAGCAGGTAATAAAATACCAGAAGCACTGTCAAAACTAAACAATACATAATCAGAAACAGTTCAAGCACACACAACATATTGAATATTGTTGAAACAGTCAAAGGCCCAAGCCTTTGGTAGAGAGAGTGGGTGTGATCTGATATCTTGAGCAATATATATATATATATATATATATATACACACACACACCAAACAAGTCTTTCCAATGGAACATACAATCACCAAAATCAACAAGCTCTTCAACTCAGTTGCAATACTAGTCACCATGCATTTCATCAAACTCACTCTTCTTGCAATGCTAGCTTTTTGCCTCTCGGTGAAACTCTCCCTGGCTCACCCTGGCTTCCATTTTGGTTGGGGTGGTCATCATCATGGGAAAATATCTTTTGGTCTTTCACCTCAATTCTATCAGTTCTCATGCCCTCAAGCTAATGACATTGTCATGTCAGTGTTGGAGAAGGCCATTGCTAAGGACATGAGAATTGCTGCTTCTCTACTTAGACTTCACTTTCACGATTGCTTTGTGCAGGTTAATTAATTAACAACACTTGTCATAAATAAGAAGGCTTACATGAAAACTATTACAATAATAATAACAAACAAAATCAAATTCTTTTAACAAAAACCGTTGAGAAAATTCTTTTTGAAGTTATCTTTGTTGCCTTGAGCTATTTTTTAGTCTAGATTATTTGCAATTATTAGAGAGTAATGCCAGCCATACAATAAAATTTTGTGTAGAAATTGTATATTTTATCTTATGAATAACATTACTCGTTATTAATTTGTTCAGGTTCTTTTGTGTGGATAGGTTGATGGTCTAATTAAATTTTCTTGTTCTTTTTCTTTTGAATGGCAAGGCTGTGATGCATCAATTTTGTTGGATGATAGCGCAAGAATAGTGAGTGAAAAAAATTCTGGACCTAACAAAAATTCTGTCCGAGGTTTCGAAGTGATTGATAAGATAAAGTCTAAGTTGGAAGAAGCATGTCCTCAGACTGTGTCCTGTGCAGACATTCTTGCCCTTGCTGCCAGGGGCTCCACCGTTCTTGTAAGTGTACAATTTTTTTTGAGTGTAAATATTCATTTTGCTTTCGTGAGAAAGTGATAAATCAGTTATCTTAAAAATAAAAAATTCAAATTTAATCCCAAATATATTAAAATTGTGACAGATTAGTCCAACAGCCAATAATTTAATAACAAATTGATCCTTTAAATTTTACAACTTAATATTAAATTAGTTCTTAAAAAAATACAATTTATTATTAAATAGATCTTTGAATATGATAACTTAATAACAAAATTGTTTCACAAATTTAACGGTAAGATCAATTTGTCACACTTATTCATAGAGACTGAATTTGAATTTTTAATTTTTCAAAGATCAATTTGTTATCATTTCACACTTTTAAATATCAAAATAGATATTTATCCATTTTTTTACTCAAATTAAGACAACCCAGTATTATCCACTTTGCATGTTACATATTAATATAGATAGGTAGTTTACCATACAATCTGGAGAAATCTTAATAACACTGTTTAATACACTTTGGCTAACATGCTATTTATTATTGACTAATTTTTATAGATAATAGGAAGTGTGGGTAATATGTATATGAAAGTTTAGGTTCAAACCTCATTGCTACGTGTTGTACACACACACACAAAAAGAAAAACATATTATTAGCATTATGCCATTAATGCTCATTAGAAATATGGGATTTTGAAACTTTATTTGATTCTTTAAAACAGAGTGGAGGACCTAATTGGGAGCTCCCATTAGGGAGAAGAGACTCAAAAACAGCAAGCCTAAGTGGCTCAAACAAAAACATTCCCCCATCAAATGCCACAATTGAAAATCTCGTGACATTTTTCAAGCGTCAAGGCCTTGATGAAGTGGACCTTGTTGCCCTCTCAGGTGGAACTTCAACTTCGATCTCATGCCATGCTATGCTTAATGGTATTTATTTCCTAGTAATGAATGAGTTACATATTTTAACATTTTTATTCTAATTAATGTAGGTGCACATACCATTGGGGTGGCAAGATGTGCCACATTCAAGCAGAGACTATACAACCAACCGGATGAGAATCTAGAAAAGTCCTTTTACTTTGATTTGAAGACAATGTGCCCAAAATCAGGTGGTGACAACTTCATTTCTCCCTTGGACTTTGGCTCCCCAAGAATGTTTGATAATACCTATTTCAAACTCATACTTATGGGGAAAGGACTGCTTAATTCAGATGAAGTGCTTCTTATGGGAAATGTTAAGGAAACTCGTGAATTGGTCAAGAAATATGCACAAGATGAGAGCCTCTTCTTTGAGCAATTTGCCATGTCCATGATCCAGATGGGGAACCTCCGTCCTCTCATTGGATTTAATGGAGAAGTTAGGAAGAATTGTCGCCGTGTTAATTAATCAAGCAGCATATAGCTATATTTATATGATGACTCATTTAAGTGTTATAGTTTTACCTGCCAAAAAAAGAAGGAAAGAATTTGAAAGTGTTTAACCTTTGGTAGTTATTAGTTTAGAGGGTTTGCATTGTGTTGCTTCTATGTTAATTTGAAAGCTTAGTAGTGTTGAAAGGTATTGTCCAATGTAAGGACTTATGCAAATAATAATTTTAAGGAATTTGACTCCTTTGAAGCAAGATATGATGGTGGAAAAAAAAAAGTCAAGAAATAAATTTTAACAAATTCGCAATTTATTATACCTTGTTTTAAAAACATAAAATTCAATTTAAGAATTGAATTTGATTATTTCAACAGTTCAACTATTAATTGAGTACTTAGGGTAGAATTATGCAAAATTTTAACCTTAAATATGTAAAAAAACAATGAAGCCACCTTATCCGGATCCCCAATTCAATTTAATTAAATAAGTAATACTAACAAAATACATTCTATCATATACTATTACTACCACTTTTTATTATTATTTTACTTTTAAAATTCCGTTTAATCATTTCAAATCATTTTGCAAAATAACTAGCAACTTGTAAATAAAATTAATAAATAATAATAAATGATAAAGAAAATATATTGCGATCATAATGTATAGAAAAAATTTGAATGTAATTTTATTTTTGGTGTTGCTTCTAAAATAAAATTTCATTATATTAGTAGTTTATCTAATTTATAATGTAAATATTTATTATGCAAATTATCAAGATAAATAATACTTAGATCAATTAATATGAAGTTATTTTCACTTATTCAGTAATTTTGAATTTAACAGTGTAATTCTTCCACTAAAGATACACTTGTCACTTGGTGGTGGTGAGGTAAAAAAAAAAATAGAAAATACTCATTAGAAAGTAGAAAAAAGTTTGTATCCTTCCTCAAGGTTAAGATTTAAAAGCTATACAGTTGGGTTAGGTCATTTTCCAGTGGCTCAGATAAATTAGGTAAATAGTTAAATTCTTTAGCGGAAGTGCGAGATAACAAATTAATCTTTCTATTAAATTTAATAATAAAATTCATTTATCACATTTTTTATATATATTTTAAGAAATTAAATTTATATTTTTCATTTTTACGAACCAATGGACGAATTTGATTATTTGTGGGAGATAAAATATTATAGTGTCTGGAACTGGAAGTGTTCTAAATCTGATATTCTGAATCTGAAAGAAGCTATGATGAGAAGTTGAAGTTGAGAGTTAGAAGAAAGAAAAATGGCGAAGCATTCGCAGGCGTGGTTGGCAATACGGAGCAAGACATGCGCGCTAACACTCCTGGCGCTCTTCTCCCTCTCCACCCTCACCCTCCTCCTCTTCATCCGAACCACTTCCGACTCCTCCTGCACCCAACCTCAGCTTCGGAATTTGGAAGCGCCTCAGGCTCGGACTGAATCCAAGTTACCGAATCCTCTGGAATTCATGAAGTCCAAGCTCGTTCTCATGGTCTCGCACGAACTCTCTCTCTCCGGTGGACCTCTGTTGCTCATGGAACTAGCGTTTCTGCTACGCTCCGCCGGATCCGACGTCGTTTGGATCACCAATCAGAAACCTCCTCAACCCGACGATGATGTCATCTACACTTTGGAGAACAAAATGCTCGACAGAGGAGTGCAGGTATTTCTCAAACAAACAACAAAAACAACTTAGACGCCGTTTTTTTTCTTTTTTTCTTTAATTTCAAAGACAATGTCGGGTTTACAATAACTCATGCCTGCTCGACTGAGCTGGACTCCCTTGACAATTTAATGTAATATTCAATGCCAATCTTCATTATGTGAATTATTGAATTAAAACTCTAATTCTAATTAGAAAACATTAAAAGCACTGAAGCGGCGTGTTTTGTTTGTCATCTGCAATGGGAGTTGCTTAATGGATTGCTTAACAAAAAAAATATTCCAATTGTGATTTTGAGTTGCTTAAAATTGGAGAGTTGCTTATATAAGCAACTATTGCTCATGAGTTGCTTAACTTTGTATTAAATATAGGAGAGAGAAATAGAATATTTGTGAGTTTAGCAACTTTTTAATAGAAATACCCATTGGAGAGAAAATTAAATGAGTTGCTTAAGATTGAGGTGACATAAATTGGGTTGCTTATATCAACACCCGAGGAGATGCTCTGAGAAGTTTCAGTTTTGTTGTTTATGTTGATAATGTTTAGTGTAAATAAATATTATGCAGTTTAATTAGGTAAAGTTCTAATTCTAATTGAAAACACCTAAAAATACAGAGTAATGTTATTTTTACAACTATGATACCGAAAAAAAGAAAGAAAGAATTGAAAAACTAATATTAGATGTTATTAGTTATATAAATATTGGTTGAGACTATAAACACAAGAGAGTAGTCTGAGACCATCTAATAATTTTTCAAGAGGAGTATGGATGTAATAAATGATATTGTAGGGAGCGATAGCGAGAGAAATATTGTTGTATGATTAACACATAAAAAAATATATAAGAAATTAGATCTAAGTGTTGTTTGTTGTCAGAAGTGTTAGATTTGTTATTTGTATGTGAATGTGATTGATTGATTGACTGGGTGGTGATAGGTGGTGGATGCGAGAGGTGAAAAGGCTGTGGATACAGCTAGTAATGCTGACTTGGTGATTTTGAATACTGCTGTGGCTGGGAAGTGGCTTGATGCTGTTCTTAAAGAAAAAGTTTCGGAGGTTCTTCCAAAGGTTTTGTGGTGGATTCATGAAATGCGAGGGCATTATTTCAAAGTGGAGTATGTTAAGCACCTCCCTTTTGTTGCAGGTGCCATGATCGATTCGCATACGACTGCTGAGTACTGGAAGAATAGGACCAGGGAGCGTTTAGGGTATGTTTATGACTTTCTGTTTTGCTATAGGATGATGTGTTGACTCTGCTATTTTCTGTTGTGAATGTTACTAAGTGTGTTTGGTCCAATGCTGTAGGATTAAAATGCCTGAAACCTATGTTGTGCATCTTGGAAATAGCAAGGAGCTTATGGAGGTTGCGGAAAATTTTGTGGCCAAGAGGGTTCTTCGAGAGCATGTTCGGCAATCTCTTGGAGTGAGGAATGATGATCTACTTTTTGGCATCATAAATAGTACAATCTCCTCCCTCTTTGATGCTTGGTGTGTGTTTGGTTCGACTTCAGTTGCGTGCATTTGTCTATAATTTTGAGTCAAATATTTAGAAAAGACGTAGAAGCTACTTCATAATGCATGTCTAAACCTTACTCATGCATGGCCAACCACCCAGTTAGTTACTTGCCATAGTCATTTAATATGTCAATTTAGTTAATTGGATTTGTTTGTTTGATTTTGTCCCATCTAAAACTTGCCCTACTATAGCAATTAGTAAGTGCATTAGTTTTAGTTTTAGTAGATATATTTTCTTTTGTTGGGAAGGGAACAGGGAGGTACTGATTGCACAATGCACATAAGGAAGAGAGCTCTAAATTTTGTAATTTGCTTCATCTCCAGAATTGTGTTTCTAATATTTTTTTTGTTATTTGCCTTTAGCAGTATTGGTCCTGGAATAACTTGATCAATTATATGTGCACGTCGAATTTAGTTTTGCACATTGCAATATGAATTAATCCTCCCTCTGTATATACCCTTCCATTTATTTTGACAATTCTTTTACCATTCTATAATTTGAGCATCAGGATGATATAATTACAGGTGTTTCACGTGGTAAAGGGCAGGATCTATTTCTTCGGTCCTTTTATGAAAGTTTGCTGCTAATCCAGGAGAAGAAACTACAAGTGCCATCTTTGCATGCTATAGTTGTAGGGAGTGATATGAATGCTCAGACAAAGTTTGAAACGGAATTGCGTCAGTTTGTCATGGAGAAAAAAATCCAGGACCGTGTTCACTTTGTGAACAAAACCCTGGCAGTGGCTCCTTATCTGGCTTCTATTGATGTTCTTGTTCAGAATTCTCAGGTATCTTATGATAATATACCCTGTTAAGTTGAGCATGAAACATAATTTGTTTTCATTCTATTTTTCAAAATGGGAGGTGCTGCCTGGATTGTTAACGTTTCTGCTCTAAGCAAGACTTTTTTTTTTTTTTTTTTTTAAAACGTATTTGTTTCTATCTTCCATAGAAGTATTAATGCAAAGTTAAGTGAGGGACCTGATTAGAGATTCCATAAGTTAAAGTCTTGTTTAAGTTTAATGCTTTATACTTCTAGAAACTAGCAATAAGTTTTGCGTTGCTCCTATGGCTTTTGTATTTTGTTACCGAACACCTTGAAATATTATGTCATTTCTAAATCAGCTTCTCTTCATATTAGGCTAGGGGAGAATGTTTTGGGAGGATAACCATTGAAGCAATGTCATTTCACCTGCCTGTACTTGTAAGTATAATTTGCCTTGTCAACACGTCTTTCCTTTTATATATATATTTTTGGGTTCTAATTCCTGTAGTCATGCCCATTTTTCCATATATGCTACTGTGCTTTCTTTTCTCATTTCTCTCTTAAATATCTGTGATGTTGCTGTTTTATTGATTTCCTTATTCAAAGCTGCAAGTTGGCAAACCCCTCATCCAAAAAGAAGAAGTTATTGCAATTTTCATTGATCTTTGTACGGTCTTATACTTTTTTTTTTTATCGGCCAATGTTAGTTGTTAAATGTTAGTTTTTTGTTAGTGGAGGGATTCGAACACACGATCTCTCCCTCCTTCCCTTCCCTTTTTTTCCTTTTACTACCCAACCAACCTTATATCTCCTTGTACGGTCTTATACTATTATTCATACATCAAGTAACAATTATTTCTTCAAATTTCACCTTCCCTTTCATTCCAATTTTCTCTTATGATTATTTTTTCCATGGGGATATGTTTCCTATGTTATTTAAATCAGAGCTCAGAAGTATTTTATGGCTTTTGCATATTTGTTCAAGACAGAAGTGTTTTGTCAAAGGGACCTTAAATACAGAGCTAATGCATACTTCTGTAGTTTTGGTTCAAAACTTCAAATGATGCTTCACATGTTACATATGTTTGCGAATAATGGAGTGCTAGCAACACACTCTCTAAAACACTCCTCCTAGCACATTCTTTTCTATTGGTTAAACTTTATTAAAAATGATTAAATCATGAGAGAGAATAATTAAATAGCACATGGGACCAACAAATTTTGGTGATTTTCAATAAAATTCATCCAATAAGAAAGGGTGTGTTCAAGAGAGTATTCTTATCATTTCTCTTGCGAATATAGTTTAGCTCTTTCTGACTATTAATCAGGGCCCGGTAAATGAGTGAGAGTAGAAGACATTTTATTTTGGCACTCTGAATTATTTATGCATGTATATTATGTCATGTTATTTTCCTTTGACATTTTTTATGGTTAACAATAATCCCAGGGAACTGCAGCTGGGGGCACCGTGGAGATTGTGGTGAATAGAACAACTGGTTTACTGCACCCCGTTGGAAAAGAAGGTGTGACACCTCTTGCTCAAAACATTGTGAATTTGGCAACTCATGTTGAGAGGAGGCTGACTATGGGAAAGAAAGGATATGAGAGAGTGAAGGAGAGGTTTATGGAGCCACATATGGCACAGAGAATCGCATTGGTTCTCAAGGAAGTGTTGCGAAAGAGTAGCCATAATTAAGATAACCATCTTAGGCATTTGGCTGTTTTGAAATTGTAAATTCTACAGGGAAAACAAAATGTCTTGGTGAGACTGAATTGTATACCAGTGTACCTCATGTCATATGTACCGTATGTTGTAAGAAACTGGTCGCTGTATAGGGTTTTGATATGATTATTCTCGAATTTGAGTCAATTAAAATGCATAATGGTGAAGTAAGTCATTTCATCGATAAAATTAATCGTTAATATTTAAATACATTTGATTTGTTATAAATGTACAGATGATATTAATTATGATGGATGCGTGAATCTAAGCTTGGAGCTTCTTCTTTTTTGTACAAGTTAGTTATATGGTTAAAATATGCTTTTAGTCTCTCTATATATGGAAAAGTTTAATGTTCGTTCCTACAAAATTTTTATGTTTTTTATCCTCTTATGTGTCATTTTTTGACTTTGAATTAGGTCCCATTATCTGATCCTAAGTGACATTATTTTTTATTTTAAGATTTTTGGTTCACGTTTAAAATCTATCACATTTTTTTATATTAAAATAATTTTTTAAAATCTTAATCCAATATATTACTGTTAACTATATAATGAGTTAATGACTTATAATTAAGATGTTTTAATTTTAAGCTATTTTTATTATATTTAATATATATTTCATAATTTATTTAATATTTTTTAAAAATAAAAGTAAAACTGAAAATCTATCTAATTCAAATTGTTTTAGATTAAATTTAATTAGATCAAATTTAAATTTTAAACTAAAAAAAGATTAAAAGATTAATTAAGATAACTAAAGTGGTTGCTTACACTTACATAATACATACACAACACAACACAGTTTATAATCCAAACCGAAAACAATTTATTAAAAGTATATTGGATTAAGATTTTAAAAAATTATTTTAACATAAAAAAATTGATGAATTTTAAAGATTATGTAAAAATATTATAATTTATCATATTTACACAA
>PYAF01000356.1:3241238-3262993 GCA_007407185.1 Glycine tomentella
AAAAGATTAATTAAGATAACTAAAGTGGTTGCTTACACTTACATAATACATACACAACACAACACAGTTTATAATCCAAACCGAAAACAATTTATTAAAAGTATATTGGATTAAGATTTTAAAAAATTATTTTAACATAAAAAAATTGATGAATTTTAAAGATTATGTAAAAATATTATAATTTATCATATTTACACAACTTTTCGATAGTTTAGATTTTAATATTATATCATAAGAATTTAAAAGATTTGAAATGACTTTATAAATTTATAAGATTTGAAAGGATTTTGTAAAGTTTTAAAAACACATTCAAAATTTCAAGAGTTAATAAAAAAAAGTAATAAGAAAAAATGAGGTTGAGATAAAAAAGTAAAATCAATATAATTTTTTAATTTTTTTAATAGCTAAAATTAATTCTAGTTTTATGTCTTTTATACTAATTCTTCGTGTAACAATATTTTCTCATTATCACTATTGGATTTGCACAATAGATTTAAAATTATAAGTCAATTTTCTGATTTTTTTAATTACTACTATTATTTCATGATAAATTCAATGACATGTTTAAATGAGATAAAAGAGAGTGGTGAGGGTGAAAAATTTGTGAGATGGTTACTAAGTTATGTAATTAAAAGTGATAGTCACAAAAACATTAAGTGAGTTTTCTCCAATACACCCCCGTCCTACATTTTTGGGTTTGGTGCGTGGATAATATGATAGGTGGCCTTGTTAATGGATCTAGGATAAACTTTCATACCATATTAGAATATGAGTTTGGACCTAACTCAACTCCAAAAACTAGCTCTAGAGTGAGGGTTGTCTCCCACTTATATACTCTATCTTGGCACTATCTTTAGCCGATGTGGGACTTAGATTTTCTCCAATAATAGTTAGTATAAGAAAAACATGGTTAGTCTTAACACATAAGACAAACATTACTTTAGAAAACAAACAAAAAATGCATAGAAGAGGAGTATATTTGACATTTTTTATTCGAAAAGAATAGGAGAAACATATATGACACATATATTTTGAATAATATTAAAGAGAGAAGATAATATGTGTGATGAAAAAAAAAAGTATGATAATCAATAGAAAAAGAAAGAAAGAGTCTAGTAAAATTTCAAGGGTTTGAATAAGATTATTTAATAGATGTTTTACACTAACAATATGATGAAATCAATCAAATTCCTCTTTAAAAAACAATCCATCTAAATTTATATATTTTTAAACACCAAAATACTTTTTTATAAGTTATAAAAAAAATGCTGATTGAATATCATCAGAATTTGTTACCATTATTTAAAAAGATTTTAAAGTCTTAATTAAATATGACATGATTAATTTATATCATTTAAAAATCCTAATTAAATATTTTTTTTATAAAACAAAAAATCCTTTAAAATCTTAATCTAATACCTGTTCCACCATTTTTTATGCGTACAACACAACACAAGCGAAGAGACTCTCTCATCTATCGTTATAATCTAGAGTAAATTACACTCACACTCCTGTATTTTGCTCAAATTTCACCTGATACCTCTCCCTTTTTGCACTCTACAAAAATCCCCTTAATTGTTTAGCTCACATTACACCCAAACCCCCTCCTTCCTAAATACCATTTAATAATTTAACAAAAATTAGGCATATATGGGTCACATGACTTTTAATGAAATTTTATATCTAAAATATCCTCATCTTTTTCCTCTCAACTTGAAAATATTTTAAGACTCTTGCTTCTTTTTGTTTTTTATGTAATTGGATGTGAACCTAACTTTTTGTTGGACGTGAACTCACATTGTTGGTACATAGTGTTAACACCATTCCTTCTTCTTCTTCAATTTTTCATTCATACATTCATTCATATTTTCATTCACATGTTCATTCATATTTCACTCATAGGTTCATTTACAATTTCACTCACAGGTTTATTTACATTTTCTATCACATGTAGATTCCAAAACTCGTCATTTATTCTATTAACATACATATGAATATAAACTGAATTTTGATTTTTGGCAAACATTTTCAGCACATCATGATCAGGCTTAAGGAGGGAAAGAATTTTACCACCAACAATATAGCGAAATCACAAAATAAAAAGGTGACATGGTGACAAGTATTAGTCATTAGCAATGTTGTTCACACATGTGCGTCGAATATTCCAAACTTATCATGATCAACATTGGATATCTCACTTGGTTCGTTCCATTGGTCCTTAAAGTAGATCAAAATTCACGTTGTATGGTTCAGGACCTATGTATTCCAATTCATCCATTGTGTTCCTTTGTCCCAAACATCAATATTATTTTAATCAACAATAATAAACAACCAGTTCATCTATTGTATTTCTTGTGGTCCCAAACATCAGCACAATTTTAATCAACAGTAATAAATAAATAATTTTAAAAATTATAAGTGGTCCCAAATTGGTCCCCCTATTGAAATCCTATTCAGAAATAGGCAACAATAAACTATCAAAATTAAATAAATAATCTTAAAAAATAACATATATATAAGATCCAGTGGTCACTTACAAGCAAAATCCTAACGTGAACAAAAATCATGGAATAGGAAGAGAAACTAGTGAACGTTGAATAGGAAGACAAATGGAGACGCTTGTGAACGTTGCGAACTGAAAGTGGAATAATGGAGAACTCGCAAACTGGAAAGGAAACGGTGAAGATGAATGAAATATGAATGGAATATCATGAGAGGAAGTGGAACTCGCACCCCTTGGACGCGCTGAAGAAGAACTCGCCAATAATAGGAAGATAAAAGGTACTCGCGAATAATGAAGAGAAAAAAGTGAACAAAAATTTTTGAAACTAATTAGGAGAAGATAATTTGGATTTTATAATTAAAACTTAAGGACAATTTCGTCTGCTTACATATTACAATTTTGGATGAGATAATTTGAATTTTAAGAAATATTGTGAAAAAAGAGAGAGGTGTGAAATGAAATTTGAATAAAATACATGATATGACATAATTAATTTATATCATTTAAAAATTTTAATTAAATATCATTCGAATTTGTTACCATTATTAAAAAGATTTAAAAGTCTTAATTAAATATGACATGATTAATTTATATCATTTAAAAATCTTAATTAAATATTTTTTATAAAATAAAAATTCTTTAAAATCTTAATCAATTACTGTGTCAACAATATGAAGATGAACGTACTTGTAAATAATGAAAAGGAAAGTGAACCAAAAAATTTGAAAATAATTAGAAAGATATAGTTTGGATTTTACAATTAAAACTTAAAGAACAATTTGTGTGTTTACATATTATAATTTTGGATGAGATAATTTGGATTTAAAAAAATAATAATGTAAAAAAAGGAAGAAGTATCACCTGAAATTTGAGTAAGGGAAGTAAGGTGCTAGTGTAAATTAGTCTATAATTTACTTTGATACGAAGCTCTGTCAATCTTATTTTCCGATTACCACTAACAATGACGGATGCTGCTGAAGACGCTACACGACGCCGTAATGCGGTGGCCGAGTACCGCAAGAAACTTCTTCAACACAAGGAATTGGAATCCAGAGTACGATCCGGTTCGTTCCTTTCTCAATCTCACCTTCCTTCCTTCTCATGCTAAATAGCGTCTACAATTCGCTCTTCTTTTCATTCGGAGTGCTTTTTCTTATCATCATTATTCCGATTGATTAGGGTTTTGTTGTGAATCTTGCGAATTGCAGTCAGAGAGAATTTGCGTGCCTCGAAGAAAGAGTTCAACAAAACTGAAGATGATTTGAAGTCTCTTCAAAGCGTTGGACAGATCATTGGCGAAGTTCTTAGGCCTCTCGACAATGAACGCTGTAACGATTTATCCTTTTTCATTTCCTATTGACTGATATTTCGCTATTTAGTGTAATACTATATACTATAGTAATCATATACTGAGATTATGCACACAGGACTTATGTTTCGTTTTTAAAGTGAAAAATCTGTGCCTGTTGATCCTGGATGATAGTGTATAATCTAATTAGTTGATATATATCTAATCAATAAACTATCTTCGCTGTTGTTTTGCTTGGATGATGTGAATTTAAGCTTACGTCGATGATTATTGTATGTTTATGTTGTTGCTGTTATCTCTCAGTGATTGTTAAGGCAAGCAGCGGACCTAGGTATGTGGTTGGCTGCCGCAGTAAAGTAGATAAGGAAAAACTGACCGCTGGTACTAGAGTGGTTCTTGATATGACCACACTAACCATAATGCGAGCTCTTCCACGTGAAGTAAGTTTTTTCTGTTTATTCTTTTCAGATATTTATTTAATTTGGTGTTCTTGTTGGGCTATCTGATTTGGTTTCTTTCTGAAAATCATGTCCTAGTTTTTTGTGTCTGATGGTCAATATGATCTATCGCATGTTGACAGGTTGATCCAGTAGTTTACAATATGCTTCATGAGGATCCTGGCAATATCAGTTACTCTGCTGTTGGTGGTTTATCTGATCAGATAAGGGAATTGAGGGAATCAATTGAATTACCTCTGATGAATCCTGAGCTCTTCATTCGAGTTGGAATTAAACCTCCTAAGGTGATTACTTTTCACTGTACTACTTGGTCTTTGGCCTCTATTGTATTTGTTTTGGCAGCATTGTCACCTAAGTATCCACAATTTCTTTTGGTGGAAGTGTGTTTAGAGGAGCCATGGTTTATAGTTTTGTATCTGATCGATTTCTTCTCAATTCTTGTCTTCAAGGGTGTTCTCCTTTATGGGCCTCCTGGTACTGGTAAAACATTGTTAGCTAGGGCAATTGCCAGTAACATAGATGCTAACTTCTTGAAGGTCAGAATTGTTTCATTTCTGAATTCCATTGTATTTTAAGGTTTTGGTTAATCTCAAATGTAGTGTTCCTTATCCTACATGTTGGTGTAGGTTGTTTCAAGTGCAATAATTGATAAATACATTGGAGAAAGTGCCAGGTTAATTCGAGAAATGTTTGGCTATGCACGTGATCACCAGGTAGATTCTTGAATGAAGTTTCTTTCATATATTAAAGCGGAATATGGTTCTGAGTCTCCATTTTGTTTGTTAAGCCTTGCATCATTTTTATGGATGAGATCGATGCCATTGGTGGTCGTCGTTTCAGTGAGGGAACAAGTGCTGATCGTGAGATTCAGAGAACACTAATGGAGTTGCTTAATCAACTTGATGGGTTTGATCAACTTGGGAAGGTATATCTTGCTTTGTAACCCCATTTAGTTTGTTTTGAAAATCATAATCACACTTTACTTTTAAAAACACCTGCTCCCTTTCTAACAAATTAGAAGGTAATGAGACTATGTTGTATTTTTAATTTATTTTTTGGTGGGGAAGCTAGTGGATGGTGGACCTGTGTGGTAAGCTCGCCAAATAAATGCATTTAATGTATCTTATTTTTCAGGTAGTCTATATTTTTTTTCAGTGTCAAGATTTACAATTTTTCCTGAAGTATTAAACTTAAGAAGCAATTGCAATCGTGAATGGTAATTGTAACAAATGAATTCTGCACTGACCATTTATCAGGCAAAAGAACGAGTGGCCTTTTTCCAGTAGTAACAATGAGAATAGTTGAGCTGAAATTTGAGGATTTTTCTCTCTATCAACTGTGCAACATTTAGGTGCAACATATTTAGTACAGACTTCTTTCACTTATGTGAGATATAATTCACATAAAATGTAAAGCATATCAACCTTCTAACTAATGTGTCTTCTGGATATTGTGGTATTCTCTCTAAAAATGATTGTTCTAGCAAATTCTAATGGTGGGTTGACAACAATTAACAACATTGCTTTCTGAATGGATGTTGTAGGTTAAAATGATAATGGCAACAAACCGTCCTGATGTACTGGATCCTGCTCTTCTGCGTCCTGGAAGATTAGATAGAAAAATAGAAATTCCATTGCCAAATGAACAATCAAGGATGGAAATTCTTAAGATTCATGCTGCTGGGATTGCTAAGCACGGTGAAATAGATTACGAAGCTGTTGTGAAACTTGCTGAGGTGGGTCCAGTTTGAATTAGTTTTTAGACAATTGGTGCATGCTTGATGTGTTTTTTGTTGCAAATTGCTTAGGGCTTCAATGGAGCTGATCTTCGAAATGTGTGCACGGAAGCTGGAATGGCAGCAATTCGTGCAGAACGTGATTATGTGATCCATGAAGATTTTATGAAGGTGAGTTCTTTCTTTGAGGAAAGCTATTTTTCTGTGTGTATCAATTATGTGCAAAGGGATTCCTCCTCCTTGTTGCTCATAGGCACAACAATTTGACTTCTTTCTTTGGTTCCCAGGCTGTTAGAAAACTGAATGATGCAAAGAAACTTGAATCCAGTGCTCACTACAGTGCTGATTTTGGTAAAGACTAAAAGCTATTATAAAATTCTGAGCCATGGATATCTAGGGAGTTCATCTTTTGAACCAGAAATACTTCATGCAATTAGGCTAACTCAGACGGTCTCTTTCAGCTAAGCATTGTATTGTCTGACTTATGCAGTTCCATAGGTAAGATGAGCAGTTGGATTATTTGCCTAAACTAATTGATTATTATTATTTTGGTTTTCTTTGGGATTATGCTCTGCAAATTACTGATCTTTGAATTAGAGTTTGTGCGTCTCCCCATTTATGGTTGAAGACCGCTGGTTGAGTGAATTTGCGTTGCAAGCTTCAATAAATCTGATTTGGTGTTTAATCTAAGCGGCAATAACATGTTTTATTCATTGGAAGAGGGTTACAAGTGATGCTACTGCTGTTATATTAGCTAGCAACACTCTAATCTTGAGTTTGGATTTTAGTTTCACCTTTTCTTTTAATTAACCAAAACTCAATCCAGCTAGCTAAGCTATTAGCTGTGTGGCCTTTAGCAATCTGAAGTGTTGTTACGTTGTGAGGTATAGGAAATATAAAGTGGATTGGATGATTAATGGAGAAGAGAAGGAGGAGAAGGTCGATGTTCGATTCTTTCTGTTAACAAAACTAACATTTTAACAATTAATATTTGTTGATTAAAAAAAAAAAAAAAAACGTGAAATCCAGCTCCCGTATGAACCAAATTTGTCCACTAGAAATAGTGTAATATTAATGTAGATGCCCAGGTGCACAAACCAATCAAATTCAGCTGTCAAACAGCTTGAAATTACATTCACACTTTTATAATAGCCTATTAGGTACTGCATTTCAGAACCACGTCAGAGTGAATTGGACAAGATACAGTAGCCAACATGCATTTAACTGATTGAAGTATCCTTGTGTCTCGCTCATTCTTGATGTTTGCCAACTCTATTGTAATTTTGAGTTAGTAGTCTTCCTCGTGATGTTGGCGTGGTTGACCCCATTTTTCGATGTTGTTCTTTTGGTTAATTTGTGTTTCATCATTCTTACAATTTTGAAGAACCAGAATGCACTTACCAGTTGCAAACCCAATCCCATAGCCTGAAATGATACGATGGAAATAATTAAACAAAGGGTGAGTGGTTGCTCGGAAATATTTTAGAAAATAAAAGATGGTTTCTCTAAAGAAAAGCAAATTATACCTTTATGAGAAGTGGATAGTTGGCAGATAAAGTTACGTAAGTGATACATGGTCCGACCACCATCCTAGCAAATGTAAATATGGCAGCAAATAGAATCTGTGACATTACGTGAAACTCAGCTTTTAGTTTTAATTAAATAAACCATAAGATCCATTCCAAACATGGTGAGTGATTTAGTTATTCAACTATATTTTTCCTACCCAAATGAATTCTAGGTAGTTTACACACAAAAAGTGTCATATGCAATATGTTATAATTTATCTTAACATTGGACTTGGTTTAAAAATAATAATAAAATCATAACATTGGACTTCATCTTGAGTTTAAATTTTCAAGCATTAAAAATTATTTAGTATGGTTAGATTTTAGGCTCATTCCTACAAAACTAACTTTGATGAGGAACTTCTAAGTTTTATAAACTCTTATTAGACACTATTTTTAGTTAATGTGAAAGTTAGATTTTTCTCTCTCAATATTATGGAAAGTAGCTCAATAATAAATCTAAGATAAATTTTAGTATCATATTAAATTTTAGGTGCAACTCATCCTACAAAATCAATTTGTAAGATAATATATGCCTGAATTTTGTAAGTTTTTTCCAGGCATTATGTCTAATCATGTGTAATTTGAATTTTTCTCAATATATTGTCAAGAATAATTAGGCTTGGTAGGTAGACAATATGATAACTAACTTAATAATGGATCTAGAATAAATTATAATAATATTTTAGGAATGAGTTTCCTCATTTTCATTATTTTTGTGAAAATGGTTACAAAATGTTGGAATGTATATAAAGAGAAATGTACCCAAGAAAAGGAAAACCGTTACAACCAATTGAGAGACAATGTACCGTGTACATTATGCAAAACGACTTTGTTAAGAACACAGCAACAGGAATATGCAAGACAAGTGTGTATTGTACACAGCTCAGCAGAAAAAGAATACTAACACATTAAATTAATATTGGTAGTAAATTCGCAATTATTCAACCGTGTCTAGATATATTATATATAATGAGTTGACTGTTTTTTTTTTTTTTTCCACTTTTAATCGGATGTACTTTCAGAACTAAAAGCTATTTTTAACTTTAGTCAAACCGAAAATTACTTTCTATACGAAACAGCAGTCCAAGCAAGGGCGTATGTGTTAAATAAAAAAGGCGTAGATGAGATAAATGCCGACACTTTAATCACTTCCTTAACGAGGCAGTGCAAACGACAACAAAGGTAGACCTGAAATATTTGATATGGCCTAGAATAGGGTTCTGGTTATTAAAATAACCATGACTAATAAATAGTTAGATTATAAGTGATTATAATTATTATAATTATAATTAATTTTGTATAACTAATTATAATATAATATTACTAGTTATTATTTTTAAAAATCGGTTATATAATCATTTATGAATATAATTATGTATATACAAAATTAGTTATATAATCGCTTATAAATGAATAAAAATAAATTATTTGAAATGATTATTTCTATAAAATTGATTGTGATTTTATAATTAGTTTTATATAACTGGTTATTATATAAGTAGTTATGATTATGTTTTTTAAAATTAATTTTTTTGGGCACCCCTTGCCTAAACTCTAGAAGTTTACTTACATCAGCAGCCAAATTAAAGAGAGTATCTCTGTAACCAAGCTCTTTTAGAAGCTCCCTCAAATGCAAGAATGGGCTTGATATCTCTGTTATCCATATTGTCGCTACCATTTCTGAGCCACACTGCGCACAGATATGGCAAAAAAATCACTAGATAATAATGAAATCCCCGAAACAGAACACATAAAATTAGAGAAATAGTTCCAGCGAAAAAGTTCCAAAAAGGAGGCAAATGGACCATGTTGACAAATTGTGAAAGAACTAACTACTACAAATTTGTACTAACAATCTAGAGGAACAAATATTTTAATCTAATAATTGTATGTGGGATTTTAAGAGGAATTCATATTGTGGGTTTTAGATGAGCAAGACTCATATTTCTCATTATAATAGTCTTTCATTTATAAAAATGTATCATATGTGATTCTTATTTATATAAATGATGGATCACAAAGATACAATTTTTGTGTAAAAAACAGGGAACACAACATATTTTCATAAATGAAGAATTAAAAAGAAACAATTTATTTCTTAAAGATTAAAAACAAACAATTTATTTCTGAAAGATTAAAAACAAACATTGCTCTATTTACATGAACTAAAAACATATTTAATCATAGAAACAATACATATAGCAAACCTTGGAGAAATGATTTAAGTGTTTGATTACCTTTTGATAGGAAAGACCCGCTCCAATTCCAACAATGCTTACCAAATGGTGGACGGTGTTGTCTAGATTCACGCTTTCACCCAATTGACAACAAGCTAGATCATAAATGAGATAAGAAAGGCTCACTGCTAGGACTTGCATCTGCTCAAATCACAGTTCAAGAATTCCACTTTTAGAGCCAAATCCAAACAATTAAATTAAGTGAGTGTTTGGATGAACATTGATAAAATTCATTTTGAATGAAATTGATTTTGACAAAATTGATTTTGAAGTGATATAATTTATGTTTAAATGTTTTTATTATAAAATCAAATTAAAAGTAAAACTCAGTATAAAATTTTGGATTTAACACAAAGCTACTCAAAGTTACTTCTTCTAAACTCAAAAATCAATTCTCTAAACCAAACACCCACTAAAAACACACATTATTGAGGTTTCCTTCAAAAGGGCATGGCATGCAGTTAATCCAATACCTGTTTGGGTGAAGATTTTGATCCCACAGGACAGATTGGACACCTCCAATCTTCAACAGAGAGCCAAGCCAACGTCACGGCTAAAGTTGCATGGAGCGTAGACACAACGCGGTTGCAGAAATCAAACGAGCGTTTGGGAAAGATTCTTCTTACTAAGACAAAAGCTGATGTCCATGAAACAACTCCAACAACAATTGTCTTTATAACATAGTCTTCCATTTCTCTACGCTGCAAAATGTATGTTACAATTGAAGATTCAGCAAATGCCTTACCATATAAGCGCGCATCCACTAATTAATTAAATTGACACACATATGCACAAAAGTATTATATGGTTCAAAATTGAAACCTGTAACTATGAAATGACACTTTAGAGGACCCGAAGAAATACTAAGTTGCATTCCATGTCCCAACTGCCACCAGAATATGGGTGTGAAGAAATGGAGTGTGACCAAGTAGAGACAGGTATGGACTGGTCATGAAATTATTACACAACTACCACATTTATTGTATGTATGAATGGACAGAGATGAAAAAAATAAAATGTCACTATGATAATTAACCAACAGCATAAGGGTGGACCAAGACCAATCATAACTGAAAGAAGGTGATATCATGCAGAATTGCTGACATGTATGAAAGCAGTGGTTGCAGTTTACTATACTTGGGCTTTCTATTTTTGTTGGTAAGTTATGTGACCGTACTTTGGCGGGTTCCACACTTGTGCTTATTTATTGGTGGAAGGTAAACACGCGAGGGAGAATTTACATTGAAGCCAGACTAGTGTTTTGTTGGTAAGCATGATTTAGCAGATGAAATAACTATAAATTCATACTGAATGTGTGAAGCTACAATGAAAGGTTGAAGGAGATGTTTCTTAAAAGTTCAGAACATTGGTGATCATCTACACATTAAATTTTCCTCTATTTATTTATTTTGCGTAAGGGAGGGGTTTTCATTTTCTTAACTGATAACTGATAACTATAATAGTAATGACACAAATTCTTTATTATTTGAAGGGTCTTCCTAACAGGTGTCATTAGGATATTGATTAAAAATTTAAAATATTTATGATATAAATCATAGAAAAATGTAAAAAAAAATCATAAACAATATAATTTTTCACTCAATAAAAATATTTAGTCTTTAAGTTTTTTAACTAATGTTCTTAACATATTTGTTTTATTTTAAATATATCATTAACACCTTTAATTTCTTTTTATCTCTCTCTTTTTATCATATTATAAATTTTATCATACTTGTATTTTTTACTCTTTTTCTAAGTGTTATATAGGAGTCCGGGGTGTCCATTAAACTTTTTTCTAGCTATATACGTACGTATTCCCGGCAAGGAGAGGGCTTTTTCACCAAATGGTACAATTTTTTATTTAATTATCGAAATGAATAGGTTTCTAAAAAATTACAAAAAATGGATTAGTTGCATTTTAAAACACAATTTCATACATAGAAATCATTTTTAAAACATGATTTTTTTTAAAAAAATAAAAAGGCTGAAAAGCAAAGTTATGTTTTAACAAATTTCAATTTTTACTATTAAAGCATTACTTCATTATATTTTAAATATTATTCCATTACTATAGTAATTAAGTATATTTTATACATAAATTATATATAAAATATTGAGAGTTAAATTTTTTGATGAAAAATTACTCCTTACATCATTGATAGATTTATATAATTATATAGACGTAACAATAATTAATTAATCCTGTCAAAACAAATAAATAAATAATGTTTTTGAAATATTAAAGAAAAAAACTTATACATATTAAAAATATAAAATCATTCAATGCTTATTTCCAATTATCCAATAATATTAAAAATACCAATTAAATAATTTTAAAATTATTTTAACACAAAAATGATTAAATGTGGTTATATTATGATAATTGCTCCTTTTATTTTGATAATTAAAATTAACACAGACATAAAATATCAATTTTAGTTAGAGACAAGTTTTGTGTCAATTTTTTTTTTTTAGAAAATCTTAAATCAATCTTTAAAATTATAAGAATACACTATATCAATTTTTTTTTAATTTTATAAGAATACAGAATTTAGTCTTTGAAATTTTAATTTTTTAATTAATTTTTAAGAAAGATCATTTACCTTCTCATACAAAAAGATAATGACCAACAAGGTTTCTTAAGCAGGTTGGAGGGGAAAATTCTACTGGTCAGGTACGGACGGAGATGTTAACCATGGATAAAGTCCTGCATATTCTGTATCAATAAATAATAGGTAAAAAAATTAAAATATTGTAATTTAAATAAAAAAAATACAAAAATATTGTAGTTTTGAAACTATTTACAAATGTATAGCAATCAAACACGTCGTAGGTGGACGTGTTTGATCACGTACAGGGGGGATGTGATTGGGAGGTCAATCACATCGAGGGAGGACGTGACTCAGGAGGGGACGACACATGTCATTTTGAGACACGTGTCATTTTGACGTGATACGTAGAAATTTTGGAAGGTTATAACTTTTGACTGGGATGTCCGATTGTGGCGAAACCAGTGGCCACACGCTCGAAATTGAGAGGAGATGCCGCTATCAAGTTCTCGAAGGGGACTTGCCCAAAAAAATTTCCCAAAAGAGGCCTTTAAGTGTCCGAAGATTAAATTGCAATTTTAAGGCACTTAGAGGTCTCTTTTGGAAAAATATTTTGGGGGACTTGACAACAGCATCTCCTCTCAATTTCGAGCGCATGACTACCGGTTTCTCCTCAATCGGACATCCCAGTCAAAAGTTATGACCTTCCGAAATTTCTAAGCATCGCGCCGCAAAATGACACATGTCTGTTGATATTAATTTCAGTTTTAGCATGGTGCATTAAGATCAGAGAAAGCCTTTGCGCCGCAAGGTATAAAAAACCTAAAAATGGAAGATAGATAAGTGTGCAGTTATTCTATAGAAAATGGGAAGTGGTGCAGTGGTGGCTTCATGTGTCCGTTTGAATGAGAAGGTTGAATGAGAAGGAAGAGAAAATTGGAGGCAATTTTCACGATGAAATGTCATTAGAAGAGGAAGGTGGGTATCGTATGTTGATTCGAGAACAGAACTTGAAAATCAAAATGTATAAAAAAAATGTAAAAGTGGAAAGTAGTTAGTAAGTGATTTCTGATCTACGTGCATGCTTTTAGTTGAGGGGTGAAATAACGTGTAAATCAAATTTGTTTTCAAAATTGTGTTTCTCGATTATACATGCATGTTGTTATTTTGAGTTTAATCATCAGGAGACAATTGACTGCTTATTAGGAAAAAAATGGTCTAGAAAAAGTGAAAATCGATCACAATCATTAAACATATTCTTTTTCTCTACTGTTATAGATTATAGATGTTAATTTATCACATCTAATATGGGATGTGTTTTGATGCATTCCCGATCTTACTTCCCTGTGTTGTTCATTTATCTTTTTATTTTTAGAAAAGTTGTCGACCTTCTCCAATCCATTGAAAACACAATAGTAAAATGGAGAAGAAAAACGCCTAAAACATACTATTAGCTAAAAGTAATTTAATATGTATTTGAATAAAATGCTATGAAACTAATACGTGAAAACATGAATGTGCAAACTTGATAACAGAAACACGATTGGCACACGATTCAAGACCTTCTCCCTTCTTCCCCGTTGTTCCCTCTCCACCCCAATACGTGTTGTAAAATGTTTGGAGCAGCAACACCACAATAGCAACGTCGTAGCAGAAAATAACAGCAACGCGGTAGAAATTCGGAATTGGTAACGCTGCAACATAATTTGATCAGTTAAAAGTAAGTAAGAGAGACAAAAGTCTGAGACGTGTGGAGGCACACTGTCCTTAACAGTTTATTTTGCATGGTGAAAAAAAAAAAAAAAAAAAAAAAAAAAAAAAAAAAAAAAAAAAAAAAAAAAAAAAAAAAAAAAAAAAAAAAAAAAAAAAAAACCTCCATGATTTAACGTACTCTTATTAGCAGGGAAATTTTAGTTACATAGGAACGTTTTCTGTTTTTAGAGAAAGATAAGATCAGAAGATATGAAAGGCACACGTTCAAGAGTTTTAAAACCATTTTAATTGTAAAACAGTAACATAACCCTCTGAATCCGAAGAATCGTTGACGAGACTTAATCAAATATTTCAATTTAAAAACAACTTCCGAATAAGGCTCCACAACGGAAATTAATCTCCCAAATCGAGTAGCAACATATAAGTATAAACTTTTGAAATATATATATATATATTTATTTTTATTTATACAACAAGATGAACAACTTGTGACTTGTGAGTACAAACAACATAGAGTTCTCAAAACACTATCTATTGTTCTCTCATTGCCAAATATATGTAAAATATTAATGCTGTGACACAAATTGGATGCTCCTGTCACAAACAAGGAAACATAGTAAGGTTGTTTTGCAACTTCCATTCCATTTTTCTATTGGGAAACATTAAAGGAATGAAATGAAAAATAATTTAATTAGAATCTATTGATAGCATAAATTTTTATGTTGTTATCTAATTAAAGCACTAATCATAAAAGCACTGACAAACTACCATTTCCAAGTATGCTTGACTACCATTTTGTTATTATACCCTCTGTCAGATGAAAATTAAAAAGTTGGAACTGATGCCCTCCATTAATTTTTTGGCTTATAACAATTCAAAAAACAATGGTTTCTGGTTACAAGGGGGTGTGAATGCCTGAATGCCATGCTTGGTTAACTCAATTCCACAGGTAATGATGCAAGAAAATGAATCGGTTGTTTCTTGTATGATCCTCTCCTCAGTCTATAAGCAGGAAAGATAAAATATAAAATAAGAAAAAAATAAAACAGAAATAAAGAGCACCACCATTTAACATAATGCTAAAAACCAACTCCAATGTGCATATAAGGTGTCTTTTGTCAGAAGACAAGCAAACCTAATTGCTCTTTGGCTAAGGCATCTAGAGGTTATGTTAGTCCTCAGATTTTTGTTCAATGCCCTACTTGTCTTGCTGAATTTTTAATAAGTGATATGATATAAGTTATTCAGTTAAAAACAAACTCCAATGTGCATAGTAAACTAGCTACGAGCTATCACGATTTATTGTCATCACCACAGGTAAGGATTTGATTACACGCGTATGTATCTCCATTGTAAAAAACATCATCAAACATATTTATTTCTAAATCATAATATTTTCTTTACATACTTTTAAAAATATAAGTAAGGTCCATTTATTTAGTGTGTTTGATTTTATAGTGAAAAATCAATTTTGAATTCAAAATTAATTTGGAGATATAAGATTGATCTTGATGTTGGGAAGGAGAGTTAAGGATGAAGGGAGAAGGATATACAAGGATAGAAAGAAAGGTCGAAAGTTTGAATTCCTTCGCTAATACCTCTACAACAAATTAAGTGTGTGTTTGAATATATAAGTAATCAATTTTGACAGTAAAAATTGTAATATCGCCATGGGATTGACCACGATTTTGCTTCACTGTGCCACCATTCTGAACACACTAAATTGAGTTGCACTTTCTTGGCTGTTGTTTTAGTTTACCGGCATTCAAGCCCGATTCCTTGTGGATTGTGAAATTCTTCTTCCATCGTAATAACCACAGAAATCAGAAATGCCAGTGGTCTTTGAATGCATTATAAAAGTTAAGTTACATTTCTCTCCCTTAACATATATTTAAAATTATATTTCTTTGCAAAATATACACTTCTCTCTATTTAATGATCAATATGTGTAACCTAAAAAAATATCAATGTGTTATATTTAATTTCATTTTAATATAAGTGATCATTTTAGATTTATTTTTTCTTTATGATAATTCTCAACATGATTAGTAGTTAATTTTAAATATTTATTATTAATTTTTCATCTTAAAAACGAAATAAAGATTTTAGATAAAAATTTTAAAGTTGTTAGTGAAAGTATTTAAAATACCATTTTTCTTTCTGAAATATTATTAAATTATTTTTAGCTATTTTTTTATTTTATTCTTAATTATTAATTTTAAATACAAAGCCAACTAGAAATCTTTTTAAAGAATTGAAACAAAAACAATTTTAAATTTGTTTTTTTTCATAAATCATTCAAATATAAAACTTATTTTATATAATAAATTATATCAATAATTAAGCATATTCATGGTTTGTAAGCATGATTCACTGTGCGATGTCAATGATTGGTATGTTTTTTCATTCCATCAAATTCTCTCCCCCTTTTGGCCATCACAAAAAACAAAACAAAAAAAAAAGGAAAGAAAAAAAAAAACCGCCAGCACAAAAACTTAACTTCGAAGCATCATATTTGAGCCAACATTTAATCAATTACAACATTCAGTAATCCTGTCTGACAAATGACAATCTTCAGATTCGCCTTGTTCTCTCAAGGGCAACATAACTAAATCCTTTCACTTGACTTAACAATTGCAAAGTTATGTTAATTATATTCATTGAAAATATAAATACATGAGTTAAAACACATTTAAGTTTCCAGCGTATGATTGTTAAACAGTATTTTGCTGTGTGCAGATATCTGCAGCAGGTAGAATGAAGCAAGTCAGCCTCTGTTACCATAAAAACAAGTGAAGCACAAGCATCTTCATAAATGTGCATTTGCTTCCTCGGCCACCTTGTACTCAGTCACTGTTTTGGCTCAGCATCATTTGCCAAGGGACGTTTATATTCATACAGTTCATATGAACCACATCAACCTGACTGGAATTTCTGGTCAAAAGCAAAAATTAATTATTTTAAAGCATTCAAAAGTTATCAGTAAAGTTAGACTAGATAGAAAATATTAATTCTAAATTGATGGTGTTATTATTACTATAATTAGAGAATGATTTGACTCTTACAGCAAATGGAACTCAATCTTAACGATATCTTGCCCAAAAGCCTTTCTTCCGGGCAGAATCATTCTCGGACAGGGAACGGCTCCACTTGGATCCAAGTGAAAAGTGCCGCCTCAAGAATGGCTTTCCAAATGAGCTCCTAGCACTAGAGCTAGGTTCCATTTTTGACACTTTCCCTCTCAAATCAATATCTTTTTGACGATCAAAAACATCAAAACCACCATCAAGGTAGCTATCAACTACACGGTTTCTGGATATCTTGTGGTTCTTGGCCTTTATCTCTGATTCAGCCCGAAGACCTTTTCTGGACAACAACTTTGACAAGTGCTTATCTCCAACCATACAAATTGGACATGCTGGATCATACCTATCTGCCTCTGATGTCATAGCCTCTAAACATTCTGCATGATATGAATGGCCACAGACCAGTACAGCAACAACTGACAGGTCACTGTTGGCAATAAACTTCTGGTTGCTCCATGTTGATTTCTCAGTGAACAGCTTTGAGCAAGCCCCGCAAGATTGTAGTTCCATGGAGGGAGAATACGAGAACCTGCTACTGGATCCACTTATCTTGTGACGACCAGATCCGAAACACTCACTATCAAAAGACCACCTTTCCCTTTGTGATGATGCCACCAGCTCAGAGAAGGTGCGCATTGACCAGCCATCAGATGATCCACATATGGATCCAGCTGCCATTTCATTGCTGCAAGTTGAGAGTACAAATGATGGCCTACCTTCAGAAATTGAGTTGTCTGGCGATTTCAGACCCATGATTTGACTATCAGAAATCTGTCTCAACAGAGGGTGTGCTGGAGATCGATGTGCCCCTCTTGTTGGGGTAGAGCTGGGAAGATTGTGATAATTGTGATTAGGCAAAGGATCTGCTGTAGGCGTTGAGAAGACTGAAGGTATTGAAAAAGAAAGATTTGGTATTGAAGATTCCGCCAGGTTCTTCACCTAAAGAGAAACACAAATTAAGAGTGAGCCTAGTACTATAGTAGATAGCCTAAAAATCAAATTATGCACCACAAAGCTCATGGTTCCAATTCAGTAGCTCAAAACTAACCACTGGAGAAAAATTGCTTGACATGGACAGATCTGCAATAAGCACATGGAGGAAGAAGAGAGAAAAATCAATGCCAAACAAAGAAACAACCCAAGGAACCAAAGTGCATAAAGGAGAGCATGGGGAACTGAATGTCAATAACAATATCTGGGACCATTCTACACAGCAAACCGAGTTTGAAAACCTTACACTAGATGGGAAAACAGCAAAAGATAAGGTCAGGCAATAGACGATATGCAGAAGACACGTGTGTAAAATAGAGATCCCTTGAAGTTACAATATAAGAACGCAACAGCAAAAAATTTCTTTTATTGAAAGATATATAAAAATCCCACCTATTGTGTCAGAAACCTATTGACTTGTTATTTACTTATGTTCATTTATTTGTGTGTTGCAGTGTTGGACCTATTATTTGTATTCATTATCATAGCCTATGAGTATGAGTAAATGGCGCAGGTTTTAATTTTTGGATAAGCATCCTCATAGGGCTTCAATATCAAGGTTGACTACCGGTAACAGAGGAGTATTCTCATGGGAAAAATTGCTCCACCTCTAAACAAAAAGTTTACACAAACAGAGACTGTATTTCAACTGTTGTATTATAGATGTTAAATCCTCTTTTATGTAACCAAAAGTAAGAGTACCACAAAAAGAAGGGGGGTGGAAGAGGCCTAAATGTTTTAACTTTTAACCAAGACCCATCAAACATTGTGCTTATGGTAAAGGACAAAAGAATAATAGAGTTCAGGGTTTAGTTTAGCATTTACCAGAAGCGGGGGTCATCAGATTTGCAACCAATGCCTCATCAACAGGGGACTTCAGGGAAATAGGTGTTACAGAATTCTCAAGGATGCTTCCACCATCTGATAAATTACCTCTTTCAGAACTTAACGAATCTTTTAGCTCCATGCTGACATTTCTACTGTCCACATGGGATGTGTGATACAAAGGATTCTCAATTTCACCAGCAACACGCCCCCGACTATCCCATTGAAAGCTCCACGATGGCGAACTCACAACATCTCTATGCAAACTTTCACCTCCAGTTCGGTTAGGAAGATTAGGATCCTTTGCAGCAACACAACAAGCTGATCCCATGATAGCTGCACCAAACATAACAGTCAATCTAAATTACTGGCACAAAGACTAATAGATTGAAACACATTGTACAGACAAATTCAAGACTTGCTGATAACTTTTTTTAAGAAAAAGAAATCCAATAGTTTACCTGAAAATCACAATAGATAACTCAAAAGCAACCTCAATTTCCAGCAAGAAACAATAGCCTACTTCCTCCTGAAAAATAAACAAAAAGGAAAGACTATTAAACTGAGATTTCAAGATAACTTAAAAACCTTCAAGAGACGAAAAGCTCCAGATAAAGAACCACGTCTAAACTTCAGATTTCGAAAGCTCTAGTCTAACAAATCGAATTCAGCCAACATACCATCAAAAAATTAAATCATAAGAAAAAAGAGTTTCTATTAATTGCATAAACCAATGTAACTCCAAATGACCACCACTGTGCTTCAGCCATGAAACAAGGCTTAGCTTCTAAAACTAAACGGAAAAAAAAAGGAAGAACAATTAATTATATTCTATCTGTAAAGTATAAAAAACTACTCAATCATCTTGTAAGTTCATTTAAAACTAGTTCGAGTACAAGATTTCCACATAAGCAACGCGATGCACTAATCACGCCCCGTACACACAAACACCGTCATTATTCAATCGTCTGTAATTCGATTCCATTTTTCTTACCACTTCCAAAATCCATGAAACTCACAAAAACAATAAAAAATAACAAAAAATCAATCGTCTCTAAATATGTTTCTCCCGTCAAACTTTTTTGTCGAACCTCAAGGGAATTTCTAGGGTTTAGAAACATTCAAAAGACTAAAAGAGTTGATGTATACGAATACGAAACAGAGAAACGAAAGAACCATAAGCATGTGCGAATCTTACTCGGAAATTAGAAACTGAGAGAAAAGAGGGAAAATAATTTGGCACAGGTCATCGTCTTCTGATTGCACAAACGGAAAGGGACGGCGCTTTATATATAATGTACGTCGCGTCCGTTTCACAGTTGAAGCGTCGCGTCGCGGAAGCACAAACCGTTATGACGGCGTTAGGGTAGAGGTTGTTGGAAAACGGAAATGGTGCCTCTGCTTCTTTTCTATGAGTATGACTCACTGCACCTTCTCTTCTCTCTTTTATAATTTTTTTTTCTTTTGAATATTACTAACAGTGGATGAGAATTTGACGCTTTAGTTTCCACCACGTGGACCGCGCTGTAAGCTCACATGGATCCAATTTCTTTCATCCTAGTAGTAATAATTTTGTTATCAACCCCAACGTGTGTGTGCATAATTCATGCAGTTAAATTGGTTCGGTAATATGGTTGAATTGATGTAAATTTTTTTATTTTTTTTTATTCTACAGATAAAAACAATTCACACTGAGTATAAAAAAGATTTTATTAAAAAAAAGATGAAATTTATTTCAATTATCTTTCTACTTTGAACTTTCAAGGTTAGTTTTATGAATACATTATTATCAGCAAAAAGAAAAACTTGATCCGTAGTTTTAAGTTCAAATTTTAATAGTATATAATTATATTAAATGTTTGGAAAAAAATCATTTATGATAATTCTAAGTATCTAATTTGAAATTTGTCTTCAATAAAAATACAGTAATATTTTAAGTTTATAAAAATAATAATAATGATTTGGTAGTAATAAAATTCTGACGAAGACCCAAGGTAGTAGTCAATTTATGGTATACGACTATGACCATTTATTAATTATATGACTACAAACAAGTTCAACTTGATATTTTGTGTGCATCTGTTTAGAAACAATGCTTTTAATTATGGACCACGCACCCAATGAAGATGACTTGACCTTGCGTTAAAATTAATTCGCCAACCTCACTTTGGTTACTCTTTCCTTCCTTCACTTTTGTTTTCACAAGTCGAATTATGAAGGTTGCCTCAACTCAAAATTGCAATTTGCACTTACTATGAAGGTTTTTATTTTATTTACAGTTTTAAAGCATTAGATTGGATTAGATAAGTAAGGAAGTGTGATAGTAGTATTTAAATTTAATATTTGGTACAAGTCAATGAGATATGGTTATGGAGGTTGGCTAAACTCAACTTACAAATTGCAATAACTACTATATATGCTAACCATTACATAATTCAGGACTCAAAAGTAAAAAAAAAAAAAAATACATATTGAAAAGTAAAATATTTTTAATATTATTAGAGTCTTTTTAACTAACATTCTTAAGTATTAAATGAAAAATTAATGATAAAAATGTTTTATTAAAATTATATTTGAAATGTATGGGAAATCATAGTGAAAATACACTAATAGTGTTTTCCTCCTAAAAGTCTCCTTATTTATCTTTGAAGATAATTTACATTTGTTAAAAAGATTGTTAACTACGCAAATTATAATGGTAAAATAATCATCTTTGACAATAATGTCTTTATTAAATGAATTAGAATGCAATACAAATTTTATTTAAGTAAATACTAAT
>PYAF01000356.1:3263093-3286091 GCA_007407185.1 Glycine tomentella
TATATATAACAAATTTTTTGAAACAAATAAAAAAACTTAAAAAGACATCTAATATGGAACGCAGAAAATAATCTATAACTAATAATCTATATTCAAGTTTTATTATATTATCTATTTTTATTTATTTAGTCTTGTCCTATCTATGATAAATTTGTATATATTTTTTCGTATTTCTTATCTATCATGGTAAAAACGTTTTGTTCATATTTATTAATTATACATTTATGTATGTTGTTCTTAAAGTCGATGTTGACTTTAGTTGTATGTCTGCTTAAAATGCAACAAAATCTCTTTCTCTAATAAATAAAGGCATTTATTGAAAAAACAAAAGCTTTAAAATTATTTTTTAACACTTCAGGTCTACAGCTCTCTTTTTTCCTTGGTATTGGTTACATTGTTAACAGTACATATTGATCCTGCATTGGGCAACGGATATGCATATCTTTAACGAATAAAATTTTATATGAAATATTGCTGTGATTTATGACGTCAAAAAGGTGTGATCTATACTTCCTTACTGTCTTTGATTTAATCATTTTCTTGAATATATTATTCAACTAAACAATGAAATAAAAATATATATAAAAGTACATTGTTATGATTACATTTCCATCTAGTTTCAAACTTTTAATTTATTACTTTATAGTTAACATTCATTTTGTACAAAACTTCAGTTATAATGGACCTCTGCTTATTGCTTTGTTTATCACTACTAATTTAACTAAAAATAAAGAAAAATAAGCCATCCAACTGTCCACCAAAACCTAGTAGTATAAAATAAAGCTTCTATAGTAAAAGACTAAGATGCTGTTTGTTTGTGATTTTATTTAAAAACGTGTAAAAATATTTTAATGATTATAATAATTATATAAGCTTTTCAGAAAACAAAAAATAACAATTTAATATTTTTTTAATAGAAAATTAGTATTTTATTACAAAGAATTATTTTATAAAATTACTCTTTTAAATGGATCATAAATACAAAAAATAATAATTTATTTTTTATCAACAAAAATAAAAGAGAAAAAGGATTTATGTACTGATAGTATAAAATAATTTACATAATCATTTAATCACAACCTATATGTATAATAAATTTGTTGATTTTTAAAATAATTTAAATGATAATTTATAATTGAATTATAATATAAAACTATGTTACATATTACATAGGATATAGATATTAAACTCAAATTAAAAAAACATACTTATATAGAGTGGGGAAAGATTCAGAGACCCAAAGTTTTTGTAGAGCCCAACCTAGCTAAAGTTTATTTTAGTCTGGAAACAATAAGGCTAATTGCAATTTGGGCCCCTTTCTTTTTCCAGGGTATTCGTAATCCATTCCTTCCAATCTAAACCATTTGAGCGACAATCAAGTTAGGTACTAGGACAATGTCGAAGAAATAATTGCACGGAATTAAATACTCCTAGTTCTAGATAATTGATTTCTTATGCAGAATTTAGATTCTGGCCATATGAATGGAAAAATAAAATTGTTGAGAAAAATAAAATTTACTTTAATAATCTTTATACTACCAGAAAAACAAATACTTTTCAATTATTGACTGAAGATATCCTTGTTACAAACAAAAAAAAAGTTGTAATTCATTAAAATACATGTTTAATTTATTTAAAACTGCTTTTTTCTTTGGTCGGTAATATTTTTGGAGAAGATGATAGTCCAGTCCAATACAAGAAAAAATAAAAGTGTTAACTCTGCAAATATCTTCAATAGTAATATTATACCTTTTCCAATATTCATATTTTATTTGTAGTTGCATAGTTAAAATAAAGAAATACGTCGTATGAATATAACATATAAAAAAATTTGTTTCTGTTCAATTTAGGATATGAAAGAGTGAGGCAGAGAATATAGTTCAATAATTAATACAAATACCTGGGAATATCAATTGTCAATTCGCCGCTTTCGTGTGTCTATTAATAGTCTTATTCGAATCCAGAAAATTTTTATTTAAAATTTTCTCCTCCTTTTTTTTGACAAAAAATTTTTCTCCTCCTCTTCCTCCTTTGTTAATCAAACCAATGATTTAGAAGAAAAAAACTGCTATAATTAAACAAAAGTTTTAATAATTGACACTCTTTTGTTTAAAAAATAAAACAAAATAATTGACACTCTCAAGTACAGGTTGCGTCACAAAACTGTAATAAGCTTTCTTTACTTTGTTGGTCCGAAAGAATTTTTGCATATTAATTTTGCATTTCTCTTTATTTTCTCATGGGTGCTATTCACACACATGCTAGATAATCGTATCCATCACTTTATCACTTTAGTTTTTATCAAAAGGCAATTAAGAATGAGACTTAGGGTCTGTTTGGATTTTAATTTCTCTAGAAGCACCTCTAGAAGAGAAAAGTAAGAAGAAAAAAATGAAATGAGTTTTTCCATAAGCTAAAATAAGTATTTCATTAGTTAATTTGTAGATGTCATCTCATCTTTTAGAGAAACTACATTGGTGAGCTTCTACAAATTAGCTAATGAAGAGCTTATTTTTACTTATGGAGAAGTTCATCTCTTCTTTTTACTCTTATTTTCTTCTTCTAGAAGTGTTTCTAGAGAAACTTACTCAAACAAACCTTTAAAGTTCACGATGTATGAAAACAACCAAGACAAGGCACCTTTTTCGGGGGCAAGAACGAATACCATTTTTACATTTTTATATAAAAGCACACCCATAACATTACATTTCATATTAATCATATAAAAAGAAAAGAAAAAACAGAGAATGCACACTTGCACAGTTACACTTACACCGACATCCCATTTTTCCAAAACATTGGACAGTGGCAAATAGATGCCACTTTGGTGACCTGACCTGACCTAGCAACAACAGAAC
Organism: Glycine tomentella; assembly: GCA_007407185.1. NCBI lineage: Eukaryota > Viridiplantae > Streptophyta > Magnoliopsida > Fabales > Fabaceae > Glycine > Glycine tomentella. The sequence goes on from PYAF01000356.1 coordinate 3,265,952, forward strand.
TATGCATAAATGCCACTATGTGATTTGATTCCATTATTTAATCATATCATATGTAGCAAGCAAGTTCTTCTCACACTCCAATAATATAATATTCTTAATCAATCAGCTAAGGACACCAATTAACAAAACCAAATTCTTAATAAACATTGCCTCACCCTAGTAGTAGTGGGTACCACTAATATTTACCTTACCATCACTCATGAATGATTCCACCGTGACGCAAACAGAACAACACACTAGCACGAAATCTTAAATTTGTTCACCACAGAAACATGTTGTCTGCAGTGGCCACAATTGGTTGGTTAAGATATGCCATGTGCATGGGATTCATGAAATTATTATTATTATTATTATTATTATTATTATTATTATTATTATTATTATTATTATTATTATTATTATTGTAATAATTGTTATGATTATTATGATTATTGATATCATAGCAATCGGTGCGGTAGACCCCGTTGGTGGTGTTGATGAGATCGATGATATCATTGAGTGATTGAAGGCTTTGGGTGAGTTCCGTCTTCTGGGCCCTGAGAATGGAATTTTCAGCCTCAACCTTGAGATAGTGTTGTGTGGTGATGTTCACTTTCATGAGGGTTAGGCTCTTTTGTTTCTTGAGGTGGTCCACTTGTGCAATGAGATCATCCAAGTGCTTCTGCTTTCGCATCCTTGATCTTCTCGCTGATTCGCGATTCGATTGCTTTCTCTTCTTTTTTCTTTGTTCCATTAGAAGTTGCAAATCCTCCTCAGAGCCAGAGCTCTGGAGAAGAATGTTGGACATGCTCGATGTTCCACTGGATGAGGCCATCACATAAGATGTATAATTTACAATTACACCAAAGTGAGTACTATACACTAGAAAAAGAAGAAAAAAATTGGGAAGAGAAATGATTTTTGATTTGGCTAATATAGATAATAATTAGTACTACTACTACTATTATTATTATTATTACTAGGATATATATAGAATCATATAAAATAAAAGGGCAGTGTTGTTGGGGAATTAATTATGAGAAAACATAGAACCAGTAGAGGAAGACAACGGAGAAGGATTGAACTAAGTGGGTCCTGCGTCTAAGGGAGGAATTGATCATAAACCCGGAACGAAGGATTTCACTGAGGACTGGAGACATGAATGACAAACTCAAACATTAACATACATATTAGAGGTATATAATATAAGCATCAAGATTAATTCAAAGGAGGAAGGAAAAAGAAGAAGCTTTTGTGCTTCAAAGTGAGAAAAAAATGGGAAGGAAAGAAGTGAGTGCAGGGGTTGGCTAACACAGAACTAGCAAAGAAAAAGAAGGGTGTGTAGTGTAAGTAAGGGGTGTGGGAGAGGAAGAGAGGAGAAGAGGAAGTAAAAATTGTAGTATAGGGGTCAATTTATAAGAAGAAAAAGGAGGGATGGGGAGAGTGAAAAATAAAAAAAGAATGGAAAATGGGGGGGTGAATAAAAGCAAATGGCATGGGAATATACTGCAAGGGTGGGACAGGAAGAGGGGGGGCGTGATTGGCCATGCTTTGTGGACAAAACTTTCACAACCCTCCAATTCCAGCTTGCCAGGGAGCAGTCTGTTCTCAATGTTTTTAAATGATTTAAGACTTTTTTATATATAAGTTTATCTAGAAGTACTTTTAAAATAAGTATGTAAGAAAAAAAATGAAATAAGTTTCTTTTAAGTTAAAATGAGTTTTTCATTAATTAGTTTATTTGTAGATGTCATCTCATCTTTTAAAGAAATTATATTGGTGAACTTCTAAAAATTAGTTAATGAAAAGTTTATTTTTACTTATAAAAAAGTTCATCTTATTTTATTTTATTTTTCTTTTAGAAGTGCTTCTAAGGAAACTTACCCAAAAAGACCCTTAATAACAAATGTTAACCAGTATTTTAAAGATATTAATTAAGAAATTTAAAGTAAAGGTATTTTTATTATAAAATGAAAAATCATATTATTCATGATTTTTTTGCACTTTTCTATGATTTTATACTAAATATTTTTTTCTTTTTATTTCTTTAATCAATATCTTAAAGATACTATTTAAAGAGTCTTATTTATTTTTAAGGCATAGTTTTAATATTGGGTTAAATTTATTAGTGACTTGTACATGCAAAAATTTAAAAATTTGAGGCATTCCTCTAGTTGCCTCTCTTGCTCTGGTCAAATGATCTCTTTCAGAGGATAGATGATGCTACCTATAAAAAATATACTTTGATGCTGAAGTTAAGAAAGATTAAAGGGCTTGATTGGTGCACCAATAAAATGTGATTTACTTATTTTATTGTCTAATATCATGTTATGTTGGTGTAGTGTATTTTTTATCTAGAGGGGAGAGTTGAGTTGAAAAGCAATAAGATAGAATAATTATTCTCTGTGTCCCTCTCCCTTATCATCACTATAATAATCACTATTGTTGTCATCACCATTGTCTTTTTATCTCACACTTGTTATTATCATCATCATCATTATAATCATTATTTTCATTACAACTGTTATTATAATCAATACCACTATTATTCAATTCGTATTATTATGTGCACTAAATGTTCAATAGGATTAGGATTTATTACTTTTCTTGGTCTTCTCTCCAAAGCAAAGGAAGGTTAGTATTATTTTTTAAATCATATGTTGAGTAATAAAAGTTATAAATTAAATAATAAATTCTGTAATTTTTATGATTTTATAATTTTCATTACTTGATCCACAATTTTAAAAGGCATGTAACAGTTAGAACAAGTTTAATTTATATACGTTTTTATTTACCATGCCATCCTATTCTTTAATATAATTACTATGAAAATCTATTTTTTATTAGATAATTGTGTAATAATATTTTACATCATATATAATTTATATTTTTCCAGTCCTTTGTATAAGCAATAAAAATTATTTATTTTTTGGGTGCAAATATAAGTAAAACTTAACCAATTTTATTTTATTTAATGAGATTATATTTAAAATATTCTTTGTTTCATTAATAGGATTAAAGACTTTTTTATGTTTGATATCAAATTTCAATAAAAGATAATTTTAATTTTTTTTCCTTATAATTGAAACCTGAGGAAGCAATAATATTATATTGATGGGTAACAATATATATAATTACACTCCTAAAGGTAACACACAACACTTTTTTGAAAGGAGTATTAAGTGATGATACTTTTGAATATTTCAAGATAAATATTTTAATAAATATAATTGTTTTTAGTTAAAATTAAAGCTAGTTAATAATTTTGTAATTCTTAATGTAAACTATTAAAAAAAGGAAAGGAGAGAAAATACTTTGGAAGGACCTATATACCAAGTTCTCAACAAAAATGTCTTTTTTACATTTCCAATTTTTATATCTTATTCATACACCTTTCTTTAATAACAAGAAAATGAGAGAGGTCAAAAAGAGAAGCACATAGATAAAGGATTAAATGATTAATGTCAAAAAAATGTGATCTAGAAATATAAATAGTCCCTTCTTAGATAGATTTTTTACACCTTGCACATCCATCAACGATATACATCATTTTTTATCTTGTCATCATCCATCCTCATAAAGATTATAGTCAATTTTCATTGTCTTGGTTATACTTTTTTGAGTCATCATGATATTAGTACGTAGTATTTATCAATTTTGCGAATAATTAATCTTTATCGGAGAAGACTGTTCACCATTAATGAAATCTCCTTTCTCAATCATATATTTTTCATTTACAAAATTCAAATTCAATACCTTATTTAATGGGATCTAGTTCAATACCACTCAAAATAACTATTTTGTTAATATTTTGGTAGTACTTGACTTCACTTTTGTCAGTTTGTTCCATCTATGTATTTGCTTTGATTGTTTTGTCAAGGCTGAATACAATACTATCTTCTTATTTCTTCTTATTTAAGAGATAGTTAAATTAATGTAGTATTTTCAAACATTATTTTCTTAAAAAATAAAATGTGATAATTTTTAATTTATTTTAAGTATTGAATGTGTACAATATATATATATATATAATATTATTTGTAACACCATATTATTTAAACATAAGATAAAAAATATAGTTCATATAATCAAGATTATAGTTGAAATACACGGATATAGTTTAAGATTTTGTTTTACATTGTAATCTAATTATGACTTATTACACACTGTTAGAAATTATTAATTTTTATAGTATTTATTTTAAAAATTATTATATACGGCAGAATCCAAGTGTATCAAACTATTATTGTCAAATACAAAATACAACCAATGCTATAAAATGAAAAATCTATAACTCTAAAATATACTATTTTTTTTTAAGTCATGTAACATGATTAACAGATTAATTATTAGTTGTTAACTTTCAGACGAGACAAGGTAGAAATACCTGATTTAGTTAAAACTAAAGTACTACAAAATTATTTGTGCTAATAGAGTGCATAATTAAGAATGCTAATAATTAATTAATATAGAAATAGCAAAACATATTTTATTGGCGTAAGTTGACATGTTCCTCGCTTTGGAGCCCTCAGTTTCTAAACTTAATTTCGTCCAAATATGCTATAAGTGGCTAGGATATTTCCCTTTCAATTTCATTCACTTCCAACAATTACAGACAAATCCTACATCATCACCACCATGAAACATAAATTAAAGAAATAGAAGCAATTAACATACATAAAATGAAGAAAAAAGCCTTCTTATTTTAATTTGCATATCGTACTGCACTGTAAAATGTCATTGTTTTATTATTTTTTCAAAATACTTTCTACATGGCTTTAGGAGTACTCTTTGCAGCTCGCATTTTGTTTATGTGTTGTTTTGTTACATCTTTATTCTCTGCCGATCGGTGACTTTTGGTGAGAAGTTTCTAAAGCCCCAAATATAGGTTAGTTATATAATATGTTCACTTGCTAAAGACCACCTATGTAATGGTTAATTTGCCGTGAATTAGTAATTTTTTCAAAATTATTTTATTTCATTAATCAAATATATCAATGGAAAAATTCTATTGAAAAAATTCTTAATCAAATTCAAATATTTATTAAATGATAAAGGTCACACTGAAAAGATTGTAAAGAAACATTTCAAATATAATAAAGTAATAAAATAGTATTTTTTAAGTACAAAACTATTTATTATTTTCTTATTTTTAAATTCATTTTCTTTTGCTATTTTAAATGTATAGTATCATAAAGATTACATTTCAAATTATTAATTAGCAGAAAATTATAAATTTAGCATGAACATTATTTATTTAAGTCTGAAACAATATTTTCACATGAGAGGCACTACTACAAAGAGGGCTTTTTACGACACAGAATCGACGACAGTTGTTTCATAATCGACTTCGTATGTCACGCGGTGGCAATTTTGCAATTATATGGACGTTTACAAGGACGGCTCATCAGAAACCATCGTAGAAAGGTTAAAAAGTAGATGGCTAATAACAGACCATCGTCGTTTTTGCCTATTTCAAAGACGGTTTTTCTTTAACTATATTTGTTTTATTTCATTTTATAATTTCAACCTTTATTTTAATTTTAAAAATGTGGCTGTGCCCTAGTCTCCTACCTGTCTTTGTAAGTTCACGTTCAAAGACGATTTTTGGAAAAACCATCTTCGTATCTACTTTTTAAATAAAGAAAAAAAAATAAAAATAGGAGAAACAAAGACGGTTTTTTCAAAAACTGTCTTTGTAAGTTCACCTACAAAGACGATTTTCGAAAAAACCGTCTTCGTATCTACTTTTTAAAAAAACAAAAAAAATAAAATTAGGAGAAACAAAGACGATTTTTCCAAAAACTATCTTTGTAAGTTCACCTACAAAGACGGATTTTGGAAAAATCTTCTTCGTATCTACTTTTTAAAAAAACAAAAAAAATAAAATTAGGAGAAACAAATACGGTTTTTTCAAAAATTGTCTTTGTAAGTTCACCTACGAAGACGGTTTTTGCAAAAACCGTCTTCGTATTTACCTTTGAAATAAAAAAAATAAAAATAGCAGAAACAAAGACGATTTTTCTAAAAACTGTCTTTGTAAGCTCACCTACAAAGACGGTTTTCGGAAAAACCGTCTTCGTATCTACTTTTTAAAAAATAAAAAAAAATACAATTAAGAGAAACAAAGACGGTTTTTTCAAAAACTGTCTTTGTAAGTTAACCTACAAAGACGGTTTTTGCAAAAACCGTCTTCGTATCTACTTTTTAAATAAAAAAATTTAGGAGAAACAAAGACGGTTTGGTATAAAACCGTCTTTGTAACACCCCATACAAAGACGGTTTGTGGAATAACCGTCTTTGTTTGTCCTAAAAAAAAAAAAAGGAATACGAAGACGGTTTTTAGAACCGTCGTCGAAAGGTCCAGCTTACAATGACACGCGCATAAATGACGGTTCTAAAACCGTCGTCATATGTGGTCTAGAACCGTCGTTGTTTATTCCGTTTGTAGTAGTGAAGGCATTGATCCAACACATCCTGGCATAAATATTAAAAAAAAATCTAGATGGCTTTTGTGTGAGGGGTATCCATATAGGCAATATTTATTAAAAAGAAAATAATTATTTTACATTACTTTTATTTAACTTTTTTTACACCTACTTGTTTGACAAAAATGAAAAATATGCGGTTTTTTTTTTTTTTTAACGTAACTTTGAAACCTAATTAATGAAAAAAGGCATTATAAGTTTATAATATTATTAAATAGTCATATAACTAACGTTATTGGTAATACGGAAGATCAAAAGACTCAATCTTGGGTAAAGCTAAAATTTTAATGTAAGCCATTTTATTTATTTAGTAAAATTCAAAAAAATACACATTTATATTTGAGTATAGTGGTTTGACTTTTGGAAATGTAAAGTTATTTATTAAATTTAATAATTATTTTATTATAATATTTTTAAGGGTTAATATAGCTGATATATTTAATTTTTTTATAATATGTAATATATAAATTTTAGATGATATTTTATTGATGAAAAAATCTATAAGTCGAATCAATAGTTATAGGAACTATAATAATATTATATAAATAATATATGCATTTGGAAAAAAAGTACATCTTTTTCAATGTGATTAGTATGTTAATTAAAGTATTTTTTTTTACTTTTATCATTTTAATGTAATTTTCAATTCTAAAAGTAAGCTTCAACCACAAATCGTGTGTCATATTAATGCTTGTATTCGTGTAATGCACCATATAAATTATTTTTCAATTTAAAAATCTATTATGAATGTATTTAAAAGAGAATAGTTCATTAAACAAATTTATGAAACAAATTAGTAAAAGATTTTTTAATTAACGTAATTAGAACCCTTAGTTCTGAAAAAAAGCCATAATATATTCTTACAAATTTCAATTCTTTGAAATGGTTGTTGACTGATTCAATGTGATCCCTTTTCCATCGCTAGAATGATTTATAATGAACTTAAACATTTAGCGACTAAAACGTCAGTCGCTAAATGACAATTTTGGTATTGAAAGTATAACAAAACTCTTATATTTAAAATTTAATAATAACACAACTTAATTTTATGATATTTTATTACAATAACATTTAAATGTGCTTTTAGTTTGTATACATTCAAATCATTATAATATTATTTTCATGGGATAAAAAAATCTTGTAATTATATTACTCCTTTACTTATTATTTTTTTTACACTTTAAATTACTATTTTTAAAACCTTCTAAAAACTAACTATAGAAAATAATATTTGAAAGGTTAAAATGATCAACAATGAAGAATGAAATGAATAAAATAATAAAACTGACTGTTATAAAGGAAAAATTTCTTATAAAACTAATTTTTTTTATTCGTAAGAATCAAATATAAGTATTAGAAAATGATTTATAATAACTTTGTTAAATTAATTGAATTAAACTTTTGATAAATGAGTGTATTGAATGCGGTAAAAAAATTAATAATATATATGAAATATTTTTTGTTGATTCAATTTAATTGCTAGTCATAAAAAAATTAGGGTCCCTTAAAAAAATTAGGATAAAATATATTTTTGTCCTTTAAAAATGTTTTGAAATGTCAATTTTATTCTCTATAAAAATTATATACACTTTTTGTTTCTATATTTATCAAAATAATGAAATTTTAGTCTTTAAGTAAGGATTACAAATTTGTATTTTTTAAAATATAAGGATTGATTTTTTATGTATAATAATCACACTTTGAGAATTAAACTTATGATGTCATGCATATTATTTCAACTTTCTTCCCACCCACCCACTAGATCAACCCTAGTAATTAGGGACTATAAAATTTTATAAAGACTGAATCTAGCATTTTAAAATATTTTTAAAACCTTGCATCAAAACAAATATTTTAAAGACAAAAAAACATATTTTACACAAACTTCTGTTACGTTATTCTGGGATTATATGTGGTAGGCATATAGCCAGCTTATTTTTCTACTATAACATTAATTAGCCGATGGACTTTCATCAATGAATTTAGGTACTTTTCTTTTACAAGCTCTGTGTGTCTTCTTCTGCACCTAAGAAGGTAGTTATATGACACACCATTATAACAAAGAAGGACATGAAAACAGAAAATAAGAATAAAAGAGTAGAAAGTCGCTTGTATTAATTTGGGAGAGTGGGGTTTCCATACATATGAAAGGTTCACATCAATTATTGTTGATAACGTATAAAGTTCATGAAGTAAGTGTTTGTGATATTTTGGTGGTAGTTGGTGATTTGTGAGAGAGAGGAAAATGGCCCCTCCCAAGATAGAAACCTCACATAAGAAGTGCATTGCTGAAAGTCGAATTCCATTTGAAAGCAATTAGTTGATGAAAAGTACTAGCAGCTGGTTAATTTCAATTCGTTTGGAGTGCGAGAGCACATGTACAAAGGGTGAGCCTGATATTAAGATAATGTTGGAATAAAGTTAGAAGTAATTTTGAGAATTATATTTTTAATAGAAAACTCTAAAAAATACTTGAATATAAATTTAAAAGTATTTTTGAGAGTTTTTCTATTAAAAAAATTATATATTTTTAATAAAAAAACTCGAAAAATATTTGTAACTTTATAAACAGACCCTAAGTATAAAATCGACTGGCATACGTGTAATTGATAAAACGTCACCATATAAAACAATGCCCATTCATAACTAGCCCAATGGGGAGATTGCTATTCTAAGCTAAAAAGATTATCTGAAGCGAAATAAGGATTGAGACCATTTGAGTGTTCCTCTCAAGTAATAATGCTTTATTGTTATTTTCATTATATTATTGTTTTACACATGAAAATTTCATAACAAATTAAACATAAGAAAGAGGAGATCTTTTTTGTTTACAACATATATTCTCCATGATTTAGATCTAGAGATAATTTTATTTCAGACGAACCACTTTTACTAAATTCAATCCTAATTGGTAAGAGAAGATAAAACAAAAGGAGAGTAAGAAAAAGTGTGTAATAAGATTGATGGTGTGTGTATGCAGAAGTAACTGTTTTGTAAAAAACATTATATGAAAATGATTTTATACCTTCTTACACACATTATTAATTATATTAAAAGAGAAAAGAAACTTATATAATAAGAATTATATGTGAAAAAAATTATATGAAAATGATTTTTATACCTTCTTACACACATTATTAATTATATTAAAAGAGAAAAGAAACCTATATAATAAAAATTATAGCTTCTTTTTAATTAATTAGATTGATATAAAAATAAAAACACTATATAATTTAATTTAAGTTTGAAGATAATACTATAATTATAATAAAGGTAAAGTATATTTTTGGACCCTCTAAATTTTTTGAAATTCGATTTAGTTTTTTTAAATTTTTTTTGTCTATTTTTTCCTTTAATTTTAAAATGCGTACATTTTATCTCTCAAGTATTATCTAAATCATTTTTTCCCCTATAAAGCACTGTCTTAACAACTTTAGTCTCATTCCTTGACAGGATCCCCTATGTAATGCAATTTTTAGTTTAGTATAATAATTTTATTAAATATATATACAACAATGTTTTATAAGTTTTACGATGTTTCATATTTTTAATTTAATTTTTTCATATCTTAAATTTTATACTTCCGTCCTGTCTTTTCCTTTTTTTTTATTATATTATCAATTATATTTACTATTTTATTTTTTACTCTTGTGCTTCTCTCTTTTTCTAATGAAGTATGCACTTGAAAAGGGTGTTGGAAATTTTAAAAGTTTTATATAATTCAATTAGCTAGAATTCACTGAAAATATAATTTTGTACAGTATCATTGAATTATAGATTATAATACATGATAAGGCTATTAACATTTACAATAACTATTTTAAAAATGATGTTTAGAGTAGTTTCTAATTGGTTAATTGTGTAAAAAAAATTACACTAATAATGTATCACCAATTAAATTTATATTTATATAAAAATAATAGACAATATTTTATTGTTTTTATATAAATCTCCAAAATTATGAAAAATAAAATGTAAACGATGTATTTATAATTATTTGTTAAAATAACATAAAACCATTTTTTTCTCCAATCCCTAAATCGGTTTATTTGTGACATAAAGTGTGGATTAGTCGTTGTAGTCCTGTCTAAGGAGCTAATTTTAGATGGGTAATAATATATATATATATATATAACACTTTTTACAATATTTACATAGTATATATGATTATTTTTTATTTTTTATATCACATTAGTCATTTTTTACTTTCATAAATACGTCTATTTTTTTCCTATCTCTTTTTGGGTTGTATAAATAATTATATAAATATAATCTATTATAATAATATAGTCAAGTCGTGAATTGTTCCCACTTCAAGGAAAAAAAGTCACGAATACGAACCTAACTTTTCTGAAATGACAACACCAGTACCCTAAAAGAGAAATTGTTATGACGTTTTCATGCAAAAACAATTTTTTTCATCCTAAGATTTCCATTTCGTTACGTTTCTTTCAGAAACTCGTGAAGTAATTACTTAATGCCAAGGAATTATGGCAAAAACGATTATTTTACATCTCAGTGAAGTGTGTTTTAAATGTCGCTCATGTATGAGTGTGTTTTTGATCAATGTTGCCTAAAAAAATATAAATTAAATTGATTTAATAAAATTTTAATTTTGATTAAAATTAATTTTAAAATGATATGATTTAATTATGTTTGAATGTTTTTATTATTAAAATAAGTTATAAAAAAATACAATATAAAATTTATTATTTAATCCAAGAATTACTTAAAGTTAATTACTTTCTTTATCTATGAATTGATTATGAGTTCATAATCAATTCTTCAACATCAATTAATTAAATATGTAATAATTTATATAAAATAACATTAACTAATATTAGATAGAATACGAGGAAAATTCTAACCTAACTATAAAATCAACTAACATAAAACCTAAAAATCATCAAAATTAAGTAAAAAGATATAAAGTGAGTATAAAAAATAGAGTGCAAGGGAGTGTTTGATTTTTATTTTCAAAAACTACTTTTAGTTTTCAAAATGCAACTAAATAAGATATATTGTTCAAGACGGTGATGCAAGGCACTGCATAGAGTGTGGAACTGAGGGAGAGATTGGACGTAATGAAAACAGAAAAAGAAAATGATGAGGAAACAACTCCCAGCTATTTCTATATTTTTCTTTTTAAAAAAAAATGCTTGTTTTGAAAACAATTGTCAAAATTTAATAGATTTAGATGATAAATTGATCGTGATGTGAAATTATTTAAGAAAACAGTTTTTAAAACTAAAAAAGAGAAACAAATCAAACAAAACCTAACTAAAAAGATCAAAACTATAAGCGATACGATGATATATGCACTAGCCATCAAGATGAAAGCTTTCCTGGTGTAGTTTGGCCCCGGACAACAACACAAAGTTTGACAACGGTCATGGAGAAAAGTGACTATCTTATTGCCAAATAATGAACAAAAAAAAAATGCTATGATCATATCATGGTGCCAAAAGAATATACCAGAAGGGTTTTCATTTAAATTCACGATGAACTTAAACAATTCACTGCAAGTTAGGAAGTTCTCATCAGCCCCATTAAATTGTTCATTTCATACTTCCATTGGCCAAATCCATCAACTTTTTTTTTAGGAAAGTAATTCGTGATTTGCTTGGTATTCGATCCAGGTATTAAAGTATACTCCAACTATATACTCCTTTAATCTGATGTACCTCCAATTACTTTTAACCAGAAAAAATAAAAATGCGTGCGTGTCACAATTTTGTTGATTTGAAAACAATCTTTACGTTTCACAAAAGAAGAAACGTGGGAAGAATTTTCTGGAAACCATCAAAAAAAAAAAAAAAGATAGGAAAAAACTCAACTTAATGTCGAATTTTCAATCACAAAACAGATCCCTAGCAGTGCAATAATTGCAACCATCTCTTTATGTTTCTTTCTAGGTACACCTACGAGCTCTTCGATTAAAAACATTTGGACAAAATAGACATATTGTGGAAAAGGAATTGGTGGTCGGTTTGTTGGGCCAACGAAGTGTTTTTCCACTTTCCACAAAGGGGTCCCAAGAAGAAGACCCATGTTTGCATTCATATTTTTAGGTGTCCGTAGGTAATTTTATTTACTCCATTTAAGAATATATAGTTCTACTTTTATCCCAAAATAAGTGTTAGTCCTAAATTCGTCATTAGCTACTTAATTAGCTTGCTTCTTTATCAAATGCACTTGGTTAATTTGACAGATTAAGTAGTTGATATAGGAGGTAACGACCAAAATTCAGTTTGTACAACATGCATCCATGTGCTGCTGTGGTATGCATAGCAAAAGTGACACTCAATTGGTGCTCCTTTACCATCTTTTTAAAGGCTCCGTACAAGCTCTATGCCTTTCATAATCATTCCTACTAGCAATAGCATTGCAAAAAGAAACGCAATGTGCAAATATACCTTGCATTGTTGTTTCCTTTTTTCTTTTTTCCCTTCTTTGAATGGTACTAGTTAAACAGAATAAAAATAGCTGTTTATTTATATTGAGAAAATAAAAAGAGGAAACAGGTTAAGAAATTAGAAGTGTAAAATTCACTGCACGTGCGAGGAACTCGGTCCGTGGCCAATGCTGTCATTTCATTGTTCATGTTCACCCTGTTTTATTTATGTACTTGGTACTCAAGAATATTTCAGTTTCGGTTCCCTTTAATTTGTTTCCTTAATCACGAAGGCAATTATCAATAGCCCATGTGATCAATTTTTAGTAAAGATATGTATCTTTGTGGGGTTTAATGTCTCCTGAGAGTGGAAATGAAATGCGAAATGCACGATTGTTGTCATATATGTAGTATTTCTTAATCCCCTAGGTAATCAAAAAACTATTTTTTTTTCTTTGTTTTCAATTCATGTTGATCCCTCCTAGCTAGCTCCATCCATATGTAATTAATTTGGTTTGAGATGTCAGACGTTAATTTTGACCCAATTTTAAGGTATCCTGTGATAGTTATTCTCTTTTCAGCATTGTTGGGCTATGATAGAGATGAATTACTGTATTTGCAAAACATTCTAACACTAAAAATCAACAAAATAATTGATTGACTAACCATATATGCAATAAATACATGCATGATATTGATGAAAATTAACTGTATTTATAAGGTAACTAAGATGGACTAGAGTACATATGACACAACACAATGACTAAGGCCCATGGCTAGTTTAATTTTATATGTTTTGGAGTAAAACATTATCAATTTACAATCGAGTTTACCTACTTGCTCCAAGTATCTTTAGGCCATTTGAGCTTACCACCATTTATGGGAAGAGGTGACTTGTTTTGACCCAGTTAATTAGGCTTGAAGTCCATTCATTAATTAAACAATTAGTGAAGAACTATATATTTAAATTTGAAGTCAAGAGTAAATTAAAGAACAGTGATTCAAAGATGAATACAGATGCATATATATGCACCCATTCCCTGTTGTTGCACAGAATTTGTGATCGAATCAAAGAAATCGGGAACCCTGGAAAAAGCTAATGAAACAAAGGTCAAAGGTAGGGCAAATCTGGCTGCTGAATGGCATATATTTGGATTTTATGTTGTTAATAGAAGGGCGGGTGAATGAAGATGCAAACAAAGAAAAAGTCACAAATATAATACTAAGAAGAAAGAATATCTTTGAAGAAACTGACAATAGAAACAAACCCGTCAGCTATAACTTTCCACTTTTGTTGTTTTGTTGACTAATAAGAACATTGCTTTTCCATCTTTTTTTCATGGCTCCAAATCCAATCCAATTATATGATAATCATGTAAATATCTCATTTGTCACTCGCTCGTATATATTCATATGGCTTGATGGTATTAGCTAGTATCCATGTAGGAATTAATAGGAGCACACAGCAAGTGTCAGCAATCATCATGCACGAGTGAAATGAAAATATACATACATACATACATACATATATATATATATATATATATATATATAGTAAGTGTGAGAGATTCAATCTAAATGTTGCTAAGAGGAGCTTCACACAATTAGATTCCATCAATTAAGCATACCAAGTATAGCTAGGAAGTATCATTCATCTATCTGATTCTGAACCCGACATGGTTCAAGGAAATTTGGAAAAAGTCATGCACATTCCAGCTGTCTTAATTTAAAAGGAGACAGAATATGTACATTACAAATTAATCTGACCCCACGTGTTGAACCACTCGCACTTCAACCTTCTTAATGATGCACTTAACATTTATCATAATCATAAATACTTGCTTAGTAAAGTTGCTTTGGTTGCACTGCCTAGGGAGAAACGGGACTAGAAGTGGGTTGTTGGCTGAGGAGACGTGTCAAAATTTTGACAAATCAAACGTGTCTCATTAAAAATTTGTTCCATAATAATTCTTATTATAACTTTTCAGTATAATATTAATTACTTTTTTTACTTATATCTTTATAATGTTAATAATGAATAACAAAATTTATAAATGAATTAATGATAATAAATTAATTTTATAAAATTATCATTTTCTTTTATCTATTTGTTATTTTTTGTTGGTCTATGTAAAACAATCAAGGACAATAATTATTTTGGGACGGAGGAAGGAGTATTTTAGTAGGTGAATTGTATATGATAAATAAATATTTTTATATAATTATGATTGTAATTTATAATAAATAAATATTTTTAAATATATAAATTATATCTCAAATTTATAACATAATTGAAATTGTTATACAATATTACTTTTAAATTGAAACATTTATAAGCATATGAGGAAATTAAATATACAGATAAATATAACAAGCGGGTGATTATAAATAATTGAGAGAAATATTTTTAGACTTGTAGCAGAGAGATATGTGGCGAAATGCACTTCTTTAAGAAGATGAAGAATGTTGAGAATCTCAACTTAAAAAAAGTGGGAGAATGACAACTTTACTCTTCAAATTAGAGATTAAAACTTATAATATAATATCAGATTAGTTTCACAAATCTACAAGTAAATCACACGTGTCTCCTCAAAAGTTGGGCCGTTTCTCCCGTTATTTGTTTCCAAAGTCCAAGACAAAGTTTAAAACTCAGTCCTTGGAAGCTTAGTAGAAAGAGAAGTAAAAATTTCAATGAGTTCTACCCTTGAGAAGGACAATTTTGTCTTGGACATTGATAATTTGACAGTATTTTTACAGAAAAAAAAAATTGAAGAGCCTAAAGAGGAACTTCATGCGTGAGGAATTTAAATGTTTAAATACATGGTGGAGAGTTTATAAAATTATATTTGTATGTTGATACAGAGAAGTCAATTAATTAAGGCTTTGCTCAACAAGCCCATTCTTTTGCTTTCCTGGCCACTGGGCTAGCCTGATTTAAATAGAGCTCCAACGGGCCTGTTACGGTATAGTGTAAATCGCGAACGTGAAAGCGTTTGCTAGTGTTTTTATTCTTAATATTTTCAATTAAAATATATTTTTATGATAGCTAAATATGTTTTTTTTAGCTAAAATATTTTCAATCTTATAATGGTGAAAACGGAGTTGTGTGTAGTCAATTATAAAAAATATTTACATACATATTTATTGTGCTAGTCTTTTTGTTATTTGTTTTGTGAATTTCAAATGGTGAAAATGGAGTTGTGTGTGTTGTGCTATATCGCTGATTGTGTTGTAAATTTTTTTATAGTTAAATACATTGCATTCTTTATTACCAGCAGTACAGAACAACACACACATTAAATTACATGTTGAATTTGAATTTGAATAACTAGAATATACTTGAATCCTGTTAATTTTGTGTAATGACTTGTCACTTGTGTGATGGTGAATGTTATTTGAAGGAGCATATATAGTCAGAGATAAGGCTCCTTATGATTCCTTTATTTGATAAGATATGTTTTGGTAGGTCATATCATAAAGGATTATTTAAGATAAGTTGTAATCTATATTTATATTAAAACTGTCAAGTGACCACCACATGGCTGGACAGTTTTTTTTTTTTAATATTTTAATTTTTTATTTCAATTTTACTCATTTTATTATTTATTCTTTCACCTTTTTTTTCTTCAAAATCCATGCAATGCACACAGATTTCCATGCTAGTTGTACATAAAAATTATAATAATCACTTGGAAATTAAACCAAACATTGCATTCTGCCTATATAATCACCAAAGCGCACATCTGATGACTTCATTTAATATCTGGTCTTTTATGCCTTTATGCCTTGAGTGTTATTGAGGAGGAGGCAGACTTGATGTGTCCTTTATGCCTTCAGCAACGTGAGTCCTCATCACACCATATTTTCTTATTTTGTGAGGTTGCTATACAAAAGTTTGGAATGCATGTTAAAAGTGGATATCCTCAGATTTTGCCTTTGCTAGTGGTTCCAAATTCTTTAGTTGGTCACTTTTGTCTACCCCTACCCTATGTTTAGTAGAGAGGGAAAAAATTTGGAAAAGAAAGAATTTTTTTTGAAATTTAAATTAAAGAAAAAAATAAAAGGAAAGAAAAATTTAAATTGTCTCATAAAGTCGATTATTCCTCCTATTTTTCTTTCATTTTCTATCAACCAAACAAAAAGAAATGACATCATGATTTGTGTTTTCTTTCATCTCACTTTCTTCTCTTCCAAATAGACCATACGTTCAAATATTGGTAAATCTCTTCATGAGTGCCATATTTGGAAGGTAGTTCGGAGTGCAGTCATTTTTCGTGTGTTTGGAAGGAAAATAAATAATTGCATTTTTAGTCAACATGTTGCAGATTGGAAGAGTATGGTACAGGACATTATTTTCTTGGTCTAGTCTTGGTTAACTTCATTGTCTTCAAGCTTTAATTATACTTTTGTGAAGTGGAATAGCAACATTGAAGCTTGTTTGTTAAATTGTTAGGAGGGGTTCATTTTGTGGTGGGGAATTATTATTGTATAGTAAGTGCAGGTTTTGTGTTTTGATAGAGTGGTTAGCACCATGTTGCTGCAGCTCTCGGGTTAACATATATTTACATTATTGTGGTGTTAATATTGCTTAACCCGTTTGCTGGGATATGGCTTCTTGCTGGTCAGAGTTTGTAAAGATTGGTATCCCTGATACCATTGACCTTCCATATATATTATAAGTTCTTTTGCGGATTTGACAAAAAAATAATTCACATTTTTCCTAAAAATGCCACAAGAGAAAAGCTATATATGGTTATTAAAGTTATTCATTAACATTTTTGGTAAAGTTGAGAGTTATTTAAAATAAAGTTAAAAAGACACTTAATCGGAGGGGATACATTTGTGAAATTTACTTCCATGATGACTAAATGATAGAAATCCAGTACTTTTTTTTTAAAAATAAATTAAATTGATAGAAATTCAAAAGCTTATGTGGCATATCAAGATCACTCAGCAATTTAGGATACATTAGGTATGCTTCTGATTTTGTATGCAATATATTAGTGGTCAAATATTAAACCGTGGTCATAAATGACTTCAGTAGAATATGTTAGAAGAAGTTTTGATGTGTGCTTGAAGTTAGTTATGGAGAACTGAGAATACTAATAAAATTTTAAATTCTTCATTCGAATACGTTATGAAATGACTAATAGTCTTTCAATATGTCAACTAATCATTATTTAAGTTGAAGTATATTTGATATTAATTTATAGGCTATCTAAATTATAGAGTAGTTCACAAATATATTTCTTTATTCAATGAAATGGAGAATTGATGATCTCAAAGTATTGTTTTACTTTAGTTTTGTAGTTCTAATAATCATATTTAATTTTATTTTGCTTCATACGAGTGAAAAGTCGATTAGTGGTATTACTTTTCATTTGGAAATGATCGATAGATTCTGAACTATTTGATGGATTTGAACATTAATATCATTTTCTTAGGTGATGTATTTTGTATTAATTGTTGTTTTCTTGCAAAAATTGTACCCGCGTGTTTCCTGGGGAACATGTTTACAAAGCATACTTATTTGAATTTTAATTATTATCCATGCTAGTCAATTATAAAAATAAAAATAAATATTATATCTATAAAAAGATTATTAAAAAAAATTAAAATTAGTACATGGATAAGGTGCATGGGGGCCTGGGGTAACTCTACTTACTCGGACAATCGGGATAGGAAAGGAGAAGGTAAAAAAATTGACACCTTCATCTTTTTCCCATGCCAAAAAATCTAATCATTATAAATTTTATTAATACACCAAATTAATATTATATTTAATGACATATACCAAGAAGGTCTAGCTGCTAAACATGTATGAGAGTTATCATAAATTTTTTTGATATTTATTTTTAATTTTATGGATAAAAATATATTTAATAACACATTAATTTGTGTTAAAGTACTCTATTATCCCTTTTGTATACATAAGACACTGCCATTAATTAGTGCAATTTGCGTATCTCATGGAAATAAAATCATCTGGCTCCATATCCAAGGGAGGAAAGATTTGTCTTTAGAAAAATGTGAACCGAATTTTCATTAGTACTTATGTTCTTTGAATTGGAATGGATGAGGAGGGAGAATATATTATATTCAACCTAAGCTGTGTTTGACCGGAATTGGGTTCACTTGTTTCTCTTTGAAGTCAAAAAAGGTAAAAGTGAAAGAAAAGCTGAAAGACTATTAGGAAGATTATAATCAAACTTGCCTAAATTGAAAAACGGTCTTTACTTTTTAAGATCTGCAATAAAGTTAGAAAATTTCAATGCCTTTGCGATGGGGCCGAATACAGAGATTCTTAATGTGTTTCTTTACCTAGCTCTTTGCTGCTACCACAGATTGGTTTAAATTTTTCAATTATGATATATAATTATGCACTTTCTAAGCTCATGAATTCAAATCCTTTCACGAGAGTAGAGCTACTAATTAACAATAGAGCGACATATCTTTACTACTAGGGACATATCCATTGGATATATTTATTGTAGCTCGCCAGATTGAGTTGATATTGTTATTAACCATCCCTTGAATCTTGTTAAATTATGGTTAAAATTTTCTAAATAAGTAAATAACTATTAGTATTTTAATTTTGCATCCTTAAGCTTTTTAAATTCTGTCCTTAGCAGTTGGTTGGTTGATGATACCCAAAGGACCAACAAATTAAAGTTAACAGATGGGTTCTAGAGCTTGGTGATTTTCATCTCTACTTTTTGGAACCAGTTGACCTATCACGAGCCCACGAGAAGAACAAGGAAACTGAGAAAATTGCAGATTTTTTTTTGTTTCTTTTGGGAGCAAAAAAAGTATGTAGTTTTGGAGAAGAGCACATTTTTTTTTGGCTGAAGAGAGTAGAATTTTTTTGTTCTCTATTGTTTTCGTACACATTTATTTTACGGATGAGAGAGTAATTGAGTTACATTGTTTTTATACAACATTTTATAACTTTATTTTACAAAGTTGTGAATAATTAAAAATAAATAACTGGCACTTAAATTAATATATTTTACTAATATTGAATTTTTTTAAGAATATTAAAACAAATCTTTAGAACTATGTTTTAGGTTTGGTAGTCAATTACATGTGGGGAATATATTAATATCCTAAAACTTTAATTATAAAATAATTATTTTTAAATAAACGTGCAAGATTAAGATATTTCTAAAATATGCATTTTACTGCTTTTACAATAAAAAAATATTTTTAGAAGAACATAATATTTTTTTTGAGGATATTTATTTATTTATGTTTTTCGAACATTGCTCACTTATAAAAT
>PYAF01000356.1:3286191-3296850 GCA_007407185.1 Glycine tomentella
TATATTTTTTTATAGTTTTTTTTATTGAATTACACTGGCCTTATTTGTTCATTGCTTTAATTTTTATTTAATTTTCTAAAATTTGTTTGTCTTCTAAACGTGTTTTAAGATTTTGTCTTTGATTAAATTTATTTCCTAAAGTGGAAGAAAAGGATGAAAATAATTTCTCAATTATTTCTGCTTTCAGCCTTTACAACACTTATTTCAAAACCATTTTAAGAATTTAATTAATAGATTTTGGATAAAACTAAAATTACTGAGCAGTGTAGAATTGTTTAAAAAACAGCTTTTAAAACAACAAAAAATGGAATTAAACATGTCCTAACTTATTCCATTTTATAATGTATTTTATTTTATATCTTAATTATAACAACAATAATAAAAAAAATGAAGTCGTAAGAATATAGACATCTTTATAATTCCACACTCGTGAGTTGACTTGAATTTCAGGTCCCAAAACCGCCAAAGAAAAACTTAAGAAAAGTAGAAAACGCAAATCAGGCTCTGTTGGCTAAGAGTATATTTGGTTCTCCGATGGACAATGTGAAACGTACCGTGGAAATCCCAAATTCAATTTGGGTATATGTTTCCGAATAAAAAATGTAATTTCTTCACTTATATTTAGCTGTAATACACGTTTATTTTTTAAAGAACAAGAATGTGTTTTTTGAAATTCCTTTTCAATTAGCCTTACGTTATGATAATAATTGTTATTTTTACTCTCACTTCTCCACCTTTAGACATAACATCACACACATCTCTCTTTTATTGTAAAATTTAATTTGAAGGTACAATTTTAAGTGAGAATTAATATTGTATTAACATTAATCATCACTCTCTACATTTAATCTATCTAATTGAAAGTCTTTAACCTATTTATGATACTCTCTCATATTTCAAAGCCTGATCATCTCTCATATTTCAGATTATGGTCTTCTTTTTAACAATATATTATTACTTAATATTTAATAATAAGACATTAATGAATTTCATATCCTTTTAAGTAATTATACATCTAAAAAAGTACTTTTCATTATTATTACCAAACAAAATTCATTTCATCAAAAATACTTTTGAACATAAAAATATTCAAACATAAATCTAATTATATAAATTTATTTTTTTATCAAACTTAAATTTCAAATATACTTTTAATTTAAACTTAAATTTACAAACTTTAGTCCAAACACGACACTAATATGCATGTCCATCCTAGCTAATTCTATTAATTGCTATCAATCTCGTTCTCTGGTGTATCTATTGCCAACGAAAACTTAATTCCCAAATTTTCTACATAGAAAAGAAATGCAAAAGGGTTTTACAGGGAGAAGAAAAATGATGTCTTATTAGTTTTGTATATAGTTCGTATGTAGTATGGATATATGATTCATCAATTGAATTCATAAATGAATTCTTTAAATGTCAAATGAATTTTTTTATTAGAGTTAATCCTACTTAAATCAAATCGTGTAGACGATAAACCTTTTTTTAAAATATTTTACATATTTACATATTTTTATATTTAGCATTAGAAAATGCAATAATAAACAAAAGATCCAAATTATGTTATTTCTAGCCCAACCACTTTTGGTCAGTTTGAAAGACAAGAAAGTAGGAGAAAATAAAATAGAAAAAAAGAAAACGGGAATCAAATTGTGATTTTCTTTGTTTGACAGGATAAAAAATAAAATAAAAATAAGAGAAATAATTAAATTCATGAGACAAAAATTCAAACTTTTTTCCTTCAATTTAAATTTTAAATTTTCTTTCATTTTGGTTTTCTTTCCAATCTAACAAACGTGTAGGATTCATTTTGAGCTAAAATTTGCGTAGTTGCTTATGTCATCATGCATGTATATATGTTGAAGTGTTGAACTGAACTGGGGCACAGTGTTTCCTTTCCACTCTGCAACTATGAAGTGAGACTGTTGTCAGCGAGACAGGTACATGCATCATGTGATTGGCCTCTTTAGAATTTTGCATGCTAGAGGGATATGTTTTCCAAAAAGTTTAAATATATTTTTAATTTGTATATGACTTTTTATTTCTATATTAATTTTTATAAAAAAATTATATGATATAATTTTTGTATGAAAAATCATTTTTAATAATGTTTAACTTTTATATACAGTTAATGCAAAAAAATTATACCATCAATCAATAAAAAATAATTTTTTCTATAATTTCTAAAATATTTATTAGAAAAATCATGAATTTTATATTTATATATAATAATTTATAATTAGTGATCTTATAAAAAATCTAATCTCTCAATGTATTCAGTTTATTTTTTAATATTATTCAATATAAAACTATTATAATGTACATATTTTAAATTAAAAATAACTATCTCATGTATTTGGATAAAATAATACTCCTATAATATTTTGTTTTATGTTGAGCCTGTCCTCACCTTAGCCTCCTTTTGCTATAAAAGGAATCTTAGGGTCTACTAACTCTAACCTTATATCCAAAACCGTAAATTTTAGAATCACCCGTCGTTTCTCTTGTTCTTCTCTACAAATAAAATGTCTCTTTTCCCTCACACTTGTATACCACTCTTCTTACCTCCCCACACCTTAATTTCTCTGCTGCTTTTCTCTCTCTCTTTTATTTGCTTCAATCTATTACTATCAATGTCATCATTATTTATTCATTTTTAAATTCAGGTATGACGGGTCGAAAGTAAGAAACTAATCTCTTAAGATATATATTTAAAGGTGTGACATCTCCAAACGGATGATATTTTTATCATCATTCTTACTGCAAATTAAACTTGCATATCATCAATTGAAACCCCACAATTTTTTTATATATATAAAATAAATGTCAAAATCTATGGAGCTCCCAGATTGTGTATATCCTAGGCCACCATTTACCATTATCACCCCATGTGCTCCAACACCAAAGCATTCTCTCTACCTATCTAATCTTGATGACCAAAAATTCCTCAGATTCTCCATTAAGTATGTGTACCTCTTCAAGAAGTCTGTGAGCTTGGATTTGTTGAAGTCTTCTCTGTCAAGAGTTTTGGTGGATTACTACCCTTTAGCTGGGAGGTTGATCAGGAGCAGCATTTGTGATTGTGAGCATGATCACAAGCTTGAGGTGGATTGCAAAGGAGAAGGTGCTGTGTTTGCTGAGGCTTTCATGGATGCCACTGCTGAAGAATTGCTTGAATCTTGCAAGGTCCCAAACAATTCATGGAGGAAGCTCTTGTACAAGGTGGAAGCTCAGAGCTTCTTAGATGTTCCTCCTCTTGTAATCCAGGTCAGATCATATCTATCTTGGTAGAAATCATTATATAATCTAAAATCATGTAATTTTGATTAATCTCTTCTTGACACCTAATCACATACACATGGATGGATTCCAAAGTATATGCTTTCATTCCAATTCTATGCAGAAAATTTTTCATCCATGTACACTTAAATTCTTTGCTGTTGTTATTTGAGTTTTCCGTTTTTTCCCCCTGATTTTCTTATCCATGTGTAGACTTGAAAATGATTTCTTATTCTTATCATAAATATAACAGAATAAAACCAGAGAATATTTTGTATTTCTCCCTTATTCAATTATATACTAAGTGAGTAATTCATCATATAATTTATATTCTGATATTATATTTTAATTAATATGTGATGCTATAGATTTCAAAATATTTAAGTTATAATACAAAGCTATATAATTAAATGTTTTTATACCCAGATGCATGAACATGATATCAAGAATATTATATCGGAATACGATACTTGTGATAACATTCTTTTATTAAAACTTTGAATTTGGGGGAGAAGGTAGGTAACATAAAAGTTGACAACAAGTCAATTTTCTGCATTTTAAAACGAAAAAGCAAAGTGCTAATTCCTCGTTAGTTATTACTTTCAGAAAGCATGGTTAGTGGTGACATCTAGGGACAGGGTGCTTTCAGCCATTGGCCCGCGCGTTTCCCTTCCCTTTTCTATATAATTTTAAATTATAAAAAAGAGAGAAATTTCTGGATTTTAGCAATATTATTTTCATCAATAATTCAAAGAGTTTTTATATATATGGTGAAGTTATCTCTCCCTCTCCTATTAATTTTGATATATTCTGATTCATTTAACTACCGATCCAAGAAGCAACTGTATCAAAATTGTTAGATTAATTTGTTTGAGGACGATAATTGACAACTCTATAAAAATGTATAGAAAAATCCGTTTGTCCTCACCCTTTTTTTATATTTAA
Source organism: Glycine tomentella (assembly GCA_007407185.1). Classification (NCBI taxonomy): domain Eukaryota; kingdom Viridiplantae; phylum Streptophyta; class Magnoliopsida; order Fabales; family Fabaceae; genus Glycine; species Glycine tomentella. The sequence continues at coordinate 3,290,419 of PYAF01000356.1, forward strand.
ATTGGAATAAATGTATATAATTTTTTATAGAGAAAAATGTATCTAATTTATTAAATACATACATGTTATGTGTTTATAGACATATAATAAAAAAAATCTTTTATGAAAAAATAGTATATATATTAACAGTATAAATATTTTTCTATTATTATCTAATTATATATTGTCATGTATAATAATTATTTTCAAATTTACGTTAAAGATTATTTTTAATGAAACAATAATGTATAAACTTTTATAGCATGTCTGTCAAACTTATTTTTTTTATCTAATTTTAATTCTTTCAGGTGACAAGTCTCCGATGTGGAGGAATGATCCTGTGCACGGCGATCAACCACAGCCTATGCGACGGCATCGGCTCGTCACAGTTTCTACACGCTTGGGCCCATCTCACCAGAGAGCCCAGCACCGAATTGACAATAGTACCCTTCCACGGGCGACATGTGTTAAAACCTCGCAACACTCCCCAGGTGCACTTCACGCACCTGCAATACACCAGAACACACCCCACCTCTCACGTGGACCTGCACAAGCTAATGATGCAGTCGCTGGTTGCCACGTCATTCACCTTCGGACCCTCCGAAGTGCATCGCTTGAAGAAACAGTGTGTTCTGTCACTAAAGTGCATCACCACCTTCGAAACCGTAGCAGCGCACACGTGGCGCGCGTGGGTTAAATCGCTGAACCTCTGCCCCACGCAAACTGTTAAGCTTCTTTTTTCCGTTAACGTTAGAAAAAAGGTTAACCTCCCCGAGGGGTATTATGGGAACGGGTTCGTTCTTGCATGTGCCGAGAGCACGGTGAAAGATTTAGTAGCGGTTAATAACAACATTAGTCACGGTTTGAAAATGGTGCAACATGCTAAGGCTAGTTTGGACAATGAAGGGTACATAAGGTCGATGGTTGATTTGTTGGAGGACAAAACGGTCCGTGTTGATCTTTCTACGAGTTTGGTTATATCGCAATGGTCGAGGCTAGGGTTGGAGGATGTGGATTTTGGAGAAGGGAAACCCTTGCATATGGGTCCTTTAACAAGCTCTATTTATTGCTTGCTTTTACCGGTTGTTGGAGATGCTCATTCGGTGAGAGTACTTGTCTCGGTGCCGGAGACTGTCGTGGAAAGTTTTCGTTATCACATGATGGTCAATGATGAAAATGCGTATCATGATCACAACATGGATTAATCTGAATTATATATTAAGTTGCATTTAATTATATGTACATGTAAATTAGATTATAAGAATTGAGTAATACTCTCTCTCCCCTTGATTGAATTAGCTTGTGAGAATAAGTTAAGCTCAATCCAATTTATCAATTTTAAGAATGATACTTTCTTTGTTCAAAAATAAGTATTATTTTATATTGTTTTATACATTAAAGAAAACTAATAAATAAATGAAAGAGAATAATAAACTAATAATTTTATAAAATTAATCTTATTAAATAAATGAAAATATAATATTAATATTAGATTTTAAAACTAAAATGATATTTATTAAGAGTATTGATAGAAAAGAATAATATTATATTAAAAAGTTAAATATAATTTATTTTGAAACACATTTTTTCTACACGTGACTTATTTTAGGAGCGAGACGGAAAGTGTAATAATTAATTTCTATGTAGATGAATTTTTTAATTTATAAAATAATATAATAAAACTTAACTATATATATATTCAACCCCTCAAATATATATATATATATATATATATATATATATATTCATGAAAATTGGCTGAGACTATATACGTGATTCTGATCCATTCAATATTTTTTCTTCCCAATATTCTCTTTCTTGCATGTATGGGGAGAACTGATCTCAAATACGGTCAGGTGTGAAACAAAATCTCCAATACTTAAATGTTGAAATTGAACCCGAAGCCATATATGCTTAAGGGTTCCCATATAGTTCTTTCCTCACTGTCACTTATATCAACTACTTAATGTTTAGTTACCTAAAAGAATTGAATTAATAAAAATGAAATCTAACATGTGATATATATAATTTATTAAAAATGGGAGAAATCGGCTTGTTTTTTTAATTAATTTCAACAATTAATAGGTGCAAATTTTTTGTACTTACCCATATTCAATTTGTTTTCGCTTCTCATTTAGTCAATATAGTCAATTTGTCTTCTAAGGATCGAGCAAGTAGTAATGAATAATGATAGAGGATGAAAGGTTTATCTGCATGCGCAGTACTATTGGGTAACAAGATTATTGCTCACAAAATGGGTGATAATGATTTCTTGAAGGCAACATTGGCAATCCAGCGCTAGCTAAAAGGAATAATACCACGTGTGTGCCTCCTCTCACAATTCAAGTTGAAACACACGTATCGTTTTCGGACATTTTTGTAGGTTTATAGAAAACTTTAACGTGTCTTGTCATTGTATGCTTCAATGCACATGATCTAGAAATAAACGTTAGCGGTGACATTTAGGCCAAAATGAAAAAAAGATTCGAAACTAGAATAGTACGTAGTACATCAAATAATACAAACTATGTTTTAAAATTAATTAATCTAATGTTCTTTTATCTGTTGTATCCTACGCACTTCTGATAAAATATTATTAATGAATTTTGTGCCAGAATGAGGGGACGCTAGTCTCGCTTGTTGATATATAAAATCATCCATCATCCATGCAAGAACGATACCTTATACCAGATAAAGATCTATTTGGTCTAGCACTCATGAGTGGTTTTCTTATCATCATTTGTTGATATACCGTTGTAAAAGTATTGGATTTTCAGTCATATATATATACGTTTGTCCTCAAAAGAAATGTTGGAATAAAGATATATAGGTCAACTTGTGTTATATAATCAATTGAGATGAATGCTGCTGGAGTAAAAAAATAAATGCACAATCTTCAAAGTCTTGTTAATTATAATGGCCATAAGAGTGAAGACATATGCATATATTTTTCTTTTGACCTGGATATCATTCACCAAAAGTTAAGGACTAATAGTATAATATACTGAGATTCATTTAAAGGATTTGAATTCATAATTATGTGTTTAAGGAACAAAAGTATCTAATAACAGTGTCATACTTTGTTGATACATATGCATATATGAAAGCAACACCAAATGGTAGATCGAGGAATAGGATATGACAGACACAAGGCATATCGGCTGGATTGAGCATCCGACTCAGCCACTTCATTTTGCTTTGATTTGATATAATGATATTCTTTGCACTCCCGTCATCTAATTTCTCCTAAAACAATGTGGGATTCCTTGTTTTGTAGACGTTAGCGGAACAAAACTTTATTCATTTGTTAATTTCAATCTCATTGCTCCACAAACAATTTCATTAAAGAATAAAGGTGATTTCAGATCTTGCAAAGGCTCTTATGGTTTTTTCACAAATTAAAAGGGGAAAGGTGCAAGTAATTGATAGTAGTTAGCTTAGTGGCTATTTTTAAGTTTAAGCTTTCCCTTTTTCTATTCTTTCAAAACATGCAAATAGCCTTGCGAACAAAAACTATTTCGGTTGGAAAATATCCTACAAAGACGCGAGTGAAATTGATGTCGACATTGTTGAAAAAGATAAAACTCATTCTTTCAAAACATACAATTAGCCTTTCCACACTGTTGTCGTGTGAATGAAATTGTTAGCCGAAATGAAATTTAGCTAACCTTTTGCTCCAACACAAAATAAGATTCAAAAGAAGATGTCAAAAGTGGAAATATGTCTTTGGACTATAGATTTTCAAATTACTCCAAAAAGTGTTTGAAATTTGGGATAAGGTAAAAACAGAAATAATAAAGATAGCCCAGAAAATTTGAAATTTAAAAGGGCATTGACAAGAAAATGACAAAGTGAAATCAAAAGATGCTGGAAAATAAAATTGTTTGATTGAATCGTTGAAGATGCTTTACACTACTTTCTAATGGCTATTTATGCTAGAACAAAAAGATATACATAAGTAGTAGTAATAGAAGCTACAATATGTTAGAGAATGTTGTGATTACCACGTCATTAATAGAAGCTAAAATATAGTAGTAAATAGTAAAATAGAAGCATATGTTGCCCGTGGAAGGGTACCATTGTCAATTCGGTGTTGGGCTCTCTAGTGAGCCTGGCCCATGCGTGTAAAAAATGTGACGAGCCGGTCCCGTCGCATAGGCAGTGGTTGAACTCGTGCACAGTATCATTCCTCCACGTCGGAGACTCGTCACCTGAAATTAAAGGTTAATTTGTTTAATTTTTTTTAAAAATAATTTAGAAAAAGATATTTTTATTTTTATTATAAAAAGTAAAATATTGTACCAGCTTTTTTAAAATAAATAATCTTAAAAGAATAAAATATATTTGGGATTCCCATAAAATATATTTTATTTTTACATAAGTCAAATTAATGAAAAAAATTAGAAGAACAAAATTAATATTTTTTAAATTTTACAAAAATCATAAATATATTTTACCCATTTAAAAAATACTTATTTATTCAACAAATAAGATTTATTTCTTAAAAAAATGTTTTTTTTAAACATAAACAATTCAAAGAAACACTAATAAACAAAAAGGTATTCATTTTTATTAAAATATATTTTCAAGAAATAAATTTAAATAAATTAACCCATTATTTAGTTTATTAACGAAGGTGTTTATATATATATATATATATAAAAAACCCTACGAATCATACAAGTAATTAATAAAAGTTAATAAACTCCATATCTAAGTGTGATGACACTTAACGTATTAGATTAGTTGACAGTACATCCATGATGATTTCAAATTATATAATAATTTATCGTATATACTTATATATAGTGATAGATATGATATGATCCGACTTGGATTATCCCAAGTGTGATTACACTTTATGTATAGATTAGTCGACACTAACTACATGCATGACGATATCAAATTATGTAATAATAGTTTCTCGTATACAGTAATAGATATAATATGATCTGACCTGGATTACCAGAGGAGGAAAATCTAAGAAACTCTGAGCTTCCACCTTGTACAAGAGTTTCGTCCATGGATTGTTTGGGACCTCGGAAGGTTCAAGTAATTCTTCAGCAATGGCATCCATGCAAGCCTCAACAAACACAGCACCTTCTCCATTGTAATCCACCTCAAGCTTGTGATCATCCTTACAATCACAGATGCTGCTCCTGATTAACCTCCCAGCCAAGGGGTGTTAATTAATCCACCAAAACTCTGGACAGAGAAGACTTCAACAAATCCAAGCTCACTGATTTCTTGAAGAGGAACAAATGCTGAAAGATGAATCTGACGAATCTTTGGTCATCAAGATTAGATTAATAGAGAGAATGCTTTGGCGTTGGAGCACATCGGGGGATTGTAAATGGTAGATTACGATAAAGATCTGTTTGGACACAAGCAACAAGTATTTTTGAGAGATTTTTTTTTATAGAAATATAGAATTTTTTTAATAAAAAAATTCTTAAAAACACTCTTAACCTTGTATCAAAACATGTTCAAACACAATATGAAAGTTCCATAGATTTTGACATTAAGGTGCTTGAAGCTAAGAGTACTGCACCACAAGTGTGAGTGAATATAGAACTTTTATAGTAAAGGGAGGCCAAGGTGAGGACAGTCTCAAGTAAAACAAATTAGGTTTGCTCTTTTAACTATTAATTGCTGCACAGAATAGCTGTAAATTTGGTAAGACAAAAAAGGAAACGCAACCAAACTTCTTCTGCAAAAGTGGAGAAATATTACTGTTATATATATGAAATCTTAATTTTTTCATTCATGAAATCATATTTTTTGAGAATTATATTTTCTTGGAAATTATGTTTTTATAGTGTAATAAATATTTTATTTGTCTAAATGTTTTTAGAAATGAGAAATACAATTATAAAAAAAAAAACTTTCCTCATTCACGAGATTCTTGGATTTCTACCACCCCATGTAAAACTTAATAAGAATAAAATACATTTTTGGGAAGGTTGGATTCCTAAGAATAATTTTTACAATTTTCATTTTGAGACGAAACATAAAAATTTAACATTTTTAATCTAAGATTCTCTTCCCTACCAAATACTTCATTAGTTTAAAGCTCAAGGAGAGTTACATGATCATGAGTCATGTAATTAATAGAAGAAAAAAAATTAGTTTTAGCTTTTATATTTTTCATATGGTTAAAGGATTTAAGGTCTTTATACTTTCATATCCATGATTTTGGTGCTCAATTTTTTTTTAAAAAAAAAATTGTCAATTTAGCATCTTTTTTTAAGAATTCATCATATTTTTAAAGTTAAAAAAAAACTAAATTCACAACATTTTTTCAAGATTAAATTCATCAATATAAAATTATGACAACCCTAATATAATCACATTTAACCTAAAATACATAAAGTAAAAATACATTTTTCATAATATAATATTATTCACAAATAGTATTTCTGCAATCTAGGAAACCATAAAAGGGACTGATTT
>PYAF01000356.1:3301349-3356581 GCA_007407185.1 Glycine tomentella
AGAAAAAAAAAAAGAAACAAAGAAAATTAGTAGATCATAATTTTAGGTTTAAATATATTTTTATTCTTAATAAAAATTCAATTTTTATATTTATTTTCTGATAAATTTTTGTTTCGGAATGAATCTATAATAAAAATATGTTTTTTTGTCCTTAATATTTTTTGTAGTCTCTAATAAATTAACGAATTTTGTTTTAGTTTAACTAATTAATAACAAATAATTTTTTTATCAAGGAACAAAAATAAAATTTATTAATTTATCAATGACTAAAAGTGTCAAAGATCAAACTAAAATTATTATTTTATTAGTAACTCTACACAAAACAAAAATTTATTATGTAACAAATACAAGATATGAATATTTATTAAAGATCAAAAACATATTTAAGTTTTAATTTTATTATTGAAAATTTTGTAACAAAATCAAAATTTATGCTATGACAAATTGAAGAGGACAATCCCAACTACATTGACACTGCACTCATCAACAACCAAAATCATAGTTATGAAACCCGGTTCGATCATTGATCCAGTCAAGATAGTGGGTTACTGGTCCAATCGGAGGGCTAGTAATTGGTCAAGTTTGACCCGATATATATTATATATATCTATTATATATAAGTATATAACTAACATTATTTGAGTAAGAAAAATTTATTCATATTCCAAAATCCAAAATAAAAATTGATAATAATCTACAATCCATTTTTTTTAAATCCAATTTTATTTTAAAAAATAGAAAATGAAACCCGGCCAAGTCGGACCGGTCTAACCGAGATTCGATGACCTACGCAGCCGGGTTTAGCCAGATCAATTGTATGACCGGTTCAATAGTGAAATCGGTCCGGTTAAGCCATCAAGTCCTAGACCGAATCGGATTCAATAATACTGGTCAAAACAACACACTCCATTATATTAAAAAACAAAAACAAAATATAAAGAGGGAAGAGAAAAATGACATATCTATTCCTAATAATAATTCTTCCCAAATTAAAGAGGGAAGATAATCTCACTAAATTAAATTATTGGTGGTAGCATCATGTGAGATGAGTATATTTATGAGCACAAAAATTGTCTTCATGATGAATGTGAGAAATAAAAAGAGACATAGAATAAGTTACATATATACATAGACACCACTTTAGCCTATTCCAAAGCTTGAATAACAAACATGAAATCACATCCTATCCAAAGCTTTGTCCCACTATTTATCAAAAGCTACCTGAATAGCCATCATAATTCCCACTAATTCAATATAGAGTGTAACATCCTAAAATTTTAATATCATTATTATTATTAGTTTTAGTATAAAAATTATCAATGTAAGAGTTTATTTGAATTAAAATAATTAACGGTAATATATATATATATATATATATATAGAGAGAGAGAGAGAGAGAGAGAGAGAGAGAGAGAGAGAGAGAGAGAGAGAGAGAGTATTTTCTGTGTTTCATTTCACCCAGTGACAAGATGACAATCTCAAATTAACCTGGAAAATTTTAGGAGCTTAGGAGGATGGACCGGAATCAGAAAAGCCTTCAAGATTTTAAATTCCTTTATATCTAAAAACATAGTACCAAAACTTAGTTTTCCAACTAAATTAATACCAACTGAGATACAACTTTTGGTCGTTGGTATAGAAACAGATTTGTTATCAAACAGATTGTGGAGATGATGTAAACAACGCCAGCAACAAGGACATCACGAGCCTAGGAACTCCATTTTTTCTCACAATTAATTTTAAAAACATCTATCATTGTTGAAGCATTAATTTGTGTTGAACAATGTCTTCAAACCAGCTCCAAAGGGACCAAGCAAAACAACAATCGAAGAAAAGATGATGTGTGGTTTCCGCATTAGCTTGACAGACTACTACTGTGTCTAGTGACATTCATCTATGTGTATTCTATTGTGTATGATGCGCTTAAGAAATCACCGACTTTCGTTGATAAGGAACTATGAAGGTGATGATGAGGAATGTTGAGAAGATCAACAATGGGCTTTGACAACCATTGATCAATTTTATTATTGAAATTCATGAGTGCATCATGAATTCATTTTTTTTTAGTTTAATAGTAATTGCAGATAGGATTTAGATGAAATGATGAAAGGATTACATTGTTTTTCCTAGTGATTATCATCATTTAAGGTAAATTCTAAGGTTTACTATCTCCTAATTTTCATTTCAAATTAAATCTTCCCTCCATCAAATTAGACAATATATAGGCTGAGTTTATATTTTATATATTTTAGAATGAATTAAAATCTCGAAACTTAAAAGAAATAAATAATCAAAACACTTCTCATACTACACACAATCTTACAAATATTTTTACAATATTTTTTATTCATAAAAATTAAACTTAAGTACAAATAAATTTACAACAATTTACATATTGCTCAAGCAACTAATTAAATTAAACACCTTAGATTTTAATGTTTTTTAACCTTCTTCTAAAAGTGAGGTATTTATTATTAACAAGTCTATTCTTCATTGTATGGTAATTAATTAATCAATCTAGAGTCAACATGGAAAATTTTCAACTAAGCTGTAGGACTTGAACAATTCAGAACATGACATTTTCATTGCACAAAATTCATTTATAATAATGAATTTCTTCTCAAGCTTTACTTCTATCAACGTGGTGTAATTTTATTTAATATTTAATTTTGAAATTACATAGTACGTATTCAAATTATTAGCATTGGTTCAACGTTATTAGACTTAAAACGAATTTATAAAGATGATTTTTAAATAAAAAATTAAAAGAAAAATAATTTTAGTTTTAAAAACACTTTCTTTTGTTTTTCTTTCACCAAATGAAAGACAATATGTATTTATTTATATATTTTTTTCCACAGTTTCAAACGTACCATAATAAAAATCTGATTTTTTTTTTTTGTAAAATAAATTGTCAATTTCATCCTTCAACCATTACTCTCCCTTCTAGTATTCTTTTTAGACTACAAATCAACCTAGAATCTCCCAGGGAAGGTAATACAAGCAGAATCCCCGCTCAACTTAAGCATTACAAATAGAAAAAAAAAAAAACTACTCTCTCTTCTATATGATCCTTAATTAGAGTAATAAAATTGTTTAAGTGATTCTTGAAATATTAAATATTTTCATTAGTTTAATCTTTTTGTTAATGTATTTTAGTAGGTTTAGAGACCAACTTGAAGGAATTTTTAATAGTTAGGGGATTTTTGAATATGAATTTAAATACTTTCAGTACTTCTTGTAAATTTATTTTATTTTGTGAATTATTTAGGAGAAAGAGTAATATGCTTTACATGTTTTTGTCTCTGTCAAATTACAAATAAAATTAAGTCTTTAAGATGGATAAATATTTAAAGTAAACTATTTTAAACTCTATGTTACGTTGGTATTGTCAATAAATTGTTACTCTAACAGTTTGTGTGGGATTTTCCAGATTACGTTCAAATACTGCCAACGTTTTTTTTAAGTACGGACACACTCTCATTTCCATTCTAGTACATCCTTTTTCTTTCGGGGGTAAATGAAACACACGGTTTTTCTTTTTTTTCTTTTATACAAATTTATATTGTTAAAAATATGTTTAATTATATTTTTAATCTTTCCTATATTAAACCAATAAAAATTAAAGACTAAAACTAAATTTGATGAATTATTTAGAACAAAAATATATTTAATCCAACAATAATTTATCTACAAGTATCGTCAACTTGACAAATAAATTAGTATAATTAGATATTTTTAGCTCAAATATTTTATGTTTTTGTGGTTGGTAAACTGGATTTATTTATTGGCATATATTGTGTTTAATATGTCACATCAAGGGCTTGTTTATTTGTAATTTTATTATCTTTTATTTTTTTATTTTTTCATTTCACTTTTAATTACAACATTGTCATTTTATTTATAAAAAAAAATCTTTGTTCTATTTTCAAATATTTGTACATAAAACATTGTAAATTTTTTTTCTTCTCTTTTTTCTATATAAATCTTTGAAATAAAAAAATAAATTAAAAAAGATAACATTTTTATAATTAAAAATATAAATAGAAAATAATAATAAACGAATCCTGAATAATTCCATGAAATATTAGGTGAATTCAGGATTAAGAAACTTGTAGATAAGAGAAATTTTGAAAAAGTCCATTAACACAAATAAAAATGAGTAACTAGTACAACATGATCATATACACATAATTAGAAAAGGTTTGTTTGGGATAATGGTGGAAATTAAATTATTTTAGTAATTAATTATATATAATTGATTTTTTAGACAAATATATAATTAATTATTGTTATAATCGATTATAATTAGAATTAGTTTTTGAATGAGTAAGTTTGTTGAAAAGTTGTTTAAAGATGATTAATTTTGTTTGGATGCAACAAACAACAGGCTTACATAGTAAAGGTGTATGGAAACAGTTCAAAAGGAAAACAACTGTTTAGAAATAATTATAGACGATAAATTTTCAACTTTAACTTATTTTATCAGAAAAAACTTTTTCCATATTTAAGTTAGGATTTCTGGACAATTTATTTATTATATTTAGGACTAGAGGTAATATTTTTTTTTATAAACAGATGAAATGCTTCAACATCAAATGAAATGAAAAAAAAACTTTCACAAACATGTTTTAAAAATATAATTATTGTTTGAGAATAAAAATATAAGTAAACCTTAAAAATATTTCCTGAAATTGACTAAACATAAATTGGTCACAAACACGCACGAAAACAAAGAGAACATTCCCTCCCCCAAGCTGATTTTATTGTAGTATAATTTTTTTTATCATGTAAAATGATTGTTTAGACATTTTTTTTTTTAACAAGTACTCTAATAACATTAATTAAGAAATTAATAATAATTTTTTTTACTGAAAAATGAAAAATTATGTTCTTCATAATTATTTATATGTTCTCTTATAATTTACGTATTAATATTTTTTCTTTAATCAATGTCTGAGAATGCTGGTTAGCAATTTTTTTTTTTTTTATTGCGTTTCAATTCCAGCAAAGAAAAGTAGAAAGAAAGTGAAGGTGAGGGTATAAGAGTGATTGTACCTTGTGTGATATGAATAATGAATAATGATTCAAGCTCACGCAATCCTCACTTCACTCTCTCTCTCCGTATTTATATGTTCAGTTCTTTGCTTTGACATTTTTCTCAAAGAATCTCTTATCTTCTTCTTTCCCATCTTCCATTCACCTTTATCTCAACCTCGTGCCCCCCCCCCCCCCCAATTTTCTGATTAACTCTTTACACGATCTTATCTACGAATAATAAAAAATTAATTTCTCAATTGATTCTTTGTGGCGGTGATCGATCGGTACCTGCATCTCTTCTTTTCCAGGTCTGATCTAATACTTCAATTCATAATTTCAAGGAAATATCAGTTCGGTTCGGTCTTGTAATTGCAATTAATTTCTCCCTAATTTTGAATCATACTTAATCTAATTCGGTTATAGCCTTGTTTTTAACATAATTAATGCATGTAGTTTGAGTTTAATAGCTTTATCAATCGATCAGAAATTACCCTTAATATAACCTTTCAAGGTTTGTGATTGGATGACAGTGTAAATGCATATTAATTAATGCATGTAGTTTATGAGTTTAATGGCTATATCAATCGATCAGAAATCACCCTTAATTTGACTTTTAAGGTTTGTGATTGGATCATCGTGTAAGTGCAATAGATTATTTATTTATTGGTGTGTGTGTGTGTAGTGTAGGTTTGGAGAATGAGTTCTGTGCAAGGACCAGTTGTGTGCCCTTCTGTCCGTGCCAAACAAGTAGGGTTCTGCAGCATTCCAATGATTGGGGCAGTGAAAATGAACGTTAGACGCATCAGAAGTCAATTTTGGGGTCTCAATGGCGCCAAGGCTAAACCCGGTTTTCTTTCTTGCCATATAAACACCCGAAAGTGCAAGACTGTGCATTGTACTTTTAATTCACCCTCCAATGACAGTGGAAGTACCGCTGACAATTTCAATGAAAAAGATGAAGTTTATGTTAATTCTAGTGTCATTGAAGCTGGTATGCCAATTTCAATATCGATAAATTGATTAAATAACATTTTGATTGTTTTGTTTAGGACAAAACTTAGATACATTATGCGTTAAATTGTCCACTTGCTTAAAAGTTGGCATTTGATGTTCAAGATTGCAATATGCTGATATTATCAATATAGTGCATTATTTCTAGATACCATGGTTACATGTCTTTGGAGATACAAGTATATGTGTCAATTTGGGCTAACTGAATGTCTATAATGCTAGTGCAAGAAGCTCTGGCAAACAGTGTCTCCTCCCCATTTGGCTCTTATGAAATACACTTGTTCTGTGGTTTTGTTGACTAGTTGAGGTGAAGAGTGGAGCAGATGGTTTCATAATCAAAATGCGGGATGGAAGACACTTAAGATGCGTCCATAACAATCCTCAGGGAGGACATCTTCCAGATTATGCACCACATCCTGCTATTGTATTGAAGATGGAAGATGGCACTGGTCTACTTCTCCCTATAATTGTTTGTATGTGACTATATTTTTCTTTTTATCATGGAAACTTTTTTCTTGGATTTGATTTTGATAATTATATATCCATACGATTGTAAATTTCTGGAATGTGTTTATTTGCAGTGGAGATGCCAAGTGTTTTGCTAATGGCAGCAATACGCAATGTTCCCATAGTATGTCCTCTTTGTCAGTTGAATTTCACTGTATTATCTATATACATATCTGAATACTTCTTTTCCATGTTCTTTGAAGATGTGTATTAATCATATGTTTGATCCAAAAATATTTTGGATTTATGTAATATGGCCATATGGACACTAATTATCTGGTCACTATATCAGGCTAGACCTCCTTTGTATCAAGTAGTGAAGGAGATGATTGACAAGATGGGTTACGAAGTAAGATTATGTTTATCTTTATACTCTTACTCCTAATTGTATTGTGATCTTTCCATCATTCAGGTTCCACGATGAAATTAAGAATCACATCATGTTGTTTCCTACTTCCACAGGTCAAAGTTGTCAGAGTAACCAGGAGAGTTCATGAGGCATACTTTGCCCAGTTGTATCTTATCAAGGCATGTACTTTGTACACTTCCTCGCCCCCACCCAAAAAGAGGCCCCCAACTGTTGTATTGTATAACAGTTAAATTATATTTGGTATAGGTTGGAAATGACGCAGAATACGTGAGCTTTGATCTTCGACCTTCAGATGCTATCAATATTGCAGTAAGATGCAAGGTAATATTTGTTAATTTAGGTATTTGAATACATCATTGACTGCATCGTATTGCATTCTCTTATTGGTTTGTTTAGTAGTTGTTCACTTTTTCCCCTGGTTGATATTATTAGAAAAATCCAGTGCTGGCAGGACTTTTTTTTGACATTTTTATTATCAGAAAAGGTTAATTGTTAATTTGAGGCAAGTTTCATATTCTTGCATGCACTGTTTGTTTGTTTTCATTGAATGCCATATCCTAAAGTTATACTAGTAAAATGAAACCATTTCACCAATCCCAAAGTTATACTAGTTACATATCCTTGGATGCACTGTTGGATTGTTTTTGATTCAATGCCAAATCCTAAGGTTTATCAGAAAATTTACTATTTTACCTGTTCTGTAGGTTCCTATACAAGTCAACAAGTACTTGGCATACAGTGATGGTATGAGAGTAATTGAATCAGGCAAATTGTCAACACAGTTCCCTGGTATGGATGGCCGACTATTCACTGAAATGGACCGGTATGTTTGTGAAAAGGATGCCTTATTGTTTTGAGGCAATATGACTTGTCTGTAGTATGTGTAATTTCTGTTCTTGATATATTTTATTTAAATTTTTTAAAAAGAAAATAAAAAATCTTGGAATATGTCTCGTTAAGAACTTTTTTCATTGTGAAAAGGCATCTTTTATATAAAAGTGACATAACTGCAGGCCAAGTGGTCAACCTTGTGCCGAGACCACGGAGTTTAATCTTTTACACAATATGTTGAAAGCTGTTGTTGAAGAGCGCTATAAAGATGCTGGTAATAATTGTGTTATGTATATTGCTTTAATCTATTGATTGTGTTTTAATTTGAGTTTTTTTAATGTACGATGTATGACAAAAAGTGCGTTGGATGGTATATGTGATTTTGATGATAGTGGCAGCCAATCATTTCCCTTGTGAACAGTATTGGTTTGGTATTTTTTACCCTTGTTAGTTGGAGTAGTATCAACTTGCTAATTGACCTCTTGGTTAAGGATCCTCTCATGTTAGTATTCTTAAAACACGACCTTTTCAAGTTAGCACGTAACTTGAGTAGATCCTATTACTTTCTTCTTTTGTCGGCTTTATATAGTCTATAAGCATTTGGTATCTTCAGTTTTAATCAAAACAAATTTGTATGCCATATGATCCAGGCATTTAGTAGGAAAACTGTGATAGATGGGCCACTTTAATTATCATAATAAAAACATGTTTTTACTAAGCATATATAGTCTAATTTTTAGTTGTATTTTTATATACCTGAGTTTAACATGTTCTAGGAATCTAGTTCTCTAGATAAGTGATTTTATATTGAATTGAATTTTGATGTAAGAGTCTTGCAATATACATTTGTTTTGGACTACAGGATTAATTGTACGTCTCTGATGTTACTTACACTTCTCATGTTTCTGATGCAACCCCAGCTTTGTTCAGGGACCAACTTAATCAACTTAGGGCGGGAAAAAACATGAAAAACAGGTATGAAGCTTATTTGACATGACAAATTAATGTTTGGCGAAAGAATTCTATACGTGAGTCATTTTTACCCCAACCCAGAATTGTCTTGTGGTCCTATTGTTCTGTTGGACAGCTTGAATGCTCGTTGACAACTTTTATTTTGTTGCCTTTTATTTTGTTGCAGATTCTGAAAGCTTTAATTGTAAATACAATCTTATATTAGAATATCGATGGGGTTCGGCACAGCTGAGCTGATAGCAGTCATGTCTCTCTCTCTTCCTCGGTCTGTATATGCTTACATTGTCTGTGGATATTTGTATATTGTATATATTTATAAACATTAATGCCAATGCAATCATGTGGAACTTTTCACTGCTTTTCTGAGACTTGTTTCAATCTTCAAAAGCTGTTAATATGTAATGTGTTCTTTTATCCATGAGATGCATTATGTGACTGATGGATGTGTTTCACTGTATTATTAAAATATTTGGGATGATTAGATAAAATGCTGTAAATATATTATTTAGTTCCCTGTTATTTGTGCATTTGATTTTTTTAGGTAGACTAGCTAAATAGAGAACTTTTAAATGCATTTGAACTCTGCATATGAAGTAAGAACTTTTGTTCAAAATGGTCTTGGATTTAACTTTGCTGCGGCCTAAAATGTAGATAACTAGGATGGGAGCTTAAGCAGGTGACTTTCAAAATTTTAAGTCACAGGACTTAAGATATTGAGGTGGTAAGAGGACACAAGTATTTTTAGATATACTCATTCAAAATTTTAAGTCACAGGATTTAAGATATTGAGGTGGTAAGAGGACACAAGTATTTTTAGATATACTTATTATAGTTAATAGTTCCAAGAGAAGGAAATCGTCTCATTACAAAAATTTATAATAATATTTGGACAATTTACTGACAATTTATAATAGATTACAAACAAAAACAAAAGCTTTTAAGTTGAGATTTTTTTTATCGGTAAACATTAATTTATTAGTTTTATTTAAAATGTCAGTTGATGGACAAAAAATCGAGATAATCGTATCTATCCTCCTGAATTTAATCTTACATTAAAGACATGATTGATTCTCTTTTAATTTTGTAATGAACTTATTAAAAAATACTAAAGAAGCGAAGTGCCTTACCGTTAAAGAAAAATGTCCATGGTCCCAACTCGTGTAATGATTAGTAAAATATTTATTATTATTTATTATTAATGTTGCCTTTGCGTGGACTTAAAATAATAAAAAGAGAAACTTTGCGTGAATATACAATATTACGATTTCTTATTTCTTAAAAGAATAATGGGAGTTGGCTTTGCATTCAATTGAAAAATCATGTTACACGAATTATATAAAATTTATTAAAAAATACTTGATGCTAGCCAATCTCTATCATAGAATGATACATTATACACAATAGAATAAAAATAATGTGTGAACCATAAAAAAGGAAAAAGAGTTGATGAGGAAGGCGTAGGTAGCATAGCACCAAGCAACCAACTACCGCAGCCCCCACGGCGAATTCCCGCCAAGTTTGAGATGATAATTATGGTGGACTGACCTTAAGACAAGGTGGCTAATAATGCAGTAATGGTAGGACCCTGAAAATGAAAAGCCATACCATGTAAAATTGGAGTGGGGCATTCATAATTTCAAATAATATTACATTTTAATTTAAAGAAAATATTGCTGAACTGCATCATTAATTTGTTATGCACATTATTGTGGAGATTATTTTAAAAAAGTGAAATCACAAATCATATCTATTTATTACAAAATTAACCACTATTTTTTTATATATAAAATTTTAATTAAGTTGAGTTTCAAAACTTCACTAGAATCATAATAGACATCAAACAACTCAAAGAACATTTACAATTGTATTTACACACTATACATTAATAAGATTTCCATATGGACAGCAAGATTCAAACTTATATGTATAAAATGAGTTGACTTTTTTTATCAACTATGCTAATTTTGTAGGGGAATTAAAATTTATTAAATGGTTAAAAAGATTAGTGTTAGTATTATTTTATAAGGTAAGATTAGTGGTAATATATTCATTCAAAAAAATATAGTGTTAATATATTGTTAGAATCATGCCACAATAATACTATAGAACTTCTCTCACTTTTTCATCAACACCACTATATATTATCCGTTACTATTACATTTATTTACACACAACTTTGATCTGACTTTTGACTTTAATTACAAATTAAAACGAATCCCCACTTTAATAAGCCAAAAATCTTTTCTTTGTTTTTAACATCAAAGCCATAAAGCAAAAACGTCCTAGTCTCATGTATCATGTATGTATAGTACTATTAAGCACTCTTGTAGGACAAAGCATTTGGTGAATAAATAAACATTCAAATAACATGGTATCGATTTGACTGGCAGCTGAGGAACCGGCAACCATCTCTGACTTTAGATTTACAGTTTTTGAAAACATCTTTTTTTTCACCGTTTCATAAACAATTTGTTTCATTTCCTCTTCTTCTCTTTCTCTTCTGCCGACATCGTCTATCTTTCTTCAAAGTTTTTTCTGTCCAATACAAAAAAAAAAAAAAAAAAGCATAATTATTATTATAATAATTGTATTTCGGTTCTGGCTGAGGTTTCTGTTCCACTGAATTGGTTTTATCTGTTGGTGGCCTTGAATTTGATGTTTTCTTTCATCCACAAAACAACTTTCATATTCATTTAACAGTGTTCACATGTCAGGGCCTCTTGATCGGTTTGCACGTCCCTGTGAGTACCAGTACCTTCCTTTTTTAGATTTTTCTTATCTTTATGGATTCAATTATCTTATGTTTTGATCTATATCAACAAATCCGCTTGAATTAAGGCTTAATTCAGCTGAATTTAATTTAGTTCTAATACAATAATACAAAGATTTAACATATGAGTAGTGGTTTGATAATCAATCTCTTTGGATTTGCCTTTAATGAAGAATTTAAAGCTTAAACCTCATCAACCTGTGAATTTTGTCTATATTTCTGAGCTCTAGAATATAATTGGAATAGATTGTGCTGAAATTCTATTTAATAGGCTTTGAAGGGTTCTCTGGTCATGATGAAAGGAGGGAGAGGAAATCAGATTTTGAGAACTCGGAAGACGATAGGCGAACTAGGATTGGTAGCTTGAAAAAGAAAGCAATCAATGCTTCAAGCAAGTTCAGGCATTCTCTTAGGAAGAAGAGCAGCAGGAGAAAGACTGTGAACCGAAGCAATTCAGTTTCCATTGAGGATGTTCGAGATGTTAAGGAGCTCCAAGCAGTGGATGAATTTCGACAGGCGCTTATATTGGATAACTTGTTGCCACCGAGACATGATGACTATCACACGTTACTGAGGTTACTTCCCCTTATTACTTATATTTGAATATATCTGCAGAAGATAGATTACAGTGATCACAACTGATGCATCATGTTAATTTGTTATGCCTTTAGTAACTGTGACTCATCTATAATAGATTGGTTTTAGTCATAGCCTTCACTATTTCAAACTACTACACATAAAAATCATAATATTTTGCTCATGGCATATCTAGTTTACATGAGATGGTATCTTTGCCTATTCACAGTTTACATGCTTCTAACACAGATGACTTGTTTGCCTTAAAAGTATAGTATAAAACTTGAATTAACTGATGTTGCAGATTCTTGAAAGCAAGGAAATTTGATATTGAGAAAGCGAAGCACATGTGGGCCAACATGATCCAATGGAGGAAAGAATATGGTACTGATACAATTATGGAGGTGAGTCATCTGATTTGAAAAATATATTCAACTTCTTATTTTGGTTGATCCTGTTTTATTTGATCAACTGTACTTCTTAGTTTTTTTGAAATCGATGTTCATGCTATACTACTTTTGTTTCCTGTCTCTCTTTAGGATTTTGAATTCGGTGAGTTGAATGAAGTCCTGCATTACTATCCACATGGTTATCATGGTGTAGATAAGGAAGGAAGACCTGTTTATATTGAGAGGTTAGGAAAAGTTGATCCCAATAAGCTTATGCAAGTAACTACCATTGAAAGGTATTTGAGATACCATGTGCAGGGTTTTGAGAAAACGTTTGCTGTTAAGTTTCCTGCATGTTCTATTGCCGCAAAGAGACATATAGATTCAAGTACAACCATTTTGGATGTTCATGGTGTGGTATGTTGTCTGTCTAAATGATCTGGAAAGTTTCCTTCCTCTATTTTAACTTAACTTTAGTCAATAATTGCTCTGGATCACTATGCTGCTTTATGCTTTCAGGGTTTCAAAAATCTAACCAAATCTGCACGGGAACTCATCATGCGGCTGCAGAAAATTGATGGTGATTACTATCCAGAAGTATGTGACTTTAGTCATAATTATTGTGGTAGTTTTTAATTCTTCATTGCTTCTGGACTTATTGTTCTGGTATCTGTTCTAACCTATAAATGTTTCTGTGCAGACATTATGTCGAATGTTTATAATCAATGCTGGTCCCGGTTTTAAGTTGCTTTGGAACACGGTGAAATCATTTCTTGATCCCAAAACTACTTCAAAGATAAATGTGCGTGCCAATTATTTGATCTGTTATTCTTTCTGTTTTAGATTTTTATAGGCTTTCAATGAAATAATCATCTTTTACAGTTTACAGAGATAATCTGTTGGTATATTATTAATTGATATTTCAATGTTCCATTAGGTTCTTGGAAACAAGTTCCAGAACAGATTACTTGAAATTATTGATGCAAGGTAACTATGAAATAATTTTTGTTAATGGCGTTATTTATCAATCAGTTTGTATTGTTATTTGGAAATTCCGACTATCTGCGTGGTTTTTCAGCGAGCTGCCTGAATTTCTAGGTGGTAATTGCACTTGTATAGATCAAGGTGGTTGTATGAGATCTGATAAAGGGCCATGGCAGGATCCAAACATTTTAAAGGTTTGCTGCTTATAATGTAATACTTGGACTCTTATTTTCACTAAATATTTAGTATGCACTGTGACTTAGCAGAAACAGTTGTGTTCATGCAGATGGTTCTTAGTGGTGAAGCGCAATGTTCTAGACAAATAGTAACAGTTTCTAATGATGAGGGGACCGTGATTGAATGTGATAAGGCATGCTATCCAATGGTATAACCATTTTAGACCCTTCATGAATGAGAACTTTCGGATTTCATAATTCTTACAAACTCTATTTGTATTTTTAGTCATCTATTCTTAGACACTTCGTGAATGAGAGAACTCGTATTTTATGATTCTTATCAGCTCTAGTTTTGGATTTTATCAGACAATAAGAAGTAGTGATACATCAACAGCAGAATCAGGATCTGAAGTCGAAGATATTACTTCTCCCAAAGCAAGTGGGAATTATACAAACCCGAGGTTAACTCCTGTCCACGAAGAAGTAAGTGACCATGACATTTGGTATTGATGTTGCAAAAAGATAGATAAGATACAAAAACATTGCAATAAATGAACTATAACTACTTTGATGTTTGTCCAGGCAAGATTGATTGGTAGGGCTAGTGGTTTCTCTGAGTATGATGAGTATGTTCCCATGGTTGACAAGGCTGTTGACCTGGGGTGGAAGGAGAAACAAGTAACAACTCAAAACTCATATGCCTCGACAGGTTAGAGACTTGATGCATATTCCCTGAAGTTATTGATTCTTATATGCCCCATTGTTAACTTGCTTTCATATTATTTAGGTCTACTGGGATGGAGAGAAACATGCCCATATTCTTTGCAAATTCAAAATATTTATGTTTCTTCTTAACAATATAACATATAGATAGAAGAATTAAAAAATTCAAATTATGCTTTAGAAGAATTGTGCTTTATATATTTTTTTCCCCATATATATGGATTCATTGATGAGTATTTACCAATGCATTAGAAAACGAATGCAAAAATTTAACCCTTGTCTAAGAAATTA
Source organism: Glycine tomentella (assembly GCA_007407185.1). Classification (NCBI taxonomy): domain Eukaryota; kingdom Viridiplantae; phylum Streptophyta; class Magnoliopsida; order Fabales; family Fabaceae; genus Glycine; species Glycine tomentella. The sequence goes on from PYAF01000356.1 coordinate 3,315,990, forward strand.
AATATTTCTTTATAATGAAAAGATAAGAACTACATACATTTTCATCTAGATAAATTGAACAAATATTGCAAGGTAGTAGATTTTAGATTGGGATTTTAATTTTACTAGCCAGGGTTATTGGCTTCCAAGAAAAAGTATAATTGTAATGTATTTGTTATTCTTTGCAGAAAATTTCCTACTGAGGACTGGAAAATCTGGTGGAAACTGTGCATATATCTGGGCAGTTATCGTGGGCTTCTTTGTTGCCATTTTTACTTTTGTTCGTTCATTAGCACTTCGTGTGACTAAGAGAATACAAGACACCAAATCTGATTCTGCCAAAAATATGCCTAAGGCGACTGTTGATTCAATAACCAAGGAAGAATCTCGTCCCCCGTCACCGGTTCCCAGATTAACAAAGACAGAACTCATCTCATCTGCTTTGAAACGCCTTGGTGAGCTTGAAGAGAAGGTTGACATGCTACAGTCAAAACCAAATGTGATGCCATATGAGAAAGAGGAGCTGCTGAATGCTGCTGTTTATCGTGTGGACGCATTGGAAGCGGAACTGATCGCTACAAAGAAGGTAACTATATTTCATTCAAAATCATAAAATTTGCTTCAGGCTAAACAGACAGCAATTCCTGCTGTTTTACCAAGTCTCAAATTCTAAGAAAAAGGTTTGTATGCTTTGCTATTCTTAGTCATTGAACTGTAATTTTCTGGTTGTGAATGTGAAGTTACATGTAAGTTGAGTCTTCATATCATTATCTTCTTATGATGCTACCATATTTTCAATTCAGTTCGAGATGTTGTAGGTAGATGACTGCTTAGCTTAGAGCTGTTGCTTCAATTCAGTACATTAGCTAAGATTCTTCTTATCATAAAAATATTGGATCCTTGTTACCGAACTTTAAAGCTACTTCTCTGCTGTTGATTATATATTGACTTAAATTTAAATATATTTTTTATTTATGTAAGTTAGTTTTTTTTTTAATAAAAAAATTGATCTTGTAAGCTCCTTTTTCTAATTTTAGTTTCTGTAAGTTAATGTTTTTTTTTTTAATTTAGGTTATGTAAGTTTTTGTTCATTTTTAGTTCTTGTAAGCATAATTGTGAAAATCGATTCGGTCATTGACCCAGTCGAGGTAGTGAGTCAGTGATCCAATCGGTCAGTAATTAAACCGATTTGATCCGGTATATATTAAAAATTAAAAATTATATATATCTATTATATATTAGTATATAATTAACATTATTTGAGTAAGATAAACTCATTCATACTCCAAAATTCAAAATAACTATTAATAATAATCCAAAATTTTTAAAAAATCCAAAAAAGAAGAAGAAAAAAAAGAATCGAACCGGTCCGACCGACCAATTTTGATCAGTTCAATTGCATGACCAGTTCAATAGTAGAACCGGACTGGTTACGCTACCAGTTCCCAGTCTGATGGACTGGTTCGAACCAATTTTCACAACTATACTTATAAGGTTATACTTTTTTAATTTTAATCTTTTTAAGATCATAATTTTTTATTTATAATCTTCATAAATTCGTGTTTATAGGAATCAAAAATAAAAAAATACCAATTTATAGAGATTAAAAACAGACAAATTTATTTACAGAGTTCAAATTTGAAAAATTACAAATTTATTAGGACTTAATCTATGTTTAAGTATAGTATATTTTATGACATTGCAATTTCCTGTTAAATATATAAAGTTTAATGTATTTTATTTTCTAAACAGGCTTTATACGAAGCTTTGATTAGACAAGAAGAACTTCTGGCATACATCGATAGTCAGGAAAGAAGCAAATTCGAGGTAAGTAAACATGTTTTTATCTTTTATAGATTCAAAAGATAAAATCCAAATAATTCTTACTATCTTGCTTTGGAACTCTTAAAAGTATGTCCAATCTTTTTTGTAAAGCAGAAAAAGAAGTTTTGCTGTTGGAGATAACTGTACAGAACGGAGCTGTTCGGCAAAATGATGGAGATAGATACACGTCTACTTATATGCCTTTCTCTTTCTCTTTGTCTCTATCAATTTGAATGTAGATGAATTTGACTGCTGAATTATAGATAATTGTATGACATAAATAAAGTTTGACCCACCTTTAAGTGTATAACTTTTTTATATATGTCTTGAAACCTCTCAGAGCAATATAGGAAATGTGAATGAATGTGTATATCCTATCCATGCGACCTTGTCTAAATCAACAACGCTGGATCAAGACGTTTCTTGTGATTCATTTGGACATATTACTATTTGTACATCTCCACAGTTCTACTACAAATTTATATTCCATCGATGAAGTTTTTAACAAACCTTAATTTGATCTAACACAACAAGGCAACATAACACCATCAATTCATAATGTTATGTTACGATTTCTGTACTATTACTAATCTGGTCCGGTCAATAAATATACCATAGTCCATAGTGCTCACTAGTTTTGCGCAATCACATACAAGGCCATACCCATCAATTTTATACGATTCTTACTAGTATTAATGAACACAACATAATGCCTACTTGTTTTACCCAAAAAATTTATTTCTGTAACTATATTTTCTTCATTTGCTCACCTTCAATTTTTTTGAGTTTTTAACTTGAGGATTGATCATTATAAAAACCATTTTTTTCATTCATGCCCCAGTCCAAACTAGTGACCGTGAATTCTAAAAAAGAAGAGGTTTAATTAGAGTTTTGATTCCCAAATTTATTATTTTAGTTTTATTTGGTTCTCTAATTTTCTTTAAATTAAATTTAATACTCTAATTATTAAAAAGCGTTTAATTTGATTCTTGTTGTCCATTTTTGTCTAACACGGTCAAGTTTGTATTTATATACCCTTTTAAGGGAAATGACACGTAGTTTGTCATGTGGACTTCACCGTTAACAATTTTGACAAAATGGATCACGAGAATCAAATTGAATAAAGAAAATTAAAGGACTATATCGAAACAAATAATAAATTAGAGAACTAAAAAATTAATTTAATCAAAAGAGAAAAAAAAACTATTGACCGTGTAATTTTCTAGTCACCTAGTACTAGAAGAGAGCATTGTCTCCGTATGTAGCTTTCTGCAGATTCACAACACTCCATCCATTCAAATATTATACATATTATACATCATCATTCGACAATCCAAGAACAATAACAAAATAACCTTATCCTATTAGATAAGGTAGGCCACATGAGTCACATTTTATTCAACAATTAATAAGAATGAAATATCAATGGGATAATTTTTATATACTGTGCGGCTGCATCCATAAACAAGTTAGATACTTATACGGATGTTTGGAATGGACCGAATTATAAAAGGCCTAGTAAGACCCGACCTGATAGGAAGAAGGTGGTTATAGCCGTTCTCAAGCTACGGTCGACAACCTTCTGTGATTTTCGATACGTTACACAGGATATCACCTCTAATTAGTCACTAAGATTGAGAGATATGAAGGGTAATAACTGCACGATAAATGGATGACCTCTTTTCCTAACAAATCAGGGATCTGGACCGAGATCATGGAGGGACGTCCTTAGTTAACACGCAGGTCAGTGATTATAAATAGACATACTTTCAGGAAACAAGGTACACATATTCTGACTCTCTTTTTTCCTTTCATACAGTGCACACACCCAAGTCCAATTGTGGTGTTCCCTCTTGCGTGCATTGTGATCTTCTTCCCTGAGGTGTTTTTCCACCATAAAACATATTCAGAGAGAGTTTTCCCAGATCAACCCCCCAACGTTATTGTTGAATCTCTGTTCCTAGTGGACACAACAGATACCATGTGTTGATGATAAAAAAATAAATTAAGAATCTAAATTTATGCTCCTGCAGATTTTGCAGCGAGACAACGGTGGACGCAAACAAAGAATAGGTTGACCTCCCCATGTTATACCAAAGTAGCGACGACTAAAACAAAAATCAAACTCAAAATGGGAAGAAAGTATTAAACGAAGAATAGGTTAGCTTCCCCAAGTTATTCACAGCATAACTTCTATATTACTATCAGGTATAAAAGTATAAAACTATTTTATATGTCATACCAGCCATGCCACATATCACATCTCTGCCACAAATTCGGAGTGTGAGAAACAGCATCCTTTTTCTCTTCCTCTTTCTTCTGCTCTTTCTTTCCAAAACTCATAATTGTTGCTGATTCACTGGATTTTCTAACATTCTCTATTATCCTTACTCGATCAGTCTCACCAACCACTGTACAATGGTGGATCTAGGACTCGAAGTCAAAGAAGACAATTTATTTTTAAAAAAAATCGAACACATAAAAATGAAATAGTGAATTTAAATACATAAAAATAAGATATATAATATAATATTTTAAGATAAATATTTATGATTTTATTAGAATAAAAGGATACATTTGTTTACCTTCACATTCAAATACGAAATTTTAAGAGTGCAAAATATAAAACTTATCAATAATGTGACTTTATTAAAATGAAAGGGTGCATTTGTCCACCCTTATCCATAAATAGGTTCACCATGGCCAATGTCACTGTCTTTTTGTCTAGATGTAGGACAATAGAATTAATTCCTTCAACAGTTGCAGGCTGGTGCAGATCTCTTTGGTACTCTTGATAGTACGTTCCAATCTGGTCTTACTCCTTAACATCTTGGCAACCTCACATTTGATCGAAAGATCACAATCTGAAAGCATAACATGCCCATCCTCCCTCACAAGCACATTCTCTGGCTTCAAATCCTGTACACTATGCCCATCATGTGAAAATACTTCAATGCCAATAGTGTCTAAGCTGCATAACTCTAGTGTAGTGTTTTCCAAAACTTACCCAAGTATTTTTATATAATCATAATAATATTAAGTTTATTACACTCTCTTATATGGCTACAAACCATTGTATATACAGTTTATTAACTTCTAAAATTTATACTAATTATTTTTCATTGGATAAATACTCAAATATAACGACTTATTTTTCAAATACAATTTGAGTTTTAGACACCTCTCTGTGACAACAATAACCAATACAAGCAAGAATTTCAAATAATCGAAAGATTGATAATCAACTATCAATTTGTGACAGTCAATATGTAGTAATTGAAATTCATTCAATGCCTCTTAAGTCAAAGATGGTCATGGCTTGTATTGCAAAAACCAGACCTTAATGTAAGTTCTTTAAACAAGCCCGAAGGATATAATCATCTAACTAGCTACTTAGGACAAGTATACCAATTATATGATTCAAGAGACAACTCTCAGACTTAAATTGATGATCACAATCATTCCACATACAACAAAAGATAACAAAGGTTCAACACATTATAATAACAATCCATAATAGAAATTCTAAGTGCACTAACAAAGATAAGCTTGTTCTACAATTGTAGACAAATATGATCTAAAAGAGTAGTTTAATGTCAGCAATTAACATAAACTACATTCTATTGGGATAAGCCTTGCTGGTAGAGATATTGAAGATCTTCAAAACGTTTATCAAAGTCATCAAACCTTTTGTCTACCCTTTGAAACCCCTCACGTACAATATCTGTTAAACGGCTTAATCCATCTTGTAAACCTTGCATACTAGAGAAACTTTGGATTAACATATCACTATCAGGAGTTACTTGAGGTGCCCAAGGTTGACTACCTTGAGGCTTTTCAGCACTTTCTGAGTCACCACCCTCCTCTCCATGTTCCATAGGCATTGACATGTTTTGACGGCATGTTTCCACGCTCCATCAACTTGTATGACTTTCAGTTTCTTCAAGCTTTTTTGATTGAAACGATTAGACCAACCAGGTAAACTCCCATTCTCTACACCAAGATGAATGCAATGAAATTCCATTATCTTGGTTATTAGTAAACCATATGGAAGGGGCATCCGATTAACCTTGCACTTCTTCATATGTTGACAGATGAGGTATGGCCAATTGATTTGAATCCGTCAAAATTAGTGCATAGTTGCTCCCGCGTGGCATCAAAATGTGCACGAATACATAATGCAAGAGTCTATCTTCAATTTGTCAACTACCAGCATTTTTACAGTTACGTCCCTGCAATTCAGGTCTAACCATCGCATCCAATGCTTGACCATGATGATACCCAATGTTGTCAGGAAGTTTGGAAAGCAGAAACTTTTGACCTTCGTACTTCAAATTAGCTATGGCCAACCAATCACGTGATTTGACTCGAATCTTCACTTTACAAACCTCGGAACACAAGTCACCATTGTCCAATATGGTTAGTTTGCATAGAAAATTTTTATCAGGATCGGATAATACGTACCCTCAAGTGAGACAAAAGTATCAAGTCCTTGGACGGAAAGTAATTCCTGAAATTGAAGACTACTAGTCACAAAGTAATCAAAATCCATTATCTTAGGATGGACGAGATCCCTTAAAAGGAAATCATCAGCATATGATGTCATTTGTTTTTGTTTGCTGAAATAGCGACTATGATCCAATATAAGTGCAACGTCCTCAGATGCTTCGGGCTCAGGTGATTGAGGTTGAGATGTTTTTTTCCTTTTCTTTTGTTTGCCATCTCTACTTCCTTTTTCCTTAGATGAACTTGACATTGCCTTGGAGTCAATGGTGACATTGTCCCTATCCATAGCTTGATGAATTTGCCTTGGAATACACCCCATGAGTCCCGTGGCACGATCTGAACCATAAAGTTCCTCAAGAAGACCATAGTGCCTCACTTGAGAAGCTCTCCATTTCACAGCCGATAGTTTAGCCTACATGAATAATATAATAATATATTACAATTGGATAACTAAACAATCATCATTTGCAACAAATGAATTAAAGGAAGTGTATAACAACATTGCCATTGGACTCCTCGCAAATCCACTAAGACCATTGAATAGGTCATGAACTACTTCACGCCATCTATCTTTCACTGTTTTTTGTCTATTTTTTACATGATTTTTTGTAACATCCGTTAAGTTAATCCTGAATCTCTCAAGGTTTGGACAATTTTTGTGTACGCTAGTGTCCAACTTCCCTCTATCCTATTACCTGCTCGAGCTTCTTCAACCATTGCATTTAGTAGATGGTTGTCCATCTCATCGGTCCACCTCAACATCTCTCTTACAGGTTGACTATTATCACCTACTTGTCTCTTTCCTTTTCTCATTTTGCAACCTATAAATTTAACATAAATATTTGTCCATAGAACAATAATAAGGTCAAGTTTACAATAAAATATTTCCACCTCATAAAATGAATAAAGTTCATACACAACAAATGACTCAAATATATTTGTTTTCTTTTTCTTCTTCGTTTTATACCTATTTACATCCTATTTGTATTCATCTCCATACTTTTTAACTTTAATGCTCCTCATTCTCCCTCCAGACTGAGATGTTGTGTGGTCTACGCACGTACTCTATGCTAATTAGGAAACATAATGATAGGAGCAGATCAGTATTCACTCAAAATACTAATTATATTGATTAGTAATAAGGTCGAGTTAGCTTAATTACTGATATATATATATATATATATAAGGCTCTAAAGAATGCCAGCAAGAGTGCAAGCACACTTGAGTGTGTGTATCTGCGCAATATGGCAGTTTCACCACATACACAACACCAATTCTCATTCAATGGTTTCAATTAATCACTGTGTTTAGAAAAATGATTGGCTCTATTGTTGTTGTTGCCGATCATGATAGTTAGAGAATGGAAGAAACTCAGACCATCAAACTATTTTTGAAAATTTTAATATCCTAAACAAAACAAGGGTCTGTTGTCATTGTTTAATCCTAATCCATTTGAAAAAATAGCCACAAATCAGTTGCCCAAATAAAATAAAATAACTGTTAAGCTCATAAGCATAATGGATTGTTTAAGCATAATCAATCATGCTTACTCGCATAATCGATTTTCCAGGCCAAGAAAATAACAAATTGGAGCACTTTGGACAATGGAAGAAGCATGCATGTTGCCGATCTGAATTCAAACCATACACAAAAACAGAAAAAGTGCCAATAATCTCAACTAAAACAACTTAACTCAGCTCCATATTGGACATCCAACAGAACATGGAAAAGGAAAAAATAAATAAAGAGCCAACATGCGTGAAGAAAAAAGATACCGAACAAGAATAAAATAGCACATATCTGCTGCGTTGCAGAAGAAGAGCAACGTGCTCTGTGTCAATTTCTTCGCACTTCCGCTCAGTTGAGAGAGGAAATATCTAATCCGAATCCTGTTTCGCGTTTTCTCTCCTACTCTCTTCAACACAAGCATGAGCCATTAGATTAATTCAATGGTTCTGATTTGAAAACAAAAAACGGCACACAAGGAAATTGGTGCAGACTCACGATTCTTTTCGCATTTAGATTTTAACTATCCACACTAATGCAGGAAATAAATTATATCCCTTAACCAAATTACTCAGATTTAAATTCTTGCTTTAAATATAGAACAAATTATATTGGAAGAAAAAAAAATATCTCACCTTTTATGCATTTATAGTCTTCAACAACGATTAGTCACAATATTTTATGAAGACTAATTTATATCAATATAATAATCAACAAAAAAATACGAAAAATAAATTAGATGAGTAAACTTTAAACTCCATAATAAAATACTATATTTCATCATCAACTAATAATGGATAAAAATAATTACGAATTGGTGTAAATTGAAAAAATATATTAAAGAGTTAAAACAAACTGAAAAAATATGTCAGAAATGAATATTTTAACGACACTAATTTGAATTTTAAATATACATTTGAAAATAATTTAAGATAAATTATTTTTATATTATAAAATTAAAAATTGAGTTTAATATCTATGCATTGACCGTGTAAAATAATATAAGTTTTATATTATCATTAAATCACAAATCACTATTTAAATTATTTTAAAATAACTATTTTAAAAGTTAACAAATATAACATATATGGTAAATAATAATTGGATGAATGTGTAAAACTTGTTATACTCACATTGTATATTCTTTTTTCACTTAAAAAGTATATATAAAATTTAGAGAGTGAGACTTTCAATTAAAATGTAAATTATATTTTACAATTGGACATGATAAATATTTTTTATATAATTAAAATTTAGTCAATAAATATTTTTAAAAGCTAATGTAGTTGTTAATTTATTAATTTTTTAGTGGAGGGATTTGAACTCACAATTTCTTCCTCTTTTTTTTCTTCAACCACCTAATCAACCTTATAACTCCCATTTATTAGTACATTACATAAGAAAAAGAATGTTATCGTGTGGAAGTGTGTATGGATATGGAAACTGAGAAACCTTTGTTGTGTGAGCAAGGTATTACAATAATCGTCCATGCATCAATTTAGAATTTGTCAAAGGCTTTACCCTGCAAGCATGGACTCCAAAGAAACACAAGGAAGTAGAGTACAAAAGTAAGCACAAGATAACAAAATAAAGAAATTAAACTTCAAAGAATGAAAGAATAAAGCCTAGATAAGTAGAAAAATGAGAAGTTGCCTAGTATTGAGACTCAAGTCAACGACACCAATAAATCCATTGACTCATTAACAAGCCTATCAAGTGGTCAAGTAGTATTTAATAAGAGTATCATTGTCTCGGAGACTCCGTAATACTTGACAAATTTCACAAACTTTTTTTCTCTCCCATCAAAGTCTTTTTTCCATATGCATGACTAAAGAATCAAACCTTTGTCAGCATGCTTAAGGAATCCAACCATCTACCAACTGTGATGGACCTTATTGGTCTATGAATTTAATTTATACAAATGTTACAAATAATATATAATAGATTTTTATGAAAATCATAACATAATGCTTACTGGTATTTCCCAAAATTTAAATTTCTGTAACTAGTTTTTTTCATCTGCCCACCTTCAATTTTTTTTTTTTTTGTTTTTAACAAAGGGTTGATCTTTATAGAACCATTTTTTTTCATGCCTCAGTCCAAACTAGTGACCATGTAATTCTTTTAATAGTCACCTTGCTACTAATGCAGATATTGAAAAAGAAGAGAGCATTGTCTCCGTACGGATCAAATAAAATTGATTATGGCCTATGTTTAGAATCATCATTATAGTTTATACAGCCAGTCTCGCAGCTGACCAATTCTGCAGATTCAATGCAACACTCCATCCATTCAAGCAGAGGAATACATATTATGCATCATATTCAATAATCCAACAACAATATCAATAGCAATAACCTCATTCTATTAGATAAGGTAGGTTACGTGATTCACATCATATTCGACAATAAGAATGTAAAATCAATGCGATAATTTTTACATAATGTACGGCTTCATCCATAAATAATTTAGATACCATGTTTTGATGATAAAAAAAAATCAATTTAAATTTCTGCTCTTGCAGTGCAGATGTTCCAGTGAGGACAAGGTTGGACGTGAACAAAGAAGAGGTAACATATAAACTATTTTATCTGTCATAAAGAAATTAACAAGATAGTACGAATGGCACATGAAAAATCAACTATTTACATAATGAAACAGTGACTATACCGATCTTCAACAGTCACATACCAGTGAGGCCACACATCACATCTCTAGCTCAAATTCGGAGTATGAATAACGGCATCCTTTTTGTCTTCCTTTTCTTGTCTTCCTTTGGGGGGCCAATACTCGCAATGGTTGCTGATTTTCTGAATTTTCTAACATGCTTTACTATCCTTAATGGATCAGCTTCACCAATCACTGTCACTGTGTTTTTGTCTGGGTCTAGGACAATGGAAGTGATTCCTTCAACAGTTGCAATCAACTTCATCACCTTTTGCCTGCACCTTGAACAGCGGAAGTTCTACTGACATCACACAAGTACCTCACATAAACCAAAAAGTAGATAAATATTACACCAAAATGAACAAAACAGCTGAAAGTACTTCAGCCTGTGAGTGTAAGTATAGGATTCTAGAAGAAGTGAGGTGAGAGGTCATAACATTTATTATTACATTACATAACAAAAATAATGTTATATATCATGTGGAAGTGTGTAAGGATATGAAATATTCATATATGAAACCTTAGACATGATTTTGGAGTCTATAATTACAATGCCAAAACAAGAAGGTACAGAGAAGATTTGCTTGATCAACTCCCATCTATTATTCCCTGACTAAGCTTTCATGAATTTATGGGCATGTTCTACTCAAGAAGTTTAGTTGAAGAGTTAATGGAGTCACTGTGTCAGTGCTGGTAGTTGTAGGTAACTAGTGATAAATGCAGGTCCGAATATAATTTGATGTCTTGTCAACTATTATGCGCTCCCAAGTGAACTAAATGTATATAAAAAGCATCTACTACCTTATTTACCTTTTCTTCTACTTGAGCTTGAGATATATATTTCTACTATGTGGCTTGACTCCTGAGTCTTTATTGAAAGAAAGGAAAATTAAACCTCTTTAGTAGTTTACGTGCTCATTATATGGCACATGCAGAACATCCTGTCAGGTTGAACACGCTGACCCGGTTTGAATTAACTTCTAGTTCATGGCAGCTTTTCAATTGTGCTGTCAACACTTTTTTAAGATAAGAATGTACAACAAAATTCCTATTAAGTACCAGTGAAGGAAATGTTTTTATAATTTCTTTAATCATTTTATTCTTGTATAATTTTCTCTAATTTTTGGACCAGAATAGCTATGTAGAAGTAGTATAAAGAGAGTGTCTCCTTGTTTTAATTTTTTTATATATATATTTGAGAGTGTTCTCTTCTTTTGCTTGAGTTGTTTGAGCCATTTTGGTAATCAGAACTTGGTTATAAATTTTGGTGTCGAGTTTGAGTGAGAGAACTGTCTAGAATTAGTCTAATTAAGGAATTTTGAAAAGGTGTTCAATACAAAGACCACATGCGCCTTTAGTAGTATGGGTGTTCATGGGTCTTAAGTTATTGGAATAACCTAACTATAATCATATGAAAGTTGGATTTTTATAACCATAATCATAAGTTATTTTTCATAACCGAGTTTGGTATCTGTGTACAGCTTGTTTTGAATTTTAAAAAACTGGTTATATATCCAAAACTAGTTATAGTCAAAACCGATTATATAACTGGTTTTGATTTTTAATCCAAGACCAAGTTGAAGATGAAGATGTTTTAGGCCTTTGGCCATGGTCAAACCAAAAATATCCTAATCGAGGCTGAGGAGAAGATGCTCCGACCTTGGCGAAACTAAATATACTCTAGGTCGAAGTATATTTATGGTTAAATTTTCTTTAACAAACCGTGTTACCCGTGCAGAGCAGGTTCACTGGTCTAGTTATTATAAAATCAGTTAAATATGATTATGGTTAAATTTTCTTTAACGGGTTATTATGATCTCCCTAACTTTGATAAACCCAGTTTCCAAAAAAATTTCAGCTGAGCTAAGATGAACATCGTATTTAAAAGGTCAGAAAACTTTCAGTTGAAGAGTTTCATCACCATCCAAAACTATACCACATTAGTTATCATGTCAGCACTCAGGTTTCAATTAACAACATGTATGTCATTCTCTTGCAGCCACGAGAGTGAAGTATGTCACACTAGTGTCTAAGTCAGCACAATTTTCTTAAGTTTTAGCTTTCCCTTTAGCATATGGTAATTGGGACATACCTGTTTTATTTAGCCTTCTTCGTGTCTCAACTATCTTTTGCTTCATACGTCCTTTGTTTTGATTGGTAATTAGTACTAATTAGTGAAGAATGAAACGGGCAACATTTTAGATGGCAATGCAAAACGGAAAAAAGTCTTTAACATCCAAAAACAAATGACATCTTGAGAAAGCTAGAAAGAGAAGAGAGAGAAATATGAAAAATATTTAATATACATCTAATGTGTTATCCAACATTTCCGATAGAAAAAAAAAAATATAGGTATAATATGATTTATGATATGATAAGAAAAGAGAGATAAAGAGAAATAAGAGATGTTGATAAAATATTTAAGTAAAGAATGAATTGTGTATCACTATTCGAAAAATATTGATATGATAAATAATATGTAATAGGAAAAGAAAAGAGAAAAATTAAATTTATTGATAGGGTGTTTGATATTTAAGGATGTTAATATATAAGGACCCATACAACATCAATTGCTTTGATACAAGGTTATCAAATCGATATCTAACAGTGAACCACTAAGTTAATTTTTGAATTGTAAATCATAATTTTTATCAAATCATCATAAGATTAAGTCACTGAAAAAATAGTTCAAATATATCATATAGATGATATACAGTGTTCAATGAAATAATTTGAAGGATAAACTACTCTTTTGGTCCTTTGTTTTTATTTAATTTCATCTCTTTATTGTTAAAAAGCACAATTTAATTAGTCTCTAAATTTTTTAAATCGAATCAATGTTATCCTTTCCGTCTGATTGAACCAACAGCGTTAGCCGACAAAATTGTGAAATTGACATCGGTCCTTGAGAATTGCCGCGGGACACATATCTACAGACAACATTATAAATAGTGATGAGAGAATTTATCATAATAACAAACAAGCTTCTCAAACCAACGTACCCCATGCAGAATACTAACACTAAATATGTTTTGCCAAAAAAAAGTTACTTTAATAAGATATCATATTTCAGAAGGCAACAAATACTAGATGAACCAGGAAAAATAATAAAAATACAAGCACAAACACGTAAACAGGGTAATCTGACAGCCCCAACATACTCATGAAGTGAGAAAAGAACACTATCGAACCTATTAAATCTCAATATGTAGCATTAGATGCCTTCAAGCCTGTCTCTTCATTTCTTCCTTGATCCATTTTGATCATTTGTCTGTAGCAGTTCACTATCTTCTTATCTAATTCATAGTAGTCTTCCACTTTACTCAAGCGCTTTAAATCAAGGTCGATAAAATACACCTAATATAGATCAAATTGCAAACAAACTAAGATATTCAGTGCATAACCATTACAGCTGAAACTCATTTTTTTGGATAAAGATAAAAAGAATAGCATCTTTAAGAATTGCAACCTACGGCATAAGTCATAAATTATGTCTGATAAATATTGTTTGATTGTTTCTTTTAAAAAACCACTTTTCTTTTTTGAGAAGTACTACAATGGGGATGCTCTTCAAAGCTGCTGTGACTGAAAATGTAAGAAATACCTATAAACATTTCCTAAATTCTGACTTTATCCTTTCCTAATTTGACCTTGCACCCATTAAATTTTACAACACCTGTTTTTAGTAACTTTAAATACTTGGAGCAGTTGTACAATAACTTCTACCAAATCCATTATTGATTAAGGTGAATTCACATCACATTATATCTTTCACCAAACAAATTCTGAGTGACAGTTAGAAGTAGCTGTTCATAGCACCTACAGGACAACAGTTTTTGAGAAAGCTGCAGCATCCCCAAGCAAGGCCTTAAATCAACATTAAAATGAACTGAACAGACTCATGCAAACACTATAAACCAAAAATTTCAACCAATAATAATAACAGTAATGTTCTGCCTACCTTATAATCAAAGGATTGCTTCGTTGAGTCCAGATATACATTATCGTACACAGATTCAGAATCCTCCTCATTCCTTGGTCTAAAACACAACATCAAACTGCAGTCTTTTGCAGTTGTTGCTATCAGGTAGTCCTTTACAATTCTCAAACTTTCATCCAGTGATGCTGAATGCAAAGGGGTATATATTTTTGCCTGTTCTTCACTCAATTCCTTACACACCATGCACTGTTGAGAAGTAATGTTATAATATGCATGGATGACCCCTTCTATGTCAATATTATCAAGCTTCTGAACCTCCAGGAGCTTATCAAGGACTCCTGATTTTTGCAAAGCCTCAGTAACAAGAGTAAATAAGTTATCTGTACATAGATCATCATCAGCTCGAATGATTGACTTAAGTTCATCTTCAAATGCTTTAGCAATACAAACATCTGTATTTTTTGCAACACCTCCCAATCCTCCAAGTATGAGAGAGCCATTCAAAAATACACGAAAATTGTTTTGAGGAGTTGTAAGGAGATCTTTAATAGCTTTCAGAATTCTTTCCTTGGATCCAGAGAACAGATCAAGTGGATTGTACTGACTTAGTTGCGATATCTACAAACATGTTCAAAGAATTTCTAACACAGATTTAATGCCAAATAAATAATGGACATTGACTATTACAACATCAATCAAAAGACAGAATGAAATGCTGAGCCTAGAACATATGACAACAGGAAGTATGCACTATGCAGCCACCAGATCACCATAAAAGGTTAAATTTTGTAGGATGTACCTCTCCTTGAAGCAATTTTAGAGTTTGGTGCATTTCAAATCGGGTTATTCTCCTTTTGATAGCATTTACTTCAGATATGAATCTTGAAAGTGGAAGAAATCCACATTTAGGCTACTTTTCAAGGTAAAATAAAAGTTATTGTTACAACCAAGCGAAAGAGAAAGATTGAGAGGAAAGGGGTGAAGGTAAGATAAAGATATTCAATTTAAACTAAAGTATTCTTTAAGGAGAGAAAATAAACCAACAAATAACAGTGTGACATAATGCAGACTATACCTTTATCTCAACAGATAAGCAGAGGCTAGATCCTTGACTACCTGAAATGAAACAGAAAGCTTAATACAGAACCTTCAAACATCTGACAAGTTTATGTACTAACTCCTCATACTGGCAAATGATGATGTCTCGGCTATTTATGACACAGTGCTAAAACTTAGATATATTTAATTTAAAAGGAAAAACAGAAAAATGTTAAACAGTAGAAGCAAGTCCAGTGTTACACATCTCATTACCATGAGCAAAGAGAGAATGATCAGACATGAGAAGGCCAAAATCACAATCTGCATCAACCCGGGCAGCATCAACTCGCCAGGCAGGACGTTGACCAGTAACATTCTTCTCAACCAACTCAAGGAATTCCCTGGTCACCAGGACGTGCATCTAACAAATATCAAGAAGGCATAGGTCAATGATCGCAATCACAATCACTTACTTTCTCATGCAACATCTTAACCACTTCATTCCAAAAGTCACAGCAATTCACAAAGCCCATTTTTATCAATAACAAAACTGATCTCCAACACATGATGATAAAAACAACCACTTTCAGTCAATAAAACAACTTCCGTTTATGGGTTTCTGACAAAAAATTCTAGAAGAGGGACAATGCAACAGTCACTGACATACATACATACATACATACATACATACATACAAACATGCATACATACATACCCCAGCATCAACATAGTTGGAACCAAGCAAAGGCTTCATAACATGCTGCACATATAGTTGACCAACAATTTCCTTGTCTGAAGAGGAGATAAGTTGATGCACATCTTTCCAGAGAACACGTTCATGTGGAGTCAAAGCTATGCTATTTCTCACACTTACAACCTTGGACGGCGATCCATTCCTTGGAGCCTTACGTATGCGGATCACTTTCCCAATCTACACACACAATACACATTAAGCTTGAAAAAAAAAAAATCATATAAGCACACAATTCAGCTACAACAAGCAACAGAAGGAAACAAAAAAACACACAAAAGAAGGTGAGGATCCAGCGTAAGCGAGCACAAGATTAACGGCTCCTTCTCCTCTGTAAACCCAGTGAGCTGCGTCTTCCTCTTTCAAAGTCAATGCCATCTGTTTCACGTGAAAAATCTGGTTCAGCATTTCATCGAACACTAAGAAGACAGTCCAAACAATAAAGGGTACCTCGTGCTTCCAAGGGGAGAAAAAAGGAATGCAGCTACTACTACTTCAAATTCTAAACTCTAACCACAGGAACAAGATCAAAACGATGTTAAATTTATGTTGTCTTAGATTCTGTTTGTAAAACGACGCTAATGTTGTCTTAGATTCTGTTATAAACAGTAAACGTAGACAATGGGAATAATGAACATGATGGGAAAGGAATTGTATGCTGTCTCTCTGTGAGTGGAGTTTCCTTTACGTGTCGATGCCAGAATTTATTTATTTATTTTTATCACAATACCAGAAATTATTCGCTAGTACATGATTACAACGAATCTATTGTCTCCGCTAATATTTTTTTTGTAGTAAAAAAATATTTTAATTTGTTAAAGAATGTTAATAAATATTCAATGTGATTGTATCTTAAATTCTTAATTCTTAACTGGACATTCAGTAGTTTCCTATCCCTTGCATTGCACCGGACTAATTTCAATTAAATAGTCAATTTTGAGAAACAAAAATTGTTTCATTCAAATATAGCAAATGTTAAATAGATATTATTGTAATTCTAAACAAAAGGGAAAATTCTTAGAAAAAAAAAACAAAAAGGAAAATATTTATAATTATATTTAAATGATAAAATGAAACTATCGAGCGAATGAATTAATCAACACGAAATTATTTTATTTTAAATAATAATCTTGAGTTGGAGATTTAAATATATAATTGCATTAAACATTAAAAAAAGCTTGGTCGCATAAAATAATTATAATAATTATCTCACGTGAAAAATACTTGTATAATAAAATGAAAGAAAAGTTAAACAATAAAAACAAAAGTCATCGTATATAAAAGATCAATGTTATTAATGGAGGTTGAATTTAATGAGAGGAACTACTCTCTTACAATATAGTGAATTGAAGTTTGAATTTATGCTAAAAAGGGTGTTTAATTCTAGTGTCCGGTCATGCTTGGAATAAAATTTTCTTTAAAGAAAGAAATATGTGAAAACAAAAGAAATATATTTAAAAGATAACAATTTAACACATTTTATACTTTTTCGGAACATTTCATTGTATAAAATATTTTAGACGTTGAACTCCTAGAAAGGAATAGTCACGAGTTTTTGAGAAAAAAAAAAAAAACCTAAAACGGAATGGAATAACTGTTTGATAGAGAGGAATTTTTTTTTTCCTGAAAAGGGGCCAATCTATTGAAGAGGTAAATTAGCACATGCATGATCCTAGTAGTACTTGATGCTAGTATATATGGTAAAGAAACATAGAAGATATGGAATGTTAAATTGTAATTTTGTTTCTTTTATAATTATTATTTTATGATTTTTATTTTTTTGTTTTCTTTTATAATTTTAGTTTTTATATTTTTAATAAACAGTAATACTTTAGTTTAATCTTTAAATTTTTATATATTTATTTTAAATATTTTTTATATTTTAATTTTTTATATTATTTTTATGTTATCTTAGTTGAATATGTTCGTTCTAGGTAAAATAAAATCAAAATTGTAGTTTTCCTTAATCAGGGGATCAAAATTGTGAGGAAAAAAATAGAAAGATCAAAATCATATATTTACATAATCTTATTAGTGTGTGTTTGGATGAGTGTTATTTATGAAAATGATTTTATAAAATTAAATTAAATTAAATTTTAGGTGATATAATTTATGTTTGAATTTTTTATAAAAATAAATTAGGAATAAACAAAAATTGTTTAAAATTGTTTCAATTTAAAATCAATTTTTGGATACATAATCAATTATGAACTCTTCTCTAATATAAAATGTATAAAATTATCTAAAATCAATTTTGGACTCAGAATCACTCTTCAACATCTAACCAAATACACACTTAATTTTATCTCCAAAATGTTTTTTTCTTCATTTTATTTTATATTTTTAGATAAGTCTTTCATAAAAAAATATGTAAAAGAAACTTTTCTTTACCAAAGTGTACATTTAGTTGGATAGAATTGAAGCAAAACAAAATAAGTGTGAATATTTTGAAATTTGAATTGAAAAGAAAGTTAAAAAACAAATCATTTATTTTTTGTTTCTAAAGGCCAAGTTTTTCTTCTTCTCATTTTTTCTTGTTTTAGTCATCATGACATTAGTTTGGAATATTTATTAATTTTATTGATGACTAATCTATATCGAGACTTGACTAACCACTTTTAATGAGGTCTCCTTCTTAATCACATTTTTTTCATTTATAAGACTTGAACTCAAAATCTTATTTAAGGAAGTTGAACTCGATATTACCACTTGTTGGTTCTCATTTTTGTTTACATCTCTTTTATTGATGTTTATCGCTTTTCATATTTTCTTGTCTTCTAACTAAACATACTATTAAATAATTTTTGTTTCTCATTTGATTTACCTAAAGAGAAAAATAAGGTATGTAAATAATTTTACATTGTCATCCAGGAATGAAACCAGAAAAAATTATCTGGTGGACAAAAATTGAACACATGATAAAACAATAACTAATTTTTACTATTAATAATTGTCTAACATTAGTTCAATAGTAAATAATATTTCATATATAAATAATAATTGCCTAATAATAAATAATTATTTCTATCAACAAAATTATCTATAAATTTAATTAAAAGAAAATTTAAATTCTAAATAATTTTTTTACATAATATATAGTTTAATTCTTTTTATTAGTAATTACTGTTATAAATAAAAATTATAAAATAAAATAAAATAATAACTAAATCTTAATCTTAATATAAGAAAATAATATAATGAAATGTGTAAAAGAAGAAGACTCACTGCAAACAGTAACTAGAAAAAAAGAAAATAAATTGCTTAACTTGCTTTGTTTTTTACCACTTAATATCTTTGAGGATAAAAAAATGATTTTAATGACTCGAAATTGAAGTAAAGGAAAAGAAAAGAAAAGGAATACAGTATTTAATAACATTACTTAGTTATATCTAAATATTTTTAACAAATTACATTTATTATATATTTTATAATTTTAAACATTAAAATTGTGAAAATCTAAAAAAGGGTGCACTAATGGGAAGGGGGTGACACATATTTATTAACTTTTACAATAATTATTTTAAAAGTTATATTATCATTAATTTACAATAGGTTGATAGTGTAAAATAACTTTATATTTAATTTTATCCAAATATTATGAAAATATTATTTTTTAGTTTGTTTAAATATAGTGGGTTCTCGTTTGATATGTAATTTAAAGGGAGTAATTGAAAACATGTGATATTTAGAACTATCGAATGATACCTCAGCAAAAGAAGAAAAAAAGTATCGAATGAGAAAAATTTAAAAGGAAACTAGGTAACAAAAAATATTTATTAAGAAATTATTCAAAAAATAAAAATAAAAGAAATTAAGAGATAAAAACATAAATATTTTTTAAGAAATAAAAATCTAATTAATGTTGCGTATGAAATAAAGGTCCAGTTCATTGTATATCCTAACTACCATTCGCTCCTGACTCATCTTTAAATGAGAAAGTATTATGTGATGCAAACCATGACATATTTTTGTAGATTGAAAAATATAGTTATGTATATCACGTACGTTGAGAGTGATCGAAACCTAACAATTTTATACTATGATAATTTATTTCCTCAAACTTATAAAAGGTTCATTCACAAAGACACGAGTATATATGTATAGTGTTTAACTCATTAAGGTTGGAATTTGGAATTTGAATAGTGAACACGAGGTCTTAAGTTTGATGTTTAATCAAGGTTTTAAATATTGATCGTAGTCACGTTATTATTTCGTCATGTTTATTAATATCATATAGCAGTAAATTGTAAAAAAATACAATCAATGCAATTTCAATTACAATCACAGATAATTAAAAAATATTAATATTACGATCCAAATCATTGTCGCTCACCATTTTTTAAGAGTTTGACACCTATAATTGTTACAGTTGTAAACAAAAGAATAAGGGATAAAAAGTAGCTAGTTATACTATGCATATAGTGTTATTTTACTAGAGTCTGGTTTCACACTGACTTGAATGTTTACTCTTGCATCAACCTTCAACCATCAAACAAATCCTCTTGAAAGACCCATTTTGATGAATTAAAGCTATTTACATCTATTTAGTATGATAAATGAGTTTATCATGTGAATAATTACGTACATGAATATAAGTTGGAATAAAATGGAATTGATGAATCACCTAAAGAAAGTTACAACCACTGGTTTATATAACATTATCGCTTCTTATCTTTTAGAATCAACATCGATACATGCACATGCAACACCACATAAAAATAATGTCAATCACTGCATTACATATGAATATGAACTTGTACCAAAAATCCCAAATCCTCGAATAATTAATCAAATTGACTTTGTATTCTATTGCTTTCGTCTTTGGAAGATGACCATTCTTTTGAATAGAGTCGGTCCAATCTATTTAGAGATCTAAAAAAAATTTTAAAATAAAATATTTTTAGTCTAATAATTTTTTGAACAAAAATTAATATTTTATTAAATATTTATATTTTTACTGAAAGTTTATTTTTCGAGATTTTAAGGATGTAAAGTTATTTATTAATTTATTATAATTATTTTTTTTAACATTTTTCAATTGATATTAAAATTAATCTATTTAATCTTTTTTGTAACATTGTTGATCTTAAATAAGATTAATTAATTTTAGTTTAGGAAAAACTCTTTTCGTCGAAACAACACTTACCGAAATTGTTAACATTAATCTATAAGCGATAAAAAAATTCAAAAAAGAATCGATTCTTTTTATATAATTAAGTATGTCAGTATCATTTTCTATTTGTATAATTTCTCTTACAATTTTTAGTTCTATAAATAAATCTAATCTATCAATATTCGAGTAATTATTATGTTTTAATGAACAGTCAAGGTTAAAACAATATTATTTTAAATTATTATTATCCAAAGGCTTCAATTTATTAATGTTAAATAGAAAATAAAAAATATCTTTATATATTTTAAATTGTTCAAATTTATTTCTTAATGGGGTAATTGATTGATCTATTATATATAAAAAGTAATCAATTTTAAATGATTATTTTTTCTATAAATAACATGTTTTTCACGAAATATAGGTTCTATATCCATTTCAATTACAATTTTTTGGGCATAAATTATAACATTTTCAAATTCATCTTTTCTATATTTTTCAAAAAAAGAAATAAGACCTTTCAATTGTTCTATAACAACATCAATACCCATTTTTTTTTATTGTAACTTTTTACTAATGGAATTTACAACAAATATATGTCATACTAAATAGTCATACTTAAAAAAAATTCAAAATTTTAAAGTTCATAAGTTGCTAAACAAACAACTTTGCTTTTTATTCTAAGATCATCATTAATTTCACCTAATTTTAATAAAGCATATATTATTTGTGGAATTTGAAATCCTAAAACTTTTATCCTTTCAATATGACTTTCTCATCATATTTGTGACAATGGTTTGAGAGTTAGACTAGGAATATGATCTTGTAGAATTTTTCATTTTTTGTTATAGAAGAAAATAGAGTATACATGTGTTATAATACTCCAAAAAATATATAACTTTAGGACAAGAATTAGTCACAAAGTGCCAAATTCAGACTATGACAACCACATAGAGTATAAAATGATCCAGGATTAATGTCTAAATTTCTTTTTTGCACACCTTAATATTTTCCTTTCATATTTGATCCAGTATCATAACCTTGTCCTCTTAAGTTATTAATATCAAGTCCAATATTATTTATTTTAGTCATTATAACATCAAAAATACATATTTCAATTGTATCATCTACTTCTAAAAATTCTAAAAAATATTCAAAAACTTGTATTTGAATTGAAGAAACATCTACACACCGTAATGAAAAAGTCATTTGTTATTGATGACTTGCATCATCAGTATAATCAAGTATGATTAAAAAATATTTTGCATTCTTAATTTTTTATAATATTTATTTTAATTGCACTTGCTAACAAACTTATCAATTCATCTTGTATTGTATGTCCAAGATAATGATTATGAATTTTATTATCTTTAATTCGTCGAACATGTTCTTGTATTATAGGATCAAACTTAATTTGCAATCATTTCAATTATACTTAAAAAAAATTCATTACTTTAGTTTATTCATAAATTCTTTCATATGTTCCATGAAATGTTAAGTTATTTTTTGTAAGAGTTTTAACAACCACAATAATTCTAAATAAAATATTTTTTCAATGTTTCCTATCTCTATTTATTTGTTCTTGAACTTGTTTATCAATTGTTTTATTTGTTAGTAACCTTGTTTCTAAGTCAATCCATGTACTCATATTAGCAATGTGTTCATTAATTACTTATCTCTTGATTCTCAACTTATGACTAATTATTCTCCAATCCCTAGTACCTTCATTAGCTAATTTAGTTGTACTAAGAATAAGATTAAACAATTTTCAACATAAACAAAAGACTTTATCCAAATCTTGAAAATAAATTAACCATCTTCTTTCATGTTGTTCATCATTGGACAACTTCTTAATGAAAAATGATGAAAAAAAGTGTCTTGAAAATTCATCTTTAGGAAAATCTTTATTAGTAATTTTAATAGGACCTTTTTCTACTAATAAATCTCTCAAACTTGTACTAATATTTGTCCATTGACTTAGATCATATATATTTTTAATAGTTGTTTCTTTTAATTTATTAATTTCTTCTTCTTTTTCATTTTGAGTTTCAGAATCAATATAATCTTATTCACTAACTAATAATACTTTTTCGCTATCTTCATTTTCATCAATTAATATAGTGTTAATTCGTTCGTTAACTAATATTTCTTCTCTATTTTCATTTTCATCAATTTTTACATTATTAACTTGTTCATTTAACGACCAATTACCTATATTTTTATATGTTTTGATAAATCTATCTAGAATTCTTTTTTGTGATTCAATTAAAGCATCAATTCTTATTTTTTTTAAGTTTCTAATAACCATATTTAAATTTTTGAGTTGACATTTTGATATAAAGCAACTAATGTATAAAAAATAAATAAAAATTATAAATCATGATTATGAAAAAATTATTAGAACAATAAAATCTGATTGTCAACTTGTAAATGGATTGCTTTATATACTTTTTTGAGTTGAGATACTTCATTACAATGCTTTATGAACTCCTAAATTAATAAATGTAAAACAAATATATTTTAGAATTTTAAGAAATTATACAAAAATAATACTAAAACTAAATTATAAAAAAAATTATACAAATTATAGTTGTATTTCAAAAGGCGAAAAAGAGCATAAATGATTCAAATGATTTAGCCAAATGGATTAAAGAAATATTAAAATAACATGTGTAATACATTACATGTGAATTGGAATAAGATCAACAAAGTTAAGCCACAAATCAAAAGCAAAGAAAGAAATATTAAGAAAAAAAAGTAATAAACATACTTAATCAAATGAGAATAAAGAGATAGACTAATTAATGAAATCAGTGAGTATAAATGAAAATAAGAGTGATATTTGTAACATCCCGGGCGCTGACGACGGTGGGGAGTGATCGCCGGTGCAGTGAGGCACGGACAAGGAGCGGCTCCTGGCAGGCTTCCAGCGGGAGGGGCACATGAATGAATCGAATACACACCCGAACGAGAGGGATCTAGAGGTTGTGCAGGTATGAGACTGTACAGTTGAGGATAACTTAAAGGATTTAATAGGTACTACCTATACCAACAAGGTACATCTACTTTTCGGTAGCCCATAACATAAGAACTCCACAGTTAAGCGTGCTTGACTTGGAGTAATCTTGGGATGGGTGACCTCCCGGGAAGTTTCTCAGGAAGTGTGTGAGTGAGGACAAAGCACACTGAAAAGTCTTGTGTTGGTATGTAGGGACAGTCGTTGATCCTGCAAGTGGCCGGGCGTACAAGTGATATCAGAGCAAGATCTCTCTACCAGTACGGTGTGGTTCGAGGACGAACCAGGCGGAAGCTGGTGGGCATGTAACATCCCGGGCGCTGACGACAGCGGGGAGTGATCGCCGGTCCAGTGAGGCACGGACAAGGAGCGGCTCCTGGCAGGCTTCCAGTGGGAGGGGTACATGAATGAATCGAATACACACATGAACGAGAGGGATCTAGAGGCTGTGCAGGTATGGGACTGTACAGTTGAGGATAACTTAAAGGATTTAATAGGTACTACCTATACCAACAAGGTGCATCTACTTTTCGGTAGCCCATAACATAAGAACTCCACAATTAAGCGTGCTTGACTTGGAGTAATCTTGGGATGGGTGACCTCCTGGAAAGTTTCTCAGGAAGTGTGTGAGTGAGGACAAAGCACACTGAAAAGTCTTGTGTTGGTATGTAGGAACAGTCGTTGATCCTGCAAGTGGTCGGGCGTTACAATATTTTAGCTAATTTGGAAAATAATAGAGAGTGGCTTTTGAATTACTTTCTGTAATTAGAAAAAGTAAGAAAAAATTTCACATTAATTTTAATAAAAATTGATATATTCAAATTGAGAGACCTTTCATATAATCAATCAAGAAACATATTAATTAATGAAAATCAGTGAATAATTGATTTTAAGTGAAAACTAAATGATGAAATTATGAGTTTTACCAAAAAAATTAAAATTATATTTCTTCTATAATATTTTTTATGAATATTGTAAGAAAATATGAGTCTTATAATTATTAATATTTTTTTTAAGCTTAATTTACTTAGAGACTTAAAATAAAGACTTTAGTTGTTTTACATGTTGCTTTTAAGTCTTGGGATGGAGAAGGCCATTTCCCCCTGTTTGCTTCTGGTTTGTCTTTCCTTTAAAAAAAAAAAACAGGAGAAAATATCACCTTTTCCTTTTCTGTTTCTCGTTTACAAATTCGATTGTTTTCATGAAGTATGAAATACGAGAGTTTCCATGATGTTGAAACGTGAAACACGTGCTCATTTGAAACTTGAATCAGTGTCTACTCTATTCATGGACCACCTTGACACATGTGACAACAATAACCAAAATAAATCATTAAATACATTCTTAATTAAATTATTACAATCTCTTTTAAATGATTCGTAAAGTAAAAAAATAAAATAAAATAAAAACCATTCAAATTGTTTAGAAATATTATTTCTTCAAATATTTAAAAAAAGTCTTTAAATTAGTCCTTGAGCTTTACTAAAATACATTAATTTCAAAGATTAAAGTCATGAATATTCTCAAGAATTAAACATTTTTATTATTTTAGAGACTATAAGAAGAGAGAATAATACTTCAAATATGAAATTAATAGTTTATTTGCAATTAATGTACTTTGGAAAGACCTCATACTACTGTTGGACGTGGGAACAAATAAAATTTTAAGAAGATCTAATATTTTAGTATGTTATTATTTAGGATAATGTCATTGAATATAATTAAAATTTATAATAAATAAATACATTTTAGTAAATAAATTGTGACATCCTAAATTTTTATTATAATTATTGTTATTAGTTTCAATATAAAAATTAGTAGTATAAGAGTTTATTTGAATTAAAATGATTATATATATATATAGAGAGAGAGAGAGAGTTTGTATTATAATATATTAAATTTTATTGAAATAATTGAATTATAAAATATGATTGTTTAAAATATTTTATTTAAAATTGGTTTAGTTAAATAATTATTTTATTATTAAAAAGATAGGTGATTGATATAAGAATTATTAAAATTATTTAATAATTATAAGAGAAAGTGTAATAGTCTCATATGATAATTAAAAGGATTAAAAGATTACTATTGTGAAGATAATTATTATAGTAATACTATAATATTGTATATCGAGTTTTGATAAAATATTTGCTATATTTGAATTGATAATCACTACTAAAAAAAGTATTTTTTACGACGCTTATTTACCCTATACGATGTCGGTTCCGTAATCGTCTTTGAAGATAGGTATCGTTGAAAACTAAGTCTTTTCATGACGGTTGTCGAACCGTCTTAGAAAGTCACTTTCTAAGACAGTTCTTAGATAGAAACCGTCTTAGAATATGTTTGTTTTTTATTTTTTTTTAACAGACACATTCTAAGACGGTTGTTAGCTAACAACCGTCTTAGAAAGTCACTTTCTAAGACGGTTCTTTGCTAGCAACCATCTTAGAATGTGTCCATATGTTTTTTTTTGCGCGTTTCTAAGACGGTTGTTAGCCAAGAACCGTCTTACAAGTCACTTTCTACTTTCTAAGACGGTTCTTAGTTAACAATCGTCTTAGAATGTGTCTTTTTTTGTTTTTTGTTTTTTATTTTTTTGTTTCTAAGACGGTTGTTAATCAAGAATCGTCTTAAAAGTATATTTTCTAAGACGGCTTTTCAGATAATCGTCTTAAAATGTATTTTTTAAAAATTAAAAAAAAGAGAATTCTAAAACGGTTTTTACGAAAAAATTGTCTTAGAATTCTACTTTCTAAAACGGTTTTCTTAAGAACCGTCTTAGAATATTTTTAAAAATAATAAAAAATTAAATTTTCTTAACACGTCAATTATTACATTATACACAATTGAGTATACATCTAGAATTTCAGTTGCCAATACCAAATTTGTATAGGCATTATAATAAGATCAATTATTATATAGGATTAAAAAATGAACGACAATGTAAATCTTATGTAATTTATTAAGGGATTGAAGCATCTCTAAGACTAAACATAATACATGTGATATAGCATCAAGAAAAATCATCATAATAGGAAAAATAGGATTTTTAAAATTGTGCATAACAATCTATTCCGTTTTAAGCAAAATAGTAAATATGTTTTGCTAATAAAAAAGTAAAAAACAAAAAGTTAGTATTTTCAGAAATAATTGCCCTAGACTGCAGACATAGCAATTTGTAGAAACTACCCATCCTTAGAAATAAAAATTACAAAATTATTGAAGCATACTCAGGCCATCTTCACATCATCAGATGTGTTATATGACATATATATGATCTAGCCAAATTCAGATTGACAAATTACAGAGAAATATTTAATTAATGAAAATATACATAGTTACTTACGATGACAAGGAATCTAGTTCAGTTCCAGTAACATACCATGTTGGTGAAGAACCATAACCTTTTTTCTCCTAAAAAAGAAAACAAAAGAAAATCTAGGATCATAACTTGACACAAAATTTAGTAATGATAAGAAAATGATATAGTTTACTCAGGCTAGAGCAACAAATTTTCGAGTAGGAAATAGACAAAAGGTTAAAAAGAACCAAAGAAGAAATAAAATGAAAAGGCATGGAATAGAAGGCAATAGAATAGTTCTAGACTATCAAAAACTTGTGCTGATGTAAATATGTTTTGGAAGGGTTAGGAGAATATGTGCTACAAGAGAAAGCATAGGTGAGCCTAATCCAGTTATTAAAACCTGAAAGCATTAGCATTTTTCAAGAAAATTAATAGGATGATGTATACACAGAAAGTTAATAATTATACAGGCTTTGTCTCTTGGAATTAAAGGGACAGAGACCATGTTAGGCATGAAAGAACAAAATGGCATTTTCACTAAAACAGATCTCAATTACCTTAGGTACTACTGCAGGCAATGCTAAAATAATGAGACAAATGCTAAAATTTAACACTAACAAAAATAAAAATGGATGCTCTTTAGGAATTGATGGTAAAATTTCATTGGCCCTTTCCGAATCACCACATGACAAGTGTCTTGTACTCAATCAAACTTAAAAGTAGTGTGTATCCAAATCACCACATATAACAAATATAGTTGTCAGAAGTGCACATCCAATAAAACCATATTTTTTTTGTAGCGATAGTTCTTGTCTTAACATCTGAATTTCAATGTCTAGCATTACATAATAAACCTATATTTATCTATATCCAGATTACATGCACAAGATCATGAATCACCAATTTAATCCTATAAAAATTGATGACAAAATTTATGCATACAAATACAATATAAAGACAATAAAAAAATTGATCAGCGTTAAAAAAAATGGAATTATAAGACATGAATTACTACAATAAAGAAGCTGGGATCACATAATATGAACATAAATGATAAAATATAGAGAAGTAATGCAAAAGAATGTGACTTAATATCAAGGAAAAGGGATATTCACTCACTTGAGGATAGAGATCACAGGTGCCCAACTCTTTCAAGACCATAGTTCAATGTGTTCTCAAGCTTGCAAGCATATTACAGAACCATAAAAATTTAAAAATGACTGGGATATATCCATAATCTCAGATATATTTCAAAATAATTCAAGGAGAAATGTACGAAAAAAATATATTAATACAAAAATTAAACATCATTATCCATTCTTCCTAATCCTCACGTGAACATCAAATTTAGACATACAAGTCATTAAAAAAATAGCTGAAGAAGTAACAAGTGGAAAAAAAATCTTAATTTTTGAAAATAAGATATACCGGTACAAACCTCCCCGCCTCGCCCCCCCCCCCCCCCCCCCCCCCCCCCCCCCCCCCCCCACACCACACACACACAGATACTCGTGTGTGTTTTATTTTATAATTGACTTGTATGATGTCATAATTTAGGGTTTGACTTTGTGAATTATTAGCGTGTATGAAATTAGAGTATTTATTTGATAATTATTTAAAATAATATTTTGCAACTATGTGTGAATTGGTCATCATCTTTTAGGAAGTGATGACAATATATGTTTATTGTATTATAAGAATTGAATATGATAGGTACCTCTATCTAAGAAGGATGAGATATTAGATACCCCCATTTGGGATGGAAAAGAGATTCGAGATATCTTTATCTGGTATACGAAAGAGATTTTAGATACCTTCATTTATGATGAGAAAGATAATGAGATGTCATTACATGGATATAAGCTCATAGACTCTTTGAAAAATTTAATATCCACACCGATTTTAGAAACCAAAAAGTCAAGTTTAATGATTATGGGAACTGTTGAGTTGTGTTGTGATATTTGTTTGTTTGTTCAAGAATTGAATGTAGTGAAATATTGATGTTTATTTAATGGATTGTTATTTCGTTGTGTGAATAATTTGTGGTTATTTTATTAGTATGTATGCATTTTTTTTATATAATTTGGCAAATATCATGATTGAATTTTTTCAATTATTGTACCGACTGAGAACAATACTATTTATAAACTCTTTTAGAACTTATTTTATTCATTAAGATTATTATCTTATTAAATGTGACTTTTCAAAATTCGAGAAAGAAATTTTTGAGACAAAGGAAAATTGAAAACTTGGTTTATTATAGTTAATTTTTTTAGATGCTCATATTTAAAAATAAAATTATTTATTTATATAAAAACTCATTTATTTATAATATTTGAAAGAAAAAAAATTAACTACATCCACAAATAGTGTTATTTTTAGTGAACTAAACATGAATATTCTCTATTTTCCGATTATTACATTAATAATTAATGGAAATGTGTAATTATGAACCAAACAGGAATATAATTTAACTAATAATGATGGATAGTTGGAAAATTACACTAATAATTATGTTCACATTTTTTATAAGATATAATTTCAGTAATAGCAACACTATTCACAACTATTTCATTCGTAAATTAATAGAATTGTTCATACTAAGAATGAAAAATATGTAATTATGAACTAAACATGAATATTCTCTATGTTCTGATTATTACCGTAGTTTTCCAACTATCCGGCTGGAGAAAAGATAAAATAACAAGCGACAAATGATGGATGGTTGAAAAATCACAATAATAATTACACATTTTCCATTCATAATCTTCGTAGGAATGGTGAGAAAATATTTACAAAAGGGTCCACTCATTTTTGTTTTGTGTGGTTCTTTATTTCTGTAATCGGAAAAGAAAAAAGTCAAATCAACTTCTTTTTTAGCGTTCACATCCTCTCCATTTGTGAAGAAATTGGACATCTCTTTATAGTAGATCTATCAATAATATGTGGATTAAATTTCTCAATCGTTAAGATTTAATTCCATTTAATTTAAAAAATAGATAATATTTGAACATTCTTTATGTTTTCTTTTGGATATACAGCTGATTAATTAATTAGCTATTAGCTTATATGAAGTAGCTGATTTTAAATATAATGATTCATTTTTCTTCCTCTAAAAAAATGATTGACTTTTGTCAAGTAATTGTTTGGAAGAAGGGACTCTTTTTCTATTTCTAATGTATGTTTTTAGGTTAGTCTAAAAGCTTTTGTGATAGGCTTAGCTTTAAGCCACTATCGTTCTGTTCGAATAAGTCAAGCATCTTTTAGTGAGAAATTTAGGATGATAAAAACATGCATATGTAGTGTTAAAAGTTTATATTGATTGAAATTAAATGAAGCGTCAGAAAGGAAAGTTATAAAGAAATTTGGAAAGAAAAGGAAAACAATAAGAAATTTGAAATTAAGGCTTACGAGTGGAAAAAATTATGCCTCAGGTGCTTTCTAAAATATTATGTGAAGATCTATTTTAGTCCCTCTAGTCTAATGTATATGGCAATAGAGAAAAAAAAAATCAAAATGAATTTATGTGATTTAATAAAAAAAATTACAATTATAGTGACAAGAACCCATCATTTTCTACAAGACTCTCTCATTCCTGAAATCCTTCATCCATAACAAATTGCCTACCCTTTTTGCCAAAGGTTTGAAAAACAATTTAAACCCCACAATATGTTCTTGTTCTATTTTATTTTTCTCACCATTGATAAGAGAGCTCGAAACAAGAGCTCTCGTAATAAAATAACCCCTAACAAACTTTTATATCCTCCAATAGATTGTTTCCCCAATGAAAAAATAAATTGTTGAAATTAAGATTGATTAAAATAATCCTAAACATACAAATTTAATTTGTCCCATATATGACGATATCCTTAGAAATATCCCTATATCGATGTTGCTATTTGATTGCGCAAGATGATTATATGCGGTTTTTGCTATATTCACTTCCCTTATTATCATTGTCTTTATACCCAAAATATCCCTATATCATTATGCCAAAGTTGTGATCCACTTTGTAATATTGTGAGTAATGGGAAAAAATTGAAATTGAAATTAAAGAGAAACGGAAGGATCTTTTCTTAATTTTTGTTTCACAAGATAAATCTTTCTTCTTCCTTTTGTCTTCAATTAAATAAAATAAAACATATTGTTATTTATGTTTCTTTCATTTCTATTTTCTTTTCTCTTGTTCAAACAGATCATTAGGGTTTTTTTTTTTTTTTTCATTTTTCATGTTAAGAGAGTATGAGAATCAATAATGTTTTAGAGCAATGATTTTTGGACGTTAATTTTTAACACTTAACCAACATTTATCATTTCTTTCTATTTTTTTTATCACATCATATTACTTATAATACCTATATCTCTCTCTTTTCTCTCTATATAAGTAGGCTAGGTGTCTAATGACAGATATTGAGTGTTCAAAAAATATTTTTCATTAATGTTTTATTATAGAAGGATCATGAAATAGGTGAGAAGAAAAGAAACATAACAAATAACAAATAAGAGATATCATGGATGATGTGATAAAAAAAAAAGATGAAGAAAATATAAAAAAAAAGAAAGAAAATTAAAATGATGTAATATAAAAGATAAAAGATCAAATTACTTTAAAAGTAATATCTTTATTCTTTATTTTTTTAAAATCTAATAGTTACTATTAGATTTTAAGAAAATAAATATTTTCAAGAAAAAAATGTGTTTGGAAAAGATAAAAGTTTGTGCAAAAAAATTGTAAGAAATGCATGTGCAAATACAATGCTCTTGAAAAAAAAAACATTTTTGGAATGTTATATTCCGGTACTTGACAGGGCATAGCCACCAAATTGTCATCTCTATCTGTTTTTGTGGTTGCTATTCTTGGACAAGTTTGCGAGACTCCATTTATATATACTCATAGCTCTTCACTCCTACCTCTTAAGTCACTTTTCCGGATAGAAGGAATATTAATCATTCATCAACTTTTCATTTTCCCTTTTGGTTTCGTCTTCAAGTCCAACTCCAACATAGTAACACTCTTTACCATGCAAACAGCTCGAAGGAAACAAATAGAAACGTCGGAAGTACTGCACATGAACAAAGGCGCAGGCGAAACTAGCTATGCCATGAACTCTTCCGTTCAGGTTGCCATGATCAACCTCCCTTTATATTTATAAGAAACAAGTTATAATGTATTTATAAATAAGAACAGAAATAGTATTAATTGTTGTTGAGTCATATATCGGTTTAAATCAATTGACTGAACCATGTGCATGAATTATTATAAAATAGTTTGATTCTTACAAATAAAAAAAAACATAATTCCAGACCAAGAATTTATAAAACTCGATTAAGTGTCACGGGAATATGAACGGAGGCCATTGTGTAATCTTATACTATACAATAATTTTAATTTCTGCCCTTAAAGCTTTGTTAAAACCTTTGACATGTTTTGTGTGAATTTTGCAGGATACGATAATCTCTTGCGCAGAGCCTGCGACAAAGAAAGCTATCGTGCAAATTCTTTGCTCAAGTAATTGGCCTGAGAAGATGGGCATTGCGGACTTGGGTTGTTCCTCTGGACCCAATGCCTTAAGGGTCATTTCGGAGATATTAGATGCTGTGTATTCCACTACACGCCTCTTGGATCGTCCAGCACCTGAATTGGTGGTGTATTTGAACGACCTTTTCACCAATGACTTCAACAACATCTTTGGTTCACTGCCATCTTTCTACAGAAAACAGAAGCAAGAAAAGGGAAGTGGGTTTGGATCATGTTTTGTTGCAGCTGTCCCTGGCACTTTCTATGGTAGGCTTTTCCCAAGCAAGAGCCTCCACTTTGTGCACTCTTCTTCTAGCCTCCATTGGCTTTCTCAGGTACATATATTAGGGAAATGTTAACCAGTATCTAAGAGTGTTAATTAAGGAACTTAATTTAACTATAAATATTTTTGTTAGAGACTAATTTTTTTGTTATCCATATCTTTTTTACGCTCTCATCTCTAATAATTTATATAATAAATATTTTTTCTTTTAATTTTTTAACCAAAATCCTTTCAAATTAACAAGACACTATATATTATATGCATATATTCACATAATCAGTTGGGTGTTTAAATAAAACTTAAAATAAATTATCCTCGTATTTTTTTTTTCAAATTGCATTTGATATTCTTTCTTTTTTGCATCCAGACCTTCTTCCTCTTAAAACACCGTTTAATAATTTAACAGAAAATAGATACTAATTGATTATATGACTTTTAATAAAAAAAATTATCTGAAATACCTTCATTTTCTTCCTCTTAATACTCTCACTGAACGTGATTAAATGTCTTATAAATGGATTTTGCTTTTTAAAAAAATGGAAGGAGAAAATTAAAATACTGATGTGCTCTATAATTGCCAAGCCTGATCTATCCCCAACATTGCACCGTACTGCAAAAAGAAGAAAGACAGAGACTTCAAGGGAAACCCACGCACTTATCACGTGGGTTAGACCGAATATCTTACTCTCTTTGATAATTGTTGTGTTGTTGTAAAATTAAGACTAATGATATATAAATATTTATATTTTTAAATATTTAACAAATATTTATATTTTTTTTCATGATAGATCATATTATCTATAATATTTATATATTTTTTCTCTTTTATCACTCTCAGTTCACTATGTGTTTAATGACAACTTTGAGTGTCCATCAATAATTTTTCTAAAATTAATTAACTAATAAAACAATTGCAAACTAAAGGATAAAGAGAGATGGGCTCTTAATTTTTGTTTCATATTTTTTTTTTCGAATATTGTGAAGAGACATATATACATATATACTAAGGAATTATCCTTGAAAACAAGAATATTTATATGTAGTTGACTGTACCAAAAAGATACTGGAAATTAAGTTGAAGACTACTTTTTTTACAAGTGACTAGTGCTTAGAAAGAAGAAAGATAATTGGACATGTTTCACACAGGCATATGTATGTGAAACTAAGTAGTATTATTGTTGTGGGTACAGGTTCCTGGTGGATTAGAAGATGGTAGTGGGAGAGCATTGAACAAGCGAAAGATCTATTTATCAAAGAGCAGTCCTAAGTGCGTTCTAGATGCTTATTCTCAACAATTCAAACACGATTTTTCAGTGTTTCTTGCTTCACGTTCCCAAGAAATGGTAGCTGGGGGACGCATGGTCTTGTCTCTTATGGGCAGAGAAACAATGGACCCAACCACTGACAATAGTTGCTATCAGTGGGAACTATTAGCACGCTCCCTCATGACCATGGTTTCTGAGGTACGTAAATAAGAAAATCTGTCATGCATATCTATTCTTCACCATACTTTTTCTTTTTCTCTCTTTATCTTTCTTTTTTACTTATAGTAAAACTAAACTTAAACAACCTCATTGTAAAAGTTATACAAATTATATTTTTTTATTGTATTATTAATATAAAATATGTAACGATTTTATCGATAATTAATCTTTATAAAAAATCTTACTAATCACTTTTAATAAAATTATCTCCATTAAATCATATTATTTTATTTAAATATATAGAAAATTACATCAATTATCTACAAAGAAGTTGTTTATTGACTACTTTTTTATTTTAAAAAGGTTAGAACGTCTTTTTCATTTTTTCTATTATACCACGTACCTATCAAATTTATTATTATGTTAATTTTTATTTTTATTTTTTCTCTATGTGTTTTCTGTTCATAATTTCAGTCCCCTTTTGAGATAGACATTTATCATTATTTCATAAATAAATGTCAGGATCACTCATTTCACTTAAAATTTAGTACACTCTTTTTAATATAATTATTTTTTGGTAAGAGGGTCAAGTAGGTCCCTCCCATGAAGACTATCTTTAATAAGATATAGTCCACTCATTTAATTTTACGAATACTATTTTAGCATGTTGTAATATTTTAGTTTTTTTTATAAAAAAAATACATATAACATATATATTGATAAAATATTCATTCTAAAAAAATGAGTAGATTTATATTGTTTTCTTAGAATATATCTAAGGTATAATTAACTTACTAATACTCTTTCTAAGAAAAACCCAAGTACACTCACACATGCAAATATTTAATTAGACATATTACTACAGCTATTATATCTTTTAATAATTAAAATTGATTTCATTTTAATAACTAAAATCCATAATTATTAACAATATTGTTGGATCTTTCTAAAACTATATTTGGCCATATATGTGTCAAAATTAGAGAAGGAATTTATGAGAAAAATTCTTGTGGTATATATGTAGGGTCTTTTAGAAGAGGAAAAGGTGGATTCTTTTGACGCTCCATACTATGCACCAGGCATGGAGGAAATGAAAATGGAGATTCAAAAGGAAGGGTCATTCATTGTGGATGAACATGAAGCTTATGAAATCGATTGGGATGCTGGAATGAAATTGGAAAGTGATTCCCCACCATTAACGAGTGGAGAACGAGTTGCAAGGACCATAAGAGCTGTGGTTGAGTCCATGTTGGAATCTCATTTCGGGTGTCACATAATGGATGAGCTGTTTCGAAGATACGCAGAGGTTGTAGAGGACCATTTATCCAAGACTAGGACCAAATACATTAATTTGGTCATTTCTCTCGTCAAGCAAGGTTGAAATACACAATACGACCAAGAAGACAAATATTAATTTATTGTTCTGTTCCACTTGTACAATTGATTTCTAGCCCTATATATTTCTAGCCTATGTTTCGTCTACATCTATCTTAGTATCATTATAGGAGTCCATGTCACCCTTGCCTATCTATCATAGTTAGCCATTACAATGAATAGAATTTGGGTAAGGTTATATAATATATTTGTATTTGTGTTTAAAAATAATATTTGTATCCAGATTTTCGTATTTATTGGGTAACTATATATTTATATCCGCAATCATGATTCACACTTTGTATATATATGATTAATAGTAATAAATTAATAAAAAAATTAATTAAAACAATTACTATAATTATAATAAAACTTTGTTTTTAAATAATTCAAACGTCACATTAAAAATATATATATATATATAGAATATTAAAAATAAATAAATATAATATTGATTTGTTCATACTCAAATCATAAATAAATAAAATTTCAAAGATTTCACATGACGATTGTTAAAATTAATGTTCTAATCGCTTAAAAAAACTTTAATTAAATATTTAGTGTTTTTCACTCTTTAATGTTTAGTCATTAAAAATATAAATTTTTTTCATGACAAATTATATATGTGTACTACTTTTTTGTAACATGTATTAATTATATATATATATATATATATATATATATGTGTGTGTGTGTGAGACTTGTGCGGGACAGGTAGGGTATTATAGTAGTATTTATATGTGTATCCATACTTGTGTAAATTTACAAATATATACCTACCTCGTACCTATCCCCAATATTGTGGTATCCATCATGCTTACAAATATTTTTGTAGATATCGATAGAGTTAAGATACACTTTGTCATGCTTGATTTTAGTATATCATTATAGGAGTTTATGTCATGCCCACGTTCGACTTCACAATCAGACCATTAGAATTGTCAGATTAAGATCTAACGGTTCATAAATCATTTCATAAATTCAGCTTAAAAAAAACATTTAAAATACTAATCGTCTCATGAAATCAGATGATCCATAATCATGACTGCATGAATGTGTGAATGCAGAATCCAAATCCTATTGGACTAGAAGTCTAGGCGCATGTTTGGTTATTGTTGCAAATGGACTTAGTAGCAAAATGACTTTTGCAAAAACATCTACTTTTCTTCCTTTTGCGTTTAGTTTCCGTTGGGCAGTTTAATTTTGTCTTAGAATTCATACACAACAAGTTGGATGGTAAATCAAACAAGCCCCATAACCACAGAAATTGTATGATCGATGTATTTTTCTCCATTATTTTTTTATTATTTTCTTTTTCCTTTACATTTTATCTTTAGATTTTAGATTCTGAATAAAGGAGTGGAGGTGATTGAATTAAAATGACTTACTTGCAAATGTGTCAATGACTAAACTAAGAGTGACAAATCAGGTTGGTCCAATTCGTTTTGACCCATCCCGTCACTAGTCCATCAAAAATTGGTAGAGACATGTTGGACTATCTTTTAATATTGTACTGAAAATCTTAACCCATCCCACTTAGAAGGTGCATTGGCGGGCCGATTCCTCCAAAAAATGAAAAAAAAAATGAGAAAAAAAGGAAAGTTTTAATATCTTATTTAATTAAATTAACCCAAATGAACAAAAGTTTAATTTTTTTTAAGAGGAACAAATTTAGTTAGAGAATATAAAATATATCGATCACCACCAATGTGCGAAGAAACTCGATCTCTCGCATTCGCGTTCTGGACGCTCCTCTCAGCACTCCCGATCAAATTGTAACATTCAATTTGCTCTTTAGGTTTTCTTCTTGTCCTTCTCTTTTAATATTTATTAAAAAATTAATTGAGATTGAGCTTTTGACGGGCACCACCACACCTGCCAAACATAACCGTTTGGTTTTAACTAAAAAAAAAATCACTGAGAAGAAAATTACAAAGAATTTGGAGAGGGAAAGATACTTTCACAAATTATTTGATTATTGTGAATAATATTTTTGGTTAATAAAAGTTTGTGCAAGCATCATGTTTTAGTTGAAGAAGTAACAAACTAAATAAAAACACTTGCAGCAGGTACTATTTGGCAGGTGTTGGTCTGGCTGTGGGAAGTTCAATCTGAACTCTTGCCACAGTTATTGTTGTTTATGTTATAAGCAGCTAATGGAACTCGCTTGTACACATTATTTATGTTTATTTTTTTCAATTCAAGCAATTTTAAACAATAAATCTTTACAGTGGAGCAATTTTCTTTAGTTGCTTTTAATGGGTCTCACCAATAATTTTTTTATCAAAAAAGTAATGTGTTTATGAGTGACAAACAACTTAAAATAATTATATATGTTATTTATATTAATTTAATAACGTAAAACAATGTTGCTTTAGCTAGCAACTGTGCCGAGGAAGCAACCCGTTTGTACGCTACTACAAAGGGCAGTTGCTTGGGTAGCAATATTGCTTCCAAGCATGCTAATGAGATGCTCTAAGAGGGAATGATGCAAATATGTTAATAGGGGACTGCATTTTTTGTAAGGAGGACATTTTTAAAAACAAAATGAAATGGGAAAGTGTATAAGCAAAGAGAGGGAAAGTGAATATAACAATTGCCATTTTTTTATTGATGTGTTGCAGTAAAATAACTTGGATTGCTCGAGGCAATTTTTTTGCAACATAATCCAATTGTGAAGTAGATTGGCTATTTATAGAGAATGTCTCTTACCTTTTTACTAGCCTCTCTGATTACCTATATTGCCATCTTCCTTTATTTATCATTGTCTATCATATTTCCCCTTTTCAATGGAGCTTGTTAGAGTCCTTATTAGTTATTACAATTAAGACCGTTACCACCAGAGGTGGGTTAGGTCATATTGTTTTGAGCTGTAAGTGAGCACGTGCATATTCGGAAGGAATTACAAAGGAAATAAAAATTGCAAAACAGCTCAAGGCTGAAGGCTCCATCCAAGTTTCTTTGAAATATGAGGAAATGATTTCTCTGTTTTTCTGTCTTGGTGTTTGTAATTTTAGGTAAATTGTTGGTGTAGCTAGAGTTGAGTGTGTGCCTGATGTTTTATTGTTCATATGTGCATTGTTGTAACATTCTTTTAGCATCTTGTAAGTCGCGTTGAACATTTTCATGAATATTATTTAGGAAAAAAATGTCTCGGGATTTGGTTGACTTCAAAGGAAATTCAAAACCTCCATTGAGCAACAAGACAAGTGTTATTTATTTATTTTGCTTTCTTAATCATTTGTGACAATCTACATTGTCCAAACATAGTTATACTGGACTAGAATACATCAAAAAATAATCTGCACACATTCTATGATCTTCGCTTGGTAGGCACCAATGATGCAGATGACTCTTCCTTTACCTTCTTGTAAATAAGCTCCATCCTCCAACGGTGAGTATTTCAACATGGTATTTCCCAAGAGCGTGTGTACTTAATAAGTTATAATGTTTATCCCAAAATAAACCGCTTTATTCCTTGTTATCCTTATAATTCAAAAAATATACATGACTTTAGGAGCTGAATGTATATTCTGTCTGCTGTAAAATTTACTAAAATTCACACTGAATAGTTATACAAGATCAAATCCTAAATTCACAAGTAAATCAAGATGGCTATAATCCTTTTTTCTCTCTTTTTTTTTGTTAACCGTCCTTCCCTGTGGCTTGCTAATCAAGAACGAGGGCATCATCCAATTCTTAATTGCAAGATTAAAACACGTCTATAACACTTAGTTTTTAGTTTTTGCTCTTCTTTTCGTAGTAATAAACGGAACACAGGCACAACAGAGTTTCATATAGTTATGAATCAAACTCCACATGCATCTTCCTTGTTGAATAAAGTGCATCATGACTGTTTGTATATCCAAGTAGAATTGATAAGTCTACTAACGGATCGTCTTAAAAAAAGATAAGGGATGAAAAGAGAAACTTGGTAGGTTCATGTTAGGAAGGAATGGTTTGTATGTGTGGATCAACACACCAATACAGCCGCAAAGTATAGCATCTAACAATAATTCGTTAAACAATGTACACTAATCATGTTTGTCCGAGAAGCATTATTTATCATAACCCATGGAAACTCAAGCATACTCTCTAATATTAAAACTTAATCAGTTCAGCTGAAGCTAATCCAATATTTTTCTGGTTTGCATCTGCCGTCCACCGGCCATGAATTGTTATATTCTTTAGATAGCAAACCACAATATCACTTAACCATTATCCTCATCACACATGTGACAAGTCAAATTACAGTATCATTTGGAAATTTCCTCAAAAATAAAAATTTAAGAAGCTTTTAATTACACATTTTCAAATAGAATTCTGCTCTTTTAAAAATGAAAAACAAA
>PYAF01000356.1:3356681-3373035 GCA_007407185.1 Glycine tomentella
ATTAAAAAAAAAAAAAAAAAAAAAAAAACTGGCAAATCTCAAAATGAACATAATCACCAAATCAATCACATTACGACATTCACGGGCTTGCTCGAAACAATATCCATAGCAGAGGCTTAATGCGTCTCTTACAATATTACAGAAATTGAAATTAAAAAAGGAAGCTTATTTTTTCTTGGCTCCTTTGGAAACACCCTTGCGCCTTGAGGGAATAACGATCTCTCCCTTGAGGACAGGAATCTCCATGATCTCTTTGAGCTCCCCGAACTTCTTGCGGAACTTCTCGACCTGGTCGTCGCTGACCATAGACGCCGACCGGCTTCCGAGGTAGAAGGGGTGGTTCCCCGACCACACATCCACCACGTACTCCTTCCGGGTCCCACCCGTCGTCAGCACCAGCTCCCCGTTGCAGTACACCTTCCCTGCCTCGTAGAATTGTGGGTGTATCTCCTTCTTCCTGCACCACACACCGCACTCAACCGCTCTCCGAACCTGCTGCAATCAAACAACGTTATTAATTCCACGAATCAAACGTTCTGAATTTCAATTGTAATAAATTCTGGTTACATTTTTAGTGGGAGCTGCTGCAACGCGAAGAAAGGGTTTTCCTTGCACGAATGTGTTGGTCACACACTGCGCCATTTTCACCTATCTATCTATTCGATTTGGGATGGAGAAGGTGAAGGATCAAATTATGCGGACATATGTGCTCGTCACCAAATGGGCCCTTCTTCTGTTTGTATTCTGTTTGGCCCAACTAGCCCTTTAACCGATAATGTGTTCATCTTGTATCAAGATATGACTTTAAACATGTGAAATAAGATTTATTCACTGTTATTAGTATTATTAATTATTATTGCACTGGTCCGAGAGTAGAATAGTAATTTTACTTGCTATGTTGAGCTATACCTGTCCAATTATAATCGTCTTTAGTCGTTCTCTGTTCTAAGGGGTAGATACCTACAATGACATTTCAATATTCACATCAGATATCATCCAATATAATAAATGAGTATAGTAGATGAGAATGAATAATTATTTTATCATGAGAGTCTCACTCTTTATATATATACTTATGAAAAATATATTACTTTTTAATAGTATTTGTATGTATTGTTTATTACAAATAATCATATATGAGTTTTAACTCTCTTTTTTATAAAAAAAATAATAATATGGGAACTATGTGATCCAAGTTAAACTGAATAAGACCTTTATAAGTCACAAATCCATCCTAAAAAAAGTAACAAATCATTTTATTCAAAATTTTAATGCAATTGTATTCTCATGAAATCAAAATAAGTTTGAATTCTTTACCTATTTAATTTATCTCATCACAACTATTAAACTACTACAGGAAGATTGTTAAAAAGTAGTAACTACGAATAGTAATCCTCCTTGCTATATAAAAAAAAAATTCTTACCACGAGATGTAGGAACATACATCCTAAATTCATGAACTTAAGACCGTACAACGTATGACAATGAACCAACCAAGACAACTAAACACAAATTGTAAATGAACCTAAGAACACGTCGTCAAAAATGGGTGCAAGAGTTTTGCGGACACTCGTTCCAAGTAATAAGAAGTATGTGTAGGATGTGCTGATTAATGTGCTCAGTAATGAAAGTAGAAAAAACTTGCCAAGTTTTTCGTTGGTAATAACTATTCATTTACTTGAAACAGGTCTTGGCTGCTACTCTAACTCCTGGAGACGCTGGGAACAAATGGTTCCAAGGGACAGCTGATGCAGTGCGACGATTTAGTTGGGTTTTTGAGGTAGGTATTTTGAATGCTACATACATATATGCTAAATTTTCCTGTCTAGTGCCATGAAATGAATTTGTCTGGATTACCATGCAGGATGCCAAGAACAAGAATATTGAGCATATCTTGATCATTTCTGGTGATCATCTTTGCCGGATGGACTATATGAAGTTTGTGGAGGTACAAATAAGATAATTTCTCATAATTATATCATGTATTATATGTAGTTGATGAGGACTGTGCTTGCAAAAACATATTAGGACTAATATCTCATCATGTATCATGTACAACTAAGATAATTTCTAAAACTAATACTAATTGAAGAGGATTGTGCATGCAGAAACATATTGGGACAAATGCTGATATCACAGTTTCATGTGTGCCGATGCATGAAAGGTACAAATATCTATGTGCTAAAGAGAAAATAGTATATGCATTGACAATATCAAGGATTTTTACATTGTCAACCAATCAGAAATCTTTTACACTAACAATGCGTAGAAATTAATCTCATGTTTTTCACTAACAATAGACTTTATTTAGTTATATGTTGATGTTGAAGTTGATCATTGTTAGTTATCTATCAGCCGTGCATCAGACTACGAGCTAATGAAAATTGATAGAAAGGGAGAGATTACCCAATTTGTAGAAAAACCAGAAGGATCAGATTTGAAGGCAATGGTATATTTGTAGCCCCTTAAACTCTCTAACATGTCACACCCCTTTATCTCAATAAATATACGGATTGTCATTGAAGAGATAACTAATTGTCCCCTTTAATCACTGCAGCATGTTGATACCACTCTCCTAGGCTTAACTGCAGAAGAAGCACAGACTTATCCTTACATTGCACCCATGGGTGTTTCTGTATTCAGAACTGAGACCCTACTGAAACTGTTAAGATGGAGCTGTCCTTCTTGCAATGACTTTGGATCTGAAATTATCCCATCTTCTTTGAGGGACCACAAAGTCAAAGTGAGAGGAATCCCAACCATGGATTTGAATGTTATTATGCTAATGAAATTAAATTCTTTTTTCTGTTCATGATGTTTTTGTTTCTATTTGTAATTTTCAGGCATATATGTTCAGGGACTACTGGAAAGATTTTGGAACTATAAAGTCCTTCTTTGAAGCCAATCTGGCACTAACAAAACAGGTTTGTTTAACTATCCAGCAAATTACCTCTACATTTAATTCTTAATTTGAAAGTTTGTTTCAGCCAATTTGGTTTATTTAGTGCAACTGGTTAACCAAGAATGAAAGTTAATCATAATTAAATTTAAAAACAATGGGACTCTTTCACTGTTTAGAAGACTTGAAGTGGTATTGAGCCCAAGTTTGTGTCGTTAATCTCGATAATAATGGATTTGATAAGACTTGAAAAAAAAACAATGTTATTATTACATTTTCCCCCATAATGAACAGTCT
The DNA here is from genome assembly GCA_007407185.1 of Glycine tomentella. NCBI lineage: Eukaryota > Viridiplantae > Streptophyta > Magnoliopsida > Fabales > Fabaceae > Glycine > Glycine tomentella. The sequence goes on from PYAF01000356.1 coordinate 3,359,878, forward strand.
AGTACATTTACTGATCACATACTTTATTATTTGCAGTCTCCAAATTTTGAATTCTATGATCAAGAGTCACCTTTCTTCACTTCCCCAAGAATCCTACCACCCACTAAAGCAATAAAGTGCAAGGTAAGACACAAAGCTTTCTGGTTTTCTTTGTTGATTTTGTACCGCAGATGAATGCTTGAACTTGGTTTTTGCATATTGTGGATGCAATTATTTCTCATGGTTGCTTCTTGAGTGAGTGTAGAGTTCAACACTCTATTGTTGGTTTGCGCTCACGTTTAGAATCCGGTGCAGAGCTTCAGGTAAGCTTGATACATTTTGTATTTTTCACTACTATGGTTAGACATATTATAGCCAGCATGTATTTCCAGCTCCTTGAGTTATAACCTTTTCATGTTCTATTTTAGAACAACTGTGACAAATGTGCTTATAGGCTTTGCTATACAGGACACTATGATGATGGGTGCTGACTACTATCAAACTGATTCTGAAATTGCAACTCTGCTGGAGGAAGGAAAGGTTCCAATAGGTGTTGGAGAGAATACTAAAATCAGGTGTCATGATGTCTCTTAATGAAACCTTTCACATTCATATATAAGTCCATTATTTCTATATTCAAGAAGAAAAAAATAGTCCAAGTTATACTCAAAATTACATATCACAAGTTATAACTTCTGTTAGAAAAATAATATAAAAATCATTAATGTATCTTGACTTAAACATTAGGAATAGTTGGTTCGTGACATGGTTTAGAACCTCTATGATCAAATTTGATCCTTGCCTCATTCTTCTGATGAAAAAGTTTAATTTTAGAACAAGAAAGTGAGCTCATGCATTGTCTGCCCAAAGGATTCTTGTGTAAAAAGTGCATGTTAATATTCTCCATGGTTGATTTAGAGTTTGATCCTTGCCTCATTCTTCTAATGAAAAAGCTTAATTTCAACACATCGTAACTTAGTTCATGCTTTGTCCTCCCAAGTGGTTCCTGTGTGAGCGAGCATGTTAAAATTTGGCAATATAATATATAAACCATTCACGTACTTCACCTAATAACTTAAGTTTTGGGGATAGTAAATCACTTGGCCTTCATTTCTTAACTTCTGCTGATTTCCTACTCCACTGTGTTGAAGGAACTGTATTATCGACAAGAATGCCAGGATAGGAAGAAATGTGATTATAGCCAATACTGATGTAAGTGCTGCTAAAAACACTTGACTGTTGAAACTGCTAAAAACAGTTTCTAGTTCATGGTATTTTACTATCCAGGAATTCATGTGTTTGCTGATTCAAATGTGATGACTTCTCAGGGTGTTCAAGAAGCAGACAAGCCTATGGAAGGATTCTATATTAGGTCGGGCATTGTAGTTGTAGTGAATAATGCAACAATTGAAGATGGAACAATCATTTGAAGGAGTTATTGGAAGAAACTACTTTAATTAGGTTGCTGATATATAAGTCTAATGAAAGCATAGAAAAAGGCTCCGTTGTAGACTACAAGTTAAACTCAATGTAACAACTCTTAGTTTTGGAATAAATAATTTCTGTTGGTTTGTTTCAATCAGAGATCATTTGTATGCTGATGATAATTATGTTTATTTTAGAAAAATCGACAAGGTTTGTAAACTCAGCGAGGGTTGTGCACTTTGAAGGGGAGAAACAAAAAAGTTAATTGTGATTTCCAAGACCATGTAATCCTGGTTAATCCCCACGAGAAGCCTAATGAAATTTTATTAACTCTTTCTTGAAAAATTCGGCTGCACTGCACATCATGTACCCTGTGTTCTTCCTTCATCCAAAGCCTTCTGAGCAACTAAGTCTGTTCAGTTCCTAAGGATTCATGATGCCAGCACGGCATGATCCTACAAAGGGAGAAATTGGTGGCGTGTGACCATTTTGGTCCCCATTAGTCTCCAAATGACTTATAGTTAGGGCCTGTTTGGATACAAGTAGAAGTGTTTTTGAGAGCTTCTCTACTGGAAATATAGTGTTTTTTCAGTAGAAAAGCTCCCAAAAGTACTTCTAGCCTTTTATCCAAATAGGCTCTTAAGTGTTATTAATTCTTTCCTGTGAATTGAAAAACTTAAATACGTGTCATGTAGATTGATCAGAACCATAGACACGTGATGATGCTGAACTCCCTAATGATTTGTCTGTAATTCTGTACAAAGGTGACATGGGTCAGCTAAGCATCATGCTATGGCCTATGGGCATTAAATGTACAAATAATGTCTAAGATTAAAGGGCATTTCATTAATAAGACAACGTAATACAAGGCTATGGACGTGTACTATTCTGTCTTCTTGGAATACTATAACTCATCTAATGGAGGGTAACCACATTCGGAAGATATCTCCATTCACAAACGATGTTACAAAGTCTTCAAGACAGACTTGTCTAAGTTTCTTTCATTAATTAACACCACCCTGCCATCGTGGGATTCTAACTTCCCTTGCTTTGTTCCACTTCTTAGAATTTTTTACTCTGGGAAATATCTTCATCCGGATTCTGTTTAGCTTTTCAGACTCTTGAGCAATCAAAGTAGCAGTTGAGCAGCTCTCATCTAATGGCACTTCATAACCATCTCGAAAAGAATCCATTCCTTCAGCTAGAAGTTGCCAAAATAAGCCGCCAACAGCTGCCCCCCTATCACTTGCTGATGAATAGATTGCAGAATAGACCAAGTTGAAAAATTGGTCCCTTAATGTTGAGTCAGTACTGATATTTGTTGTTGCTACTCCAAACTCCGCAAACAGAACTGGCTTCTGAATGTTCTGTGAATCTTGTATGTGATCATTGAGCCAACGAACCAAAAATAAGATTTGGTCTTCATTACTTGAACCTGGAAGCCTGCTCATGGAAGGCAAACCAATTCAGCATTACCATGAGCTATAAAACCTTGCCCCAACATAAGAAATTAATTTTTATTTCTATGCTGTAAATTTACAATATCAATGAATGAGAAATCATTATTGGTATGACTTTTATGGTAGTTACTGTAAAAGTAAAAAACAAAAATCTTATGATATATATTAGTTTCTAATTGAATGACACAGTAAAAACTCAACTTATCATAGATGAGAGTTTCTGGTTTGATGACAATGTAAAAATCTTAGTGCATACACCATTTACTCTATTAAAAATTGTAACAAATAAGATGTATATATATAGAATGTATCTAAATGCATGTTTTTCTTGTTTTATTATTTAAAATATGATATAAGTATGGCCTAAGAAAAATGGTGCATGAATATTGTTTATCATAAATTAATATCATTATGAGGTTTTATAAAGAATAGAACTATGATATAAGTATCGGGATCCCCTGTATGGTAATTGTCTTACAATTCGACCATATGGATTGGAATTTGATCCCGATACAGAAACATTCAACAAAAAAGAAGTAAAATTCCACACCATTGATCAGGGTATGAATGAACTGTGGCAAAATCAATGCCAGGGATTTGGTTGTTTGTAATGAAATCTGTTCCTACGTGGAAGCTCGGATTAGACTCTTGCTTGGACAGCCCATAGAAACCCTCCAGACCAGCTTCTAGCAAATGGTTTCCATCTATGGATTTCAAATAAGATGCCATCTCAGTAATCCAACCCTGACAAAAGGGGGAAATTAAACTCAATTATCTATTGTAATGTTTGAAAACAAAATTATATGTATCCTGAACTTAAAAGAGCCCATTTGGATTTTTGAGAGATGTTAACTTTCTTTACGTTGCACTAATACATACAGTCACTCCCAAGTGAATTCATTTCTAATTTTAAACCTTACTTACCCCTGTTATATGTTTTACATGAAATCAAGAGGGCTAAAACTAGGTTGTAAGAGTGATGTAGAAAGTATAACATGTGTAATTAGAGAATTAAAAAATACTAACTAAGCTTTTGTGCAATTAAAGTGAAAGAGCTAACCGAATAGTAATGACTGTGGAACAAAACTTTGTTATTTTTACTCTATTTTCTATATATTAATTGCGAACCTAACATTGACAAGAAGTCCCAAAGTGGATGGAAAAAAACTAATTAATAGAGGTGAGAATGAAAAATTTAAACATAATGGAAAACGAAATTACGATGATGCGATATGTCTGAAATAACCCCCTGTTTCATTTTTGTAAGTTTTATACCCTCTTATTCTTATGTATCAAGGTAAATCTTTGAACAAAGTGATCTCAAATATTTAGGTACACTCTTATTCTTACCCCAGATAACAATTTTAGTCACTGATGTTAAGTAACAACAATATGACAGTCATATTGGCAGCCGGTGAATTACCACTTCACCAAAGAATCTAAGAGGGACAACCACGGATAATTTTTTTTGGTAAATAGTATTTTAATCTCTCGTGTATTCAGGCCAGTTGATGATCGGAATAGTTGATAAATGATTAAAAATATAATTTATAAGAAAAATTACATATGATTATTTTGTTAAATTCTTCAATAATGTGTCTTTAATAATGTGTCAGGTCCTGGAACAACCAATGTGATTGTTCGAAAACTATTAACAAAAAAAAGTATAGGGACAAAAAATGTTAAAAAATTTGTTTAATAACTAAAAGTGAAATTTACAAAAAATTTAGGGACAAAAAATAATTAACCCTATAAAAATATAAATAAACTTTAACTACTTTGATCACATTTAATAAAATTATTTTCAAATATACTTCTTCCATCCTAAAATAAATATCGTCAAAGTTGTTTTACCCATATTAAGAAAAGTTAATAAATATATGAAATAAACTAACCTTATTAAATAGATGAAAGAGAGTAATATTAATATTAAATTCAAAAATTAAAGTGACATTAGAGGTATTAGTAGAAAAGAATAATTAATGTTACATTAAAAAATCAATTACTACATTCATTTTGAGATAATTTTTCTTTTCAAATAAAATATTTGTTTTGAGAGAAAGGGAATATTATTTATATATTTTCAATGATTTTTTTATTCTTGTGATATTAACTATATGTTCTTCATATAGTAAAGAAAAAATATGTTCATTTAAAACAAATCCCCATAAAATTAAAGACTTTCATCAATTAATATAAATAGTATAGGAAATAAAGCATCAAATTAGTATATATATATATATATATATATCACTTATATTCAAAGTTCAAAAGAAAATATTAAGAATAGCCAGTGCTAGAGAGGTATATGAAATTTTTTTATCACTAAATATTAGTTGATTAATTTTGTTATAAATAACAACTAAAGGATTTGAATTCACAATTTTTTCCTCTTCCTCCTTTCATCTTTTCTCAATCATTAAGTCAACCTTATATTTTCCAAATTTAAGTAGTATACACATGATATTATAAATTCTAATCGTAATATGACCAATGTCAATACAAAAAAAGTGTAAAGAAAATATAATTAACAAGCCGAAAGTAGTAGTTACCTGAACCGTGTTTCCTGATTGATCTGAAGGGCATCTAATTTCATTCATGAGTTCCCAAGCCATTATAGTTGGATCATCTTTGTAAACGACCCCCGTGAAGTTATTACGTCTTGTGAGTACACTCTATCAAAACACAAATTAAAAACTCCAATGTTAGGCCAGTTATATGTCTTTTTCCCTGGAAAATTGTTGGTCCAAATGTTGTCACGAGGAGTAGCTGAGGTAGCAAAATAATAGTAATTAATTAAAAAGGACTACAAAGCTCGTGCTGAAATTATTTTCATATAGTATTTGATTAGTTGTACTTAAATGCACTTTACTCATCTAAGAACTGCTCGATAGTTGAATGCACATGTTGAACATTAATGCAGTGAAAATTGCAAGAGTGTTTCAGTAGCAACATTCTTTTAAACAAGTCTAAACCTCTATAATACGGTTCATTGATTCTTGGCAGTTGTCAGCTACCAAGTAGGAAATATTTAAGCTCACGTACAGAGCAATTCAACCACAAAAGCTGGTGATGGTAAAGTTTATTATTTTTTTAATTTTTAATCACTCTTCTACCCTCAGTTGTATATGTTCAAGAAACTGAAGAAGTTTTTCCCAAGCAAAGATGTATTTTTCATCAAGGGTGAATATATTACTATTGACTCACATTGAAAATAATTTTATTAGCGCATTTTAGGAAATTAAGAAACTGTATCTCTAGAAATCAAGAAACTATATTTCTAGAAATCGGGAAAGTATATTTCAAAAATGGAAGATTTGTATCAGATATTGTAGATATGTAATTAGTTGTAATTATGCAAAATAATTAGGTAGATGTAATCCTGTATATATTTCATTAATTTGAGTAATAGCCCAAATTCATAACGATATCTCCCTAGTCACTCCCTCATTTTTCCTAACATTTCCATAACAAGAATAACATGTCACAATATAAAAAGGTTATATATTTATTCCCACAATATTTTTTATAATATTTTTTTATCACATCATTTATTTTGTCTCGTATATACTTTCCATTTTCTTTTCCTATTTAATTTCATTCATATTTGAAAAATTAATTGTACAATATTGAAGTAAGAATGTGATTTCTCATACTAAAATGAGTAAAATCCAAACTGTGACACGATAATATTGATGAAAATAATGAAATTATGAAATGTTTACCTTGACGTGGTTTTTGTAGTATTCCTTCACAAGAGGGTTAGTGAAGAAATCATCTTCAGAATCTATGGCCTGGCCCTCACTTCTTGCCCAGTCCACATATTGTTTCTTTCCTCCAAAGTTATCATAGTTATTCACCAAACTCAACACAAGCTTGGTCCCATATCTTCTGGCTTCTGATATCACAAAGTCCAGCCCCTTTCATTATCAAAGTAACAAAAGCCAAAATTTAATTATTACTACTGCAAAAAGTGTGTACACCAATTATATACATGGCAAGCATGCTTTTAATTAGGAGAAGAAGTAATGTTAATAATCACAAAATAAAACAATCATTACTCTAACTCAATACCAATAATAATAATACATTGAGATTGCAAAAGTGGAGGCTATGAATTAAACTAACCACCATAAAATACAAAGGTCACAATTCAAATTCTTTGTAAAACGAACATTACTAACAACTAACATTTGTTGGAAAAAAATAAAAAACCTAACCAGGAACATGTCTTCATTGTAGGATCCAGGAGAGTATTGTAGGGGCTTGTATCCACCATCACTGAAAGCCCATGTTCTGGCTATGTTAAGTCCATGGTTTGTACCCTTTTGAAACACAGATGACACTTTGTTTCTCTGAGATGGATCAGAGGCCATATACATCAACCAATATGCATTGTAACCGTTAGCATAGTAGGGTCTCCCATTCAACATAAGCTGCACCCCTCTTACTTTCACAAATCCATCATCATCATCAGCTTCTACTTGGGGTAATAACAAGATCCCACGTTCTAGTATCATATAGAGAACTAGAAAGACCATAAAGAAACCAAGCTTCATTATTCTGCTTTCAACTCTTCACACTCTTTAGTCCTTACCCTGTTAGGACTAGGAAATAGGAATGTCAGCTTCTGAATCGTAGTACTGAAGCCAATATAGAGTCCCACACTGCCTATAATAGCAAGTGTCTGTGTTTAGGAACTAATATAAAGATGGTATAATTACTTTTATTTTTTCTCTCGAGACTATATGTGTATCTTTCTTGTTATCCCGCCTAAGTGCATTGATTTCGATCCTTTTTGCAAAAGTAATTTGGCCTCAAAAATTATTTTCCACGGGGTTTTTAAAATCGTATTAAACCGTTTGCAAATCATCAAGCCGATCCATAAAAAACCAAAAATTACAAAAATAAAAAATCTAAAAAATTACATGATTTTTATAATTTGATTTGATTTTTGGTTCTTATTATAAAAAATTAAACCAAATCAAACAAACTATATATTATATTTATTGTAATAATTAATAATATGTATTAAATAATTTATTACTTTTCTTTTGTTTTATCATCAAAATCTATATTTTAGATTCATATGTTAAAAAAGGATATATTAACATTTTTATAGAATAGTCTTAAAATATCAAGTGCACAAATTATTATTATGTTACAAAAAATAGGTGATATTATCATTTTATATTAACGTTAAATAGAAGTGAAAATAATAATTTCAACTAAAATATGTTAAATAGAATTTAAAAAAATAAAATTCTAACAAAATTAATTTTAAGTTAATTTAACATAATAATTATGCAAATTTATTTGATACATTTTAAATTATAATAATAAATTAAAAAAATAAAAAAATCTCTTAACTGAAATCGAACTTAACCATACAAGATTGGTTTGATTTGATTTGGATATAATATTATATTTCAATCGAATCAAACTCAATTACAGGTTTATTTTATGTTTGGTTCGGATGATTTTTTGTCTAAAAATTGAATCAAACTTCTTAGTTTTCACGTGATTTCTAAATATGTTATAAGTTTTCAAATAAAATTATTATGAATAATAAAAAAGGATTAAAAAATAAATATTTAACACACTTGGTGGCTAGATATTTAGGACGACTACAAACATATTTATATTAATTAATCTACATGTTTGACAATAAAAGTGGTACAGTTATATGAACATAATCTCTCTCACTAGTGAATAACGTTGATGGAAATGTCAATCAATACACTCTGAATTACCTTGGTACAACTTATCCTAGATGGTAAGACCAAAGATGGTATAATTATCTGCACATAATCTCTCTCACTAGTGAATAATGTAGATAGAAATGCCAAAACAATACACTCTAAAATTAACGCGGTTGAGAAGCAAGAAGGAAAGGACTCAAGGGTAGCTATGTCCTATTACTGATGGAGAGGGCCAAAGGGATGCAAGTAGAATTATATAGAACCAGAAGCTCATGGGTCACTGTCACTGTCACACTATGTTGTGGGACCGCAAAATGTATCATTTTTAAGGTGAGATGAACTACAAGCAGGATCATGGAAGATAATTAAAGGTGTGGTTACTATCATAATTTTTCATGTCCATAGAAATTGTTGCCCCGTGATGTGAATTGGACTTCAGGACAAGATTTTACGGTGGGATGCAGATGGAATCATGGACCCACATTGCCCAAACGAAGCAACACTGTTAAAGCATAAGTTTCAACTTTCAAGCTCTGGTGCACGTCAATTACTGATTCCAAATACAAACTTCAAGGGACACTACACTAGCACACGGCACATCACGAGAAACCACTGTTCAAGGAAACTTTTTATTAGAGTCATCATGCATCGACATATGGAGAGTGCATATATTTCACTCACATTCTTTATTTTTTGTATTGCTTTTATTTTTTCATGTTATATCAGTAGTACATATATGTGTATATATATATATATATATATATATATATATGTCCATGCATTTTTTGTAAGAGGATTATTTTACTTTTAGTCTCTAAATTTTTTTAAATTTATACTTTTAATTTTTAATCTAAATTTTGATTGGTCAAAATATTTTAACTTTTTTTTGTCATTTTTAATCTCTACATTCAAATAACAAAATTAATTAATAATGTGATAACGTTAACACTCCAGTAACTTATCTAATCATCAAAAAGTTTAACGAGATAATCACATATAATTTTTTGATAAACTACGAATCTCTTATCAAATGGCATGATGTCATCAACTAATTTGAATAAATGAAAAAATAGAATATAATTTATCAACATGTGATTGATATGTTAAGTTAAATTTTTTAATGATATAACAAGTCATGGTTTTTCAATATCATTATTGTATCATCAATTAATGTTATTACTTTACAATATATTCTATAAGTAGTTAAAAAAAGTTCAAATACTTTAACTGCTCAAAATTTAATATAAATCAAAATGATAATACTTATTTTTTTTAATTATGCAACATAAAAGTTGAAATAGTGACTTACTCTCGTTTTAAGTTTTGGGGAGTGTATGCATGTGGAAGGCACTTACTTTTTTCTTACACATTTTTCTATAGACAAAAATCTTATAATTATTTTAATATTAAAATTAAAATATACTCAATTTATCTTTTCTCATTGTCTTCCTCTTCTCAATTAAATATTTTTAATATTATTTTTTATACGTACGTGTCACAATTCACACACTGCTGTCATAACTAGTCAAAAAATAATTCTCTCAAATATTCCAAAATTGTTCTTTTTTTCCATCTTTACTTGCATACTTTATCTTTTTAAGTATTTATCTCTTTCTATTTATAATTACTATTTTTTAGATTAATTTTAATATGATTTTTAAATAAATTATCTATAATTAAAAATATAATATTTATATTGAAAGATTTTTATTTATTATAAAAGATTAAATATTTATTTTGTAAAATACACATACTAAAATATTAATTTTTACACATTGAAATGTTAATTTAGAGGAAGAATAATTAGAAAAGTCGTATATATGGAAGTTTTTAGGTAGGTTAGGTAGCTTTTTCCTTTTGTATTGGATCGCTATTGTCAAATTGAATTTATAACTTTCGTTTGTCACTGCAGGAGTCAATTTAGTATTTATTTTTATTAAGGATAAAGTGAATCTAATAAAAGAGTTAATTAAGGACGATTTTGTAGATTATCTTCTCCATCAATGGTACTACTCCCCTTGCTAACCTCTAATGTGGTTGTAGATACAGAAGTGCAATCCATGACAAGGAAGCACAGTGAATAAAGTGGTAGACAATAATGAAATGTCATGGAGAAATCAAAACATCTCAAGTCTCAACAATATTTGAATACTTTTCAGTCATAAAGTTAAATGTTTTTAAAATTCCAACCAGACTGTTTGATTTTGATCCAACCATGCGTACCATAAAGCTATAAATTATGTTTTTGTTTTAATCGTTCCTTACATTTTGAGGTTTTGGTCGGTTTCGTCTTAAATTCAATGTTTTTAATGCATTGAGTAAAATTAGTTCTAGTCTCATTGAACAACATAACTAAGGTAGTGCTAATCATTTTCAAAAGCAATATTGTAAAAACAGAAAGATGACAATCATCTTACCAATATCCACTTAACAGCTAGCTTGATAATACAATTTTTAACAACAAATTAAGAAAATATTATTTATAAACCTTCACTTTAGAATTTAAATTTATGAATTAACTAATTACTTTACAAATATTTTAATCGCGTCCCGATAAATTGAGGCAAATTTAATGTAAGAAATACCCCTTTGTGTGCCAAAACATGTGATACAAACATTGGTTATATAAGTTACTATACCATTTTTTTTATCAGGATGTATATGGAATTTTTTATTTAGCATTAAACTAATCTTATTCTCAACAAGTTGACCCATTTTAAAAATAAAATGATATTTTTAATTATGATTGCAAGTTCAAACTAAGGATTAAATCCTAAATTTTTTTTTAAAGAATTCAAGTATCAAACTATTTATACTAACAACTTATGAGTATTGGTCTATGATTAGAGAGTAAGGCTATATATGTTTAGATTAAAGTCAGGAAATACTTTTGTAAATTTTAATACACAATTGCAAATTTCAATGTATAAAATGAAGAAGGAAGAATTTATTGTTGAGAGTAACAATATTTTCAAGCTCTTTCAACTAAAATTCAAACATATACTTAGTTTGTTCCTTATTAACTTATGACTTTATTACTAAAGTGTTTTGATAGGAGCTACATTTATTGTAGAAAAGGTTTCATTAATTTACTTATTTAGTAACCGTTCTAGCAACGTCAAGTTTTGGAAAGTCAGTTAGTCCCCAAGTTTGACATTGCCTGACCAATTGTTGTTGTCTTTTCATGGGCAGGTCTATATATAGGAGGATGTCATTAACTTAGTGATGCATATTACGGATTAATTAGCACATTAAAGATTAATTGCCAAGGATCTAGACATGCATGGTGTGTGACCTATTAGTCCTTAACTAAAGCGTGATTGATGCTTGTGAGATTGATATTGTATGATAATTGTAGACCCTTAGAACTGGGCCTAAAATCTGGAAGGGTCCACAACCCCTCTAATCTCCAGCCCAATGTTAAGTGTATGATTAAATTTCATGCTGATCTAAATTTATCAATTAGGTAGAAAAAGAAAAAAAAAATCGCATTATCAATTATAGCTACTAATATCTACTAATATAATTAAGTAAAGTGAAATCTGTCCGGAACTTCAAAAGTTACAAATTGTTTGAGTTCTCATTGATAATCTAAATTCTATCGGAACAAAAAAAAAATTTAAATCTTCGTAATTACTCATGCATCAATGAAAATATTGGCCTTTTTATCAAATGGGGTAAAAATTTAGCGTAAAAATATTTAAGGGTAAAAGATTTTTTATTTCCCATATAAGAGTAAGTCGTTCCACCTTTTAGCCCTCAAAAGTCGAAACAAATGTTAGAACTTTAAACTTTTTTTAAACTATTTTAAATTAAATTACAATAGAAGTCTTTAAAGTCATAAATATATTTATGACTTTAAAGTCGTATGAAACCATCCGACTTCAGTATTTATGTTTTTTTTAATTTAATTAAATAATATATTTGAAGTAATTATTTATTTAATTTAATATAATTTAAAAAGATATAATTTAAAAACATTGTTATTAATTTAATATATTTTTTTTATTATTTGAGTAATTTAAAAAGGCAAATAAATTTGTTTTTATATATTGAGGAGGAAATTTCAAATTTTTATTACTTAAACAAAATTTAAAATTGTTAGTTACATTATATTTAAAAAATACGCAAGTTTTAAAAAAATTAAAGTTATTTAAAAAATAAAAATTGACTAAATTTAAAAGAAAATAAAAAAGGAAGTCGTGGAGCTCCACACGACTTATGAGAAAAAATGAAAAAAAAAATAGAAAAAAATGGAAAAAAACTATATTTAAATTTTAGGTTGTTTAAAAATTAATAAATTAGATAGTTAAATAATTTAATAAATATATAATTTTAATTATTATAATATATGAAATAATGATATTTAATTTGTTTGGTTATTTTATGTATATAAATTAAATTATTGTAATTTATTATATTAATTTTATTAGTTTTAAAATAATTTTTTAATTATTGTTAGCAATTTTAAATTTCTAATTTGAATAGAAATATTGTTTGATTATTTTTTTTGTAACAATAGACTTTTTTTGTTATATGAAATAAGAGATATATTTATTTATTTATATTTATTCATTTATTTTGATAAATAT